>CM039588.1:33841532-34169904 GCA_022457205.1 Saccharum spontaneum
TAAGCCTCAGTCACCTCGGAGTACCATCGGGTGCATCTAAATCGATTTCTGAGCTTAATGGTATGTTTGGCGCAAACCTTGCATGTACCTTCAACAAGATTAGCACTGATCTCCAAACGGACCGAAATGAGCTTCTCAAGTAGAAGCTCATTTCGGTCCGTTTGGAGATAGTGCTAATCTTGTTGGAAGGTACATGCAAGGTTTGCGCCAAACATACCATTAGCTCAGAAATCGTTTTAGATGCACCCGATGGTACTCCGAGGTGATGAGGCTTAAGCGAAAGCTCATTTCGGTCCATTTGGAGATAGTGCTAATCTTGACGCAAGATAGGTGCACAGTTTGCTCCGAACATACCATAGGCTTGGAAATCATTTTACACGCACCCAATGAAACTCCTAGGTGACGTGGGTCTTGTGGAATCAAATTTCGGTCCGTTTGGAGACAATGTTAGTGTTGGTGCATGATAGATGCATGGTTTGCGCCAAAGTACCATAGGCTCAGAAATCATTTTGGATGCACTCGATGGTACTCCTAGGTGACGAGGCTCAATTTGAAACTCGTTTCGCTTTGTTTGGAGATAGTGCTAATCTTGACGCAAGATAGGTGCACGTTTTGCGCCGACCATGCACAGTTTGCGCCGATGGAAATTGTTTGGAAATTGTTTTGGATGCACACGATGGAACTCCTAGGTGACGAGGGTCATGTACAATCTTACTTCATTCCGTTGGGGGAAACTAACAATCTTGATGCTAGATTGGTGCACGGTTTGCGCCGAACATACCATAGGCTCGGAAATCGTTTTAGATGCACCCGATGGTACTCGTAGGTGATGTGCTAATCTTGACGCAAGACAGGTGCACGTTTTGCGCCGACCATACCATTGGCTCGGAAATTGTTTTGGATGCACACGATGGAACTCCTAGGTGATGAGGGTTAGTACAATCTTACTTCATTCCGTTGGGGGAAACTAACAATCTTGATGCTAGATTGGTGCACGGTTTGCGCCGAACCAACCATAGGCTCAGAAATCATTTTGAACGCACCCGATGGAACTCATAGGTGACGTATGGAACATGGAATCTCATTTCAGTTGATTTGGAGATAGTGTTAGTGGGAAGATAGTTGCACGATTTGTGCCAAAGTACCATAGGCTCAGAAATTATTTTGGTTGCACACGATGGTGCTCCTAGGTGATGAGGCCCAAGTGGAAACTCATTTTGGTCCGTTTGGAGATAATCTTGACGCAAGGTAGGTGCGTGGTTTGTGCCGAACATACCATAGGCTCAGAAATTGTTTTGGACGCACCGGATGGAACTCGAATCTCATTTCGGTTCGTTTGGAGACAGTGTTAGTGTAGGTGCAAGATAGGTGCATCGGTTCGGCGAACGTACCACACGCTAAGAAATTGTTTTGGATGCACCTGATGGAATTGCAAGATGACGAGGCTCAAGTGGAAGCTTGTTTCGGTTCATTTGAAGATAATGCTAATCTTGACACAAGGTACGTGCATGGTTTGTGCCGAACATACCATAGGCTCGGATATCATTTTAGATGCACTCGATGGTACTCCTAGGTGACAAGGCTCAAGTGAAAACTCGTTTCGGTCCGTTTGGAGATAGTGCTAGTCTTGATGGAACGTACGTGCACGGTTTGCGCCAAACATAGCATTGGCACAGAAATTTTTTTTAGATGCACCCAATGGTACTCCGAGGTGATGAGGCTTAAGAGAAAGCTCATCACGGATTGTGCCGAACAAACCATAGGCTTAGAAATCATTTTGGATGCACTCGATGGCCCTCGTAGGTGACAAGGCCCAAGTGGAAACTCGTTTCGGTCCGTTTGGAGATAGTACTAATCTTGACGCAAGATAGGTGCACGGTTTGCGTCGAACATACCATAGGCTCGGAAATCATTTTACACGCACCCAATGAAACTCCAAGGTGACGTGGGTCTTGTGGAATCTCATTTCGATCCGTTTGGAGACAACGTTAGTGTCGGTGCAAGATAGATGCACAGTTTGTGCCAAAGTACCATAGGCTCAGAAATCATTTGGAATGCACCCGATGGTACTCCTAGGTGACGAGGCTCAAGTGGAAACTCGTTTCACTTTGTTTGGAGATCGTGCTAATCTTGACGCAAGATAGGTGCACGTTTTGCGCCGACCATACCATTGGCTCGGAAATTGTTTTGGATGCACACGATGGAACTCCTAGGTGACGAGGGTTATGTACAACCTTACTTCATTCCGTTGGGGGAAACTAACAATCTTGATGCTAGATTATTGCACGGTTTGCACCGAACATACCATAGGCTCGGAAATCGTTTTAGATGCACCCGATGGTACACGATGGAACTCCTAGCTTGTTTTGGTCCGTTTAAGATAGTGCTAATCTTGGTGCAAGACAGGTGCACAGTTTGCACCGAACATACCATAGGCTCAGAAATTGTTTTACACACACCCGATGAAACTCCTAGGTGACGTGTGTCATGTAGAATCTTCTTTCATTCCGTTTGGAGATACTAACAATCTTGATGCTTGATAGGTGCACGGATTGTGCCGAACAAACCATAGGCTTAGAAATCATTTTGGATGAACTCGAGGGTCCTCCTAGGTGACAATGCTCAAGTGGAAACTTGTTTTGGTATGTTTGGGGATAGAGCTAATCTTGACGCATAACAGGTGCATGGTTTGCGCCGAATATACCATGGCTCGGTAATCATTTTGAACACACCCGATGGAACTCCTAGGTGACGTGGGTATGGAATCTCATTTCAGTCGATTTGGAGATAGTAATAGTGTAGGTGCAAGAAAGATGCACGGTTTGCGCCAAAGTACCATAGGCTCAGAAATCATTTTGGATGCACCCAATGGTACTCTTAGGTGACGAGGCTCAATTTGAAACTCGTTTCACTTCGTTTGGAGATAGTGCTAATTTTGACGCAAGATAGGTGCACGTTTTGCGTCGACCATACCATTGGCTCAGAAATTGTTTTGGATGCACACGATGGAACTCCTAGGTGACGAGGGTCATGTACAATCTTATTTCATTCCGTTGGGAGAAACTGACAATCTTGATGCTAGATTGGTGCACGGTTTGCGCCGAACATACCATAGGCTCAAAAATCATTTTAGATGCACCCGATGGTACTCGTCGGTGACGAGGCTCAAGCGAAAGCTTGTTTTGGTCCGTTTAAGATAGTGCTAATCTTGGTGCAAGATAGGTGCACAGTTTGTACCGAACATACCATAGGCTCGGAAATTGTTTTACACACACCCGATGAAACTCCTAGGTGACGTGTGTCATGTTGAATCTTCTTTCATTCCGTTTGGAGATACTAACAATCTTGATGCTAGATAGGTGCACGGATTGTGCCGAACAAACCATAGGCTTAGAAATCGTTTTGGATGCACTCGAGGGTCCTCCTAGGTGACAAGGCTCAAGTGGAAACTCGTTTCGGTCCGTTTGGAGATAGTGCTAATCTTGACGCATAATAGGTGCATGGTTTGCGCCGAATATACCATGGCTCGGAAATCATTTTGAACGCACCCGATGGACCTCCTAGGTGACAAGGCTCAAGTGGAAACTCGTTTCGGTCCGTTTGGAGATAGTGCTAATCTTAACGCATAATAGGTGCATGGTTTGCACCGAATATACCATGGCTCGGAAATCATTTTGAACACACCCGATGGAACTCCTCGGTGACATGGGTAACATGGAATCTCATTTCAGTTGATTTGGATATAGTGTTAGTGTAGGTGCAAGATAGTTGCACGATTTATGCCAAAGTACCATAGGCTCAGAAATCACTTAGGATGCACCCAATGGTCCTCCTAGGTGACGAGGCTCAAGTAGGAACTCATTTCTGTCCATTTGGAGGTAGTGCTAATCTTGACGCAAGATAGGTATACGGTTTGCGCCGAACATACCATAGGCTCAGAAATTGTTTTGGACGCACCGGATGGAACACGAATCTCATTTCCGTTTGTTTGGAGACAGTATTAGTGTTGGTGCAAGATAGGTGCACCAGTTCGGCGAACGTACCACAGGCTAAGACATTATTTAGGATGCACCCGATGGAATTGCTAGATGACTAGGCTCAAGTGGAAGCTCGTTTCGGTTCGTTTGGAGATAGTGCTAATCTTGATGGAAGGTACGTGCACGGTTTGCGCCAAACATACCATTGGCTCAGAAATCGTTTTAGATGCACCCGATGGTACTCCGAGGTGATGAGGCTTATGCGAAAGCTCATTTCGGTCCATTTGGAGATAGTGCGAATCTTGACGCAAGATAGGTGCACAGTTTGCACCGAACATACCATAGGCTCGGAAATCATTTTACACGCACCCGATGAAACTCCTAGGTGACGTGGGTCATGTGGAATCTCATTTCGGTCCGTTTGGAGACAACGTTAGTGTCAGTGCAAGATAGATGCACGGTTTGCGCCAAAGTACCATAGGCTCAGAAATCGTTTTGGATGCACCCGATGGTACTCCAAGGTGATGAGGCTCAATTTGAAACTCGTTTCGCTTCGTTTGGAGATAGTGCTAATCTTAACGCAAGATAGGTGCACGTTTTGTGCTGACCATGCACGGTTTGCGCTGATGGAAATTGTTTGGAAATTGTTTTGGATGCACACGATGGAACTCCTAGGTGACGAGGGTCATGTACAATCTTATTTCATTCCGTTGGGAGAAACTGACAATCTTGATGCTAGATTGGTGCACGGTTTGCGCCGAACATACCATAGGCTCAGAAATCGTTTTAGATGCACCCGATGGTACTCGTAGGTGATGAGGCTCAAGCGAAAGCTTGTTTTGGTCCATTTAAGATAGTGCTAATCTTGGTGCAACACAGGTGCACAGTTTGCACCGAACATACCATAGGCTCGGAAATTGTTTTACACACACCCGATGAAACTCCTAGGTGACGTGTGTCATGTAGAATCTTCTTTCATTCCGTTTGGAGATACTAACAATCTTGATGCTAGATAGGTGCACGGATTGTGCCGAACAAACCATAGGTTTAGAAATCGTTTTGGATGCACTCGAGGGTCCTCCTAGGTGACAAGGCTCAAGTGAAAACTCGTTTCGGTCTGTTTGGAGATAGTGCTAATCTTGACGCATAATAGGTGCATGGTTTGCGCCGAATATACCATGGCTCGGAAATCATATTGAACGCACCCGATGGAACTCCTACGTGACAAGGCTCAAGTGGAAACTCGTTTCAGTCCGTTTGGAGATAGTGCTAATCTTGATGCATAATACGTGCATGGTTTGCGCCGAATATACCATGGCTCTAAAATCATTTTGAACACACCCGATGGAACTCCTCGGTGACATGGGTAACATGGAATCTCATTTCAGTCGATTTGAATATAGTGTTAGTGTAGGTGCAAGATAGTTGCACGATTTATGCCAAAGTACCATAGGCTCAGAAATCATTTTAGATGCACCCAATGGTGCTCCTAGGTGACGAGGCTCAAGTAGGAACTCATTTCTATCCGTTTGGAGATAGTGCTAATCTTGACGCAAGATAGGTGTATGGTTTGCGCCGAACATACCATAGGCTCAGAAATTGTTTTGGACGCACCGGATGGAACTCAAATCTCATTTTGGTTCGTTTGGAGACAGTGTTAGTGTTGGTGCAAGATAGGTGCATCGGTTCGGTGAACGTACCACAGGCTAAGAAATTGTTTAGGACGCACCCGATGGAATTGCTAGATGACGAGCCTCAAGTGGAAGCTCGTTTCGGTTCGTTTGGAGATAGTGCTAATCTTGATGGAAGGTACGTGCACGGTTTGTGCCAAACATACCATTGGCTCAGAAATCATTTTAGATGCACCCGATGGTACTCCGAGGTGATGAGGCTTATGCGAAAGCTCATTTCGGTCCATTTGAAGATAGTGCGAATCTTGACGCAAGATAGGTGCACAGTTTGCACCGAACATACCATAGGCTCGGAAATCATTTTACACGCACCCGATGAAACTCCTAGGTGACGTGGGTCTTGTGGAATCTCATTTCGGTCCGTTTGGAGACAACGTTAGTGTCGGTGCAAGACAGATGCACGGTTTGCGCCAAAGTACCATGGGCTCAGAAATCGTTTTGGATGCACCCGATGGTACTCCTAGGTGACGTGGGTCAATTTGAAACTCATTTCGCTTCGTTTGGAGATAGTGCTAATCTTGACGCAAGATAGGTGCACGTTTTGCGCCGACCATGCACGGTTTGCGCCGATCGAAATTGTTTGGAAATTGTTTTGGATGCACACGATGGAACTCCTATGTGACGAGGGTCATGTACAATCTTACTTCATTCCGTTGGTGGAAACTAACAATCTTGATGCTAGATTGGTGCACGGTTTGCGCCGAACATACCATAGGCTCGGAAATCGTTTTTGATGCACCCGATGGTACTCGTAGGTGATGTGCTAATCTTGACGCAAGATAGGTGCATGTTTTGCGCCGACCATACCATTGGCTCAGAAATTGTTTTGGATGCACACGATGGAACTCCTAGGTGACGAGGGTCATGTACAATCTTATTTCATTCCGTTGGGAGAAACTGACAATCTTGATGCTAGATTGGTGCACGGTTTGCGCCGAACATACCATAGGCTCAGAAATCGTTTTAGATGCACCCGATGGTACTCATAGGCGATGAGGCTCAAGCGAAAGCTTGTTTTGGTCCGTTTAAGATAGTGCTAATCTTGGTGCAAGACAGGTGCACAGTTTGCACCGAACATACCATAGGCTCGGAAATTGTTTTACACACACCCGATGAAACTCCTAGGTGACGTGTGTCATGTAGAATCTTCTTTCATTCCGTTTGGAGATACTAACAATCTTGATGCTAGATAGGTGCACGGATTGTGCCGAACAAACCATAGGCTTAGAAATCGTTTTGGATGCACTCGAGGGTCCTCCTAGTTGACAAGGCTCAAGTGGAAACTTGTTTCGGTCCGTTTGGAGATAGTGCTAATCTTGACGCATAATAGGTGCATGGTTTGCGCCGAATATACCATGGCTCGAAAATCATTTTGAACGCACCCGATGGAACTCCTACGTGACAAGGCTCAAGTGGAAACTCGTTTCGGTCCATTTGGAGATAGTGCTAATCTTGACGCATAATAGGTGCATGGTTTGCACCGAATATACCATGGCTCGGAAATCATTTTGAACACACCCGATGGAACTCCTCGGTGACATGGGTAACATGGAATCTCATTTCAGTCGATTTGGATATAGTGTTAGTGTAGGTGCAAGATAGTTGCACGATTTATGCCAAAGTACCATAGGCTCAGAAATCATTTAGGATGCACCCAATGGTCCTCCTAGGTGACGAGGCTCAAGTAGGAACTCATTTCTGTCTATTTGGAGATAGTGCTAATCTTGACGCAAGATAGGTATACGGTTTGCGCCGAACATACCATAGGCTCAGAAATTGTTTTGGACGCACCGGATGGAACTCGAATCTCATTTCCGTTCGTTTGGAGACAGTATTAGTGTTGGTGCAAGATAGGTGCACCGGTTCGGCGAACGTACCACAGGCTAAGAAATTATTTAAGATGCACCCGATGGAATTGCTAGATGACGAGGCTCAAGTGGAAGCTCGTTTCGGTTCGTTTGGAGATTGTGCTAATCTTGATGGAAGGTACGTGCACGGTTTGCGCCAAACATACCATTGGCTCAGAAATCGTTTTAGATGCACCCGATTGATATGAACCCGCTAGGGTGAATCCTGATCTTTCGATGAGAGAAGGTGGATAACTCGATTTGGGGATGGAGATGACGTTCACGGCCCGACTACAACCATCCAAGGATGCTGCACCTTAGCAACCGATACACCACCTCCAACAGCCGTCGCGATCTTGTGGAACACGATCAACCAAACCACTAGGGTAATTCCTGCAAGCAATCGAGGAACAAGCAAGAACAAGTAGAAAAAGCAACTCAATTGCAAATATGGAGATGAAAACCAATCTGAAATCACAAAGTTGGGGTTCTAAATCGAGTAGAACGGATGGTCTAGTCGACACACGCGTCTACAAGGAAGTAGCAATGGCTAAACTTTCAACAAAACAAAACCCCCATCTGTTTGTGGCGGCTCTAATCCTTATTATTACCTAGAGGAACGACCAGGGGGTGTTGGGGTCGTTCTCCAACCCTAGGACACGTCCCTAATGAACCCAACTTGATACATAGGCCATTAGCCCAAAATAGGGTGACACAGCACCAAAGGCAGAAAAGGCCCCGGCGATGAAACGACGATTGCGGAAGCATCGGAAGCATCGGATAAGATATAGCCATGAGTCCAGATCCGTTGGAAAATAGACTTGATAAGCTTTCCAAAAAGTGGTAGAACGTCCCAATCCAAGTCCGTATGCGACTGTGGTGAACATCACAAGTTGGAGCTGTCCTGGAGTCCGAATCCAGCCCCAAAACGTGTTGGATTTGATCTCTTTCTTTCCTTGGACCAAAAGTGATGTGGTGTCCAGGTGGAGGACGTTGGGAATACTTGGATTTGGTCCCCAATCAACTTCATTAACCTTCCATGCTTTCCATATGCAATCAAACCTTTCCTTGATCCATGTAAGTAATTCTGAAAATGAAAATATACACATTTTATGGTGGAGCACCAATTCATCAAATGCATCAATGATAAGTCTCATATAGAATGGCTGCACCTTTGGTATAGAAGTGGTTGACATGGTCATATTTGAGCCAATGATGTCCTCATCATTCTCCCCTTCTTGACGGCAAACCGTCCTCGGTTTGACCTTTGTTGGAGGATGTGTTGTAGGTAAAAATGAACCGTGCTCCCCTTCTTGATATTTATCCTGTTGCATTTGGGAAAAACTAGAAAAACTTTGCAAGACATCATTAGTGTTAGTGCAGCCCTCAATTTGATCATGGTATTGTGGCCCAAAAGGATATTTCAGATTAGAGCAAACATAAACTTTATGCACCAAATATTCTCCTTTGTTGTCATATTTGCCAATTGCATGAAGTGAACAATGATTAAAACTTGGCAAAATGGAATCAAATTTAAGTTTCTCTTTAGACAATTTAGATTACACAGAATATCAAATTCAATATAACCCAAAGTATTTAAAGAGGACAACAAATTCAGTTCATCTTGTGCACATGTAATAGGATGAAAAAGCTTATCTTCAGCACATTTGTATGGTTCCAAACCAAAAGTATCACACTTATTTGCTACTTGTGGCATAGGAGTAAAAGAATCATCAACACACAACTCCTCTTTATCACAAGGAACCGCGAGTAATTCATTTTGTGACAAAGGAAAATCAGTAGTGGGTTCCACTATTTGTTGCTCTTCATTAGCATGCAGAGTGGACAAATTTTGGACATTATGGGTCACATCATTCTGGCAAGTATTCACAGATAATAGAATCTCTTTTTCAGCATTGAGAGCCAGACAAAACAATTGACCAATATGGCAATATGATTTGCTAATTAATAAGGTTCGAATTTCAGAATTGAGCCCTCTCATGAATCTACTCATAACATCTTCCATGCATTCATCCAATCCACCAAATATGATACAAATCTTAAAATTATGGTAGTATTGTTTCACAGTCTTGCTACCCTGCTTCAAGTTGTCTAATTTTGCAAGCAAATAATCAACATAATATGCAGGAACGAATGCATCTCTAAAAAGAAATTTGAAGTCTTTCCAAGATTATGGAACTTTGATGTGCCTACAAATGTGTTTCCATTCGAGCAAAGCATATTCAATCAAAATATTAGAGGCAATACAAATCTTTTGTTTCTTGGATAGGTCATGCTCATCAAATTCATTGTCTACTTTTAACTCCCAATCAATGTAAGCTTGAGGATCAAACTTACCATCATATAATGGCAAGTGTTGACTGACATCCTGAATATGAGGGTCTAGTTTCAACAGCTCAAAAATCTCCATATCACCTGCCATGATTAGTAGGAAACAAGAAACACAAAAATAATATGTATCCTCCTATCAACTACTAGGATGTGTCAGATGTAATTCTCTCAAACTCAACTTGTTAAAACAAGCCCTTACAAGTTCTTACCAAGCCAAACAGGAGGTGACGGCAACCAACAAGTCTACAACCGTGGAGTGAAGTGTATCAGTGCCGCAACAACAACACCTGTCAAGCTGTAGTCGAAATATGTGGAGCTATAGGTGGGCTAAAGCAAGGAAGTACTAGAACCACGTTAGTTGCAAGCAAATTGAACAAACGCTCAATGACGTTATTATGCTGGTCCTAGGCTAGTACATGCTAGAGACATGAGCCTGGACACAAACGAAGTCACTGAGCAGCAGCAAAGAAGGATCACAAGGACAGGAATAACAACAAAAGAAAAACTCTTCTCTTCTTCTTTCTCTTTCTTTTCTTTCTTTCTTTCTGTCTTTCTTTTCTTTCTTTCTTTTCTTTCTTTCTGTCTTTTTTTCTTCTGTTTTTTTCTTTCAACTAGCACAAAACTGAAATTTTGCAACAAGAAATAACAAGCTACTTACAGCAATTAAATGTTTCCTTGGGAAGGGTGATTCAGTAGCAAAGTGAAACAAGTGGTTGTGTTGCAAAACCAGCAGACGCGCAAATCTCCAGGGCAATTGCGAAGCGCTCAGAATGAATTTGGGACCAAGCTCTGATCCATTGAAAAGAGGACAAGTTAAGGTTTCCAGATTGTATTTAAACTCCCTATTCAGACTCCTGACAAAGGAAATTGTTTTCAAGATAAAACAGGACTCCGAATCGAATTCTATCTTGATCTTGTTGGATTTCCTTTTTGTAGATGGAAATATGGATGTGGATGAAACCTCCAAGGACGTGGCTAGGATAATGGTGGTAAACAAAACAAAGGAATTTGAAAATCCACTCAGATTCCTAGAGAGAAACAAATAAACTCAAATCTGCGATGGTGACAGAAACGTGACTAGAACTTAAAACTCTAAACGACTAGATGCTAAGACCAGCAACTTGCACGACGATGCAACCGTTAATTCAATAAGCCCTAACTAAGCAGTAATAGTATTAAGCTCAAAGGGGTTTTGGGATTATGAAGAACTAATCTACTAATTTTGTTTTGGCTTTTTCTGGACCATTGGAGATTAAAAACAGCAAAGAACTAGAAGTCTCTCACCGATCAACCTTGCTCTGATTACCAACTGATATGAACCCGCTAGGGTGAATCCTGATCTTTCGATGAGAGAAGGTGGATAACTCGATTTGGGGATGGAGATGACGTTCACGGCCCGACTACAACCATCCAAGGATGCTGCGCCTTAGCAACCGATACACCACCTCCAACAGCCGTCGCGATCTTGTGGAACACGATCAACCAAACCACTAGGGTAATTCCTGCAAGCAATCGAGGAACAAGCAAGAACAAGTAGAACAAGCAACTCAATTGCAAATATGGTGATGAAAACCAATCTGAAATCACAAAGTTGGGGTTCTAAATCGAGTAGAACGGATGGTCTAGTCAACACACGTGTCTACAAGGAAGTAGCAATGGCTAAACTTTCAACAAAACAAAACCCCCATCTGTTTGTGGCAGCTCTAATCCTTATTAATACCTAGAGGAACGACCAGGGGGTGTTGGGGTCATTCTCCAACCCTAGGACACGTCCCTAATGAACCCAACTTGATACATGGGCCATTAGCCCAAAATAGGGTGACACAGCACCAAAGGCAGAAAAGGCCCCGGCATTGAAACGACGATTGCGGAAGCATCAGAAGCATCGGATAAGATATAGCTATGAGTCCAGATCCGTTGGAAAATAGACTTGATAAGCTTTCCAAAAAGTGCTAGAACGTCCCAATCCGAGTCCGTATGCGACCGTGGTGAACATCACAAGTTGGAGCTGTCCTGGAGTCCGAATCCAGCCCCAAAACGTGTTGGATTTGATCTCTTTCTTTCCTTGGACCAAAAGTGATGTGGTGTCCAGGTGGTGAGGCTTAAGCGAAAACTCGTTTCGGTTCGTTTGGAAATAGTGCTAATCTTGATGGAAGGTACGTGCACGGTTTGCGCCAAACATACCATTGGCTCAGAAATCGTTTTAGATGCACCCGATGGTACTCCGAGGTGATGAGGCTTATGCGAAAGCTCATTTCGGTCCATTTGGAGATAGTGCGAATCTTGACGCAAGATAGGTGCACAGTTTGCACCGAACATACCATAGGCTCGGAAATCATTTTACACGCACCCGATGAAACTCCTAGGTGACGTGGGTCTTGTGGAATCTCATTTCGGTCCGTTTGGAGACAACGTTAGTGTTGGTGCAAGATAGATGCACTGTTTGCGCCAAAGTACCATAGGCTCAGAAATCGTTTTGGATGCACCTGATGGTACTCCTAGGTGACGAGGCTCAATTTGAAACTCATTTCGCTTCGTTTGGAGATAGTGCTAATCTTGACGCAAGATAGGTGCACGTTTTGCGCCGACCATGCACGGTTTGCGCCGATGGAAATTGTTTGGAAATTGTTTTAGATGCACACGATGGAACTCCTAGGTGACGAGGGTCATCTACAATCTTACTTCATTCCGTTGGGGGAAACTAACAATCTTGATGCTAGATTGGTGCACGGTTTGCGCCGAACATACCATAGGCTCGGAAATCGTTTTAGATGCACCCTATGGTACTCGTAGGTGATGTGCTAATCTTGACGCAAGATAGGTGCATGTTTTGCGCCGACCATACCATTGGCTCGGAAATTGTTTTTGATGCACACGATGGAACTCCTAGGTGACGAGGGTCATGTACAATCTTATTTCATTCCGTTAGGAGAAACTGACAATCTTGATGCTAGATTGGTGCACGGTTTGCGCCGAACATACCATAGGCTCAGAAATCGTTTTAGATGCACTCGATGGTACTCGTAGGTGATGAGGCTCAAGCGAAAGCTTATTTTGGTCCGTTTAAGATAGTGCTAATCTTGGTGCAAGACAGGTGCACAATTTGCACCGAACATACCATAGGTTCGGAAATTGTTTTACACACACCCGATGAAACTCCTAGGTGACGTGTGTCATGTAGAATCTTCTTTCATTCCGTTTGGAGATACTAACAATCTTGATGCTAGATAGGTGCAAGGATTGTGCCGAACAAACCATAGGCTTAGAAACCATTTTGGATGCACTCGAGGGTCCTCCTAGGTGACAAGGCTCAAGTGGAAACTCGTTTTGGTCCGTTTGGAGATAGTGCTAATCTTGACGCATAATAGGTGCATGGTTTGCGCCAAATATACCGTGGCTCGGAAATCATTTTGAACACACCCGATGGAACTCCTCGGTGACATGGGTAACATGGAATCTCATTTCAGTCGATTTGGATATAGTGTTAGTGTAGGTGCAAGATAGTTGCACGATTTATGCCAAAGTACCATAGGCTCAGAAATCATTTTAGATGCACCCAATGGTACTCCTAGGTGACGAGGCTCAAGTAGGAACTCATTTCTATCCGTTTGGAGATAGTGCTAATCTTGACGCAAGATAGGTGTACGGTTTGCGCCGAACATACCATAGGCTCAGAAATTGTTTTGGACGCACCGGATGGAACTCAAATCTCATTTTGGTTCGTTTGGAGACAGTGTAAGTGTTGGTGCAAGATAGGTGCACCGGTTCAACGAACGTACCACAGGCTAAGAAATTGTTTAGGATGCACCCGATGGAATTGCTAGATGACGAGCCTCAAGTGGAAGCTCGTTTCGGTTCGTTTGGAGATAGTGCTAATCTTGATGGAAGGTACGTGCACGGTTTGCGCCAAACATACCATTGGCTCAGAAAATCGTTTTAGATGCACCCGATGGTACTCCGAGGTGATGAGGCTTATGCGAAAGCTCATTTTGGTCCATTTGGAGATAGTGCGAATCTTGACGCAAGATAGGTGCACAGTTTGCACCGAACATACCATAGGCTCGGAAATCATTTTACACGCACCCGATGAAACTCCTAGGTGACGTGGGTCTTGTGGAATCTCATTTCGGTCCGTTTGGAGACAACGTTAGTGTCGGTGCAAGATAGATGCACTATTTGCGCCAAAGTACCATAGGCTTAGAAATCATTTTGGATACACACGATGGTACTCCTAGGCGACGAGGCTCAATTTGAAACTCATTTCGCTTCGTTTGGAGATAGTGCTAATCTTGACGCAAGATAGGTGCACGTTTTGCGCCGACCATGCACGGTTTGTGCCGATGGAAATTGTTTGGAAATTGTTTTGGATGCACACGATGGAACTCCTAGGTGACGAGGGTCATGTACAATCTTACTTCATTCCGTTGGGGGAAACTAACAATCTTGATGCTAGATTGGTGCACGGTTTGCGCCGAACATACCATAGGCTCGGAAATCGTTTTAGATGCACCCGATGGTACTTGTAGGTGATGTGCTAATCTTGACGCAAGATAGGTGCATGTTTTGCGCCGACCATACCATTGGCTCGGAAATTGTTTTGGATGCACACGATGGAACTCCTAGGTGACGAGGGTCATGTACAATCTTATTTCATTCCGTTGGGAGAAACTGACAATCTTGATGCTAGATTGGTGCATGGTTTGCGCCGAACATACCATAGGCTCAGAAATCATTTTAGATGCACCCGATGGTACTCGTAGGTGATGAGGCTCAAGCGAAAGCTTGTTTTGGTCCATTTAAGATAGTGCTAATCTTGGTGCAAGACAGATGCACAGTTTGCACCGAACATACCATAGGCTCGGAAATTGTTTTACACACACCCGATGAAACTCCTAGGTGACGTGTGTCATGTAGAATCTTCTTTCATTCCGTTTGGAGATACTAACAACCTTGATGCTAGATAGGTGCACGGATTGTGCCGAACAAACCATAGGCTTAGAAATCATTTTGGATGCACTCGAGGGTCCTCCTAGGTGACAAGGCTCAAGTGGAAACTCATTTCGGTCTGTTTGGAGATAGTGCTAATCTTGACGCATAATAGGTGCATGGTTTGCGCCGAATATACCATGGCTCATAAATCATTTTGAACAAACCCGATGGAACACCTAGGTGACATGGGTAACATGGAATCTCATTTCAGTCAATTTGGATATAGTGTTAGTGCAGGTGCAAGATAGTTGCACGATTTGTGCCAAAGCACCATAGGCTCAGAAATCATTTTAGATGCACCCAACGGTGCTCCTAGGTGACGAGGCTCAAGTAGGAACTCATTTCTGTCCATTTGGAGATAGTGCTAACCTTGACGCAAGATAGGTGTACGGTTTGCGCCGAACATACCATAGGCTTAGAAATTGTTTTGGACGCACCGGATGGAACTCAAATCTCATTTCGGTTCGTTTGGAGACAGTTTAGTGTTGGTGCAAGATAGGTGCACCGGTTCGGCGAACGTTCCACAGGCAAAGAAATTGTTTAGGATGCACCCGATGGAATTGCTAGATGACGAGGCTCAAGTGGAAGCTCGTTTCGGTTCGTTTGGAGATAGTGCTAATCTTGATGGAAGGTATGTGCACGGTTTGCGCCAAACATACCATTGTCTCAGAAATCGTTTTAGATGCACCCGATGGTACTCTGAGGTGATGAGGCTTAAGCGAAAGCTCATTTCGGTCCATTTTGAGATAGTGCTAATCTTGACACAAGATAGGTGCACAGTTTGCACCGAACATACCATAGGCTCGGAAAACATTTTACACGCACCCGATGAAACTCCTAGGTGACGTGGGTCTTGTGGAATCTCATTTCGGTCCCTTTGGAGACAACGTTAGTGTCGGTGCAAGATAGATGCACGGTTTGCGCCAAAGTACCATAGGCTTAGAAATCATTTTGGATACACCCAATGGTACTCCTAGGCGACGAGGCTCAATTTGAAACTCGTTTCGCTTCGTTTGGAGATAGTGCTAATCTTGACGCAAGATAGGTGCACGTTTTGCGCCGACCATACCATTGGCTCAGAAATTGTTTTGGATGCACACAATGGAACTCCTAGGTGACGAGGGTCATGTACAACTTTATTTCATTCCGTTGGGAGAAACTGACAATCTTGATGCTAGATTGGTGCATGGTTTGCGCCGAACATACCATAGGCTCAGAAATCGTTTTAGATGCACCCGATGGTACTCGTAGGTGATGAGGCTCAAGCGAAAGCTTGTTTTGGTCTGTTTAAGATAGTGCTAATCTTGGTGCAAGACAGGTGCACAGTTTGCACTGAACATACCATAGGCTCGGAAATTGTTTTACACACACCCGATGAAACTCCTAGGTGACGTGTGTCATGTAGAATCTTCTTTCATTCTGTTTGGAGATACTAACAATCTTGATGCTAGATAGGTGCACGGATTGTGCCGAACAAACCATAGGCTTAGAAATCGTTTTGGATGCAGTCGAGGGTCCTCCTAGGTGACAAGGCTCAAGTGGAAACTCATTTCGGTCTGTTTGGAGATAGTGCTAATCTTGACGCATAATAGGTGCATGGTTTGCGCCGAATATACCATGGCTCATAAATCATTTTGAACACACCCGATGGAACTCCTAGGTGACATGGGTAACATGGAATCTCATTTCAGTCAATTTGGATATAGTGTTAGTGCATGTGCAAGACAGTTGCACGATTTGTGCCAAAGCACCATAGGCTCAGAAATCATTTTAGATGCACCCAACGGTGCTCCTAGGTGACGAGGCTCAAGTAGGAACTCATTTCTGTCCGTTTGGAGATAGTGCTAATCTTGACGCAAGATAGGTGTACGGTTTGCGCCGAACATACCATAGGCTCAGAAATTGTTTTGGACGCACCGGATGGAACTCGAATCTCATTTCGGTTCGTTTGGAGACAGTGTTAGTGTTGGTGCAAGATAGATGCACCGGTTCGGCGAACGTACCACAGGCTAAGAAATTATTTAGGATGCACCCGATGGAATTGCTAGATGATGAGGCCCAAGTGGAAGCTCGTTTTAGTTCGTTTGGAGATAGTGCTAATCTTGATGGAAGGTACGTGCACGGTTTGCGCCAAACATACCATTGGCTCAGAAATCGTTTTAGATGCACCCGATGGTACTCAGAGGTGATGAGGCTTAAGCGAAAGCTCATTTTGTTCCATTTGGAGATGGTGCTAATCTTAACGCCAGATAGGTGCACAGTTTGCACCGAACATACCATAGGCTCGGAAATCATTTTACACGCACCCGATGAAACTCCTAGGTGATGTGGGTCTTTTGGAATCTCATTTCGGTCCGCTTAGAGACAACGTTAGTGTCGGTGCAAGATAGATGCACGGTTTGCGCCAAAGTACCATAGGCTCAGAAATCGTTTTGGATGCACCCGATGGTACTCCTAGGTGACGAGGCTCAATTTGAAACTCGTTTCGCTTCGTTTGGAGATAGTACTAATCTTGACGCAAGATAGGTGCACGTTTTGCGCCGACCATACCATTGGCTCGGAAATTGTTTTGGATGCACATGATGGAACTCCTAGGTGACGAGGGTCATGTACAATCTTATTTCATTACGTTGGGAGAAACTGGCAATCTTGATGCTAGATTGGTGCACGGTTTGCGCCGAACATACCATAGGCTCAGAAATTGTTTTAGATGCACCCGATGGTACTCGTAGGTGATGAGGCTCAAGCGAAAGCTTGTTTTGGTCCGTTTAAGATAGTGCTAATCTTGGTGCAAGACAGGTGCACAGTTTGCACCGAACATACTATGGCTTGGAAATTGTTTTACACACACCCGATGAAACTCCTAGGTGACGTGTGTCATGTAGAATCTTCTTTCATTCCGTTTGGAGATACTAACAATCTTGATGCTAGATAGGTGCACGGATTGTGCCGAACAAACCATAGGCTTAGAAATCATTTTGGATGCACTCGAGGGTCCTCCTAGGTGACAAGGCTCAAGTGGAAACTCGTTTCGGTCCGTTTGGAGATAGTGCTAATCTTGACGCATAATAGGTGCATGGTTTGCGCCGAATATACCATGGCTCGGAAATCATTTTGAACGCACCCGATGGAACTCCTAGGTGACATGGGTAACATGGAATCTCATTTCCGTCGATTTGGATGTAGTGTTAGTGTAGGTGCAAGATAGTTGCATGATTTGTGCCAAAGTACCATAGGCTCAGAAATCATTTTAGATGCACCCAATGGTGCTCCTAGGTGACGAGGCTCAAGTAGGAACTCATTTCTGTCCGTTTGGAGATAGTGCTAATCTTGACGCAAGATAGGTGTACGGTTTGCGCCGAACATACCATAGGCTCAAAAATTGTTTTGGATGCACCGGATGGAACTCGAATCTCATTTCGGTTCGTTTGGAGACAGTGTTAGTGTTGGTACAATTAATCTCTAGATGCCCAACTTGCTTGCATCTATTGCAATAACGACAATTGCTCTTCACAAAGCGAGACTTTGGAGTAGCAAAAGCCGCATTGCCCTTCTTGGGAGTATAGCCCAAACCCTCTTTGTTAAGAGAGAACCTTTGGCTACCCAAGCATTTTAGCAAGCGGGCATCCCCACCATAGGCATTGCCTAATGCGCGGGTGAGATTATCCACCTCTCTCTTGAGAGTCTCATTCTCAACCACAAGTGATGAATCACTAGTAGTAGAGGTAGAGTTGGTTGTGGTGGATGATGTTGAGCTACATGAAGCATTAGTAGGACGAACAAATAAAGAGTCATCAATAATATCACATGTTAGTCCAATATCACAAGTGACAATCACTTGCTCCTCCTTAGCTTCCTTCATGAACTTCTCCAACTTGTGGTCCTTTTCCTTGATGAGCTCAAGTAGAGTGGAGTGGGCTTCCTTAAGCCTAGTGTGAGCAACTTCAAGGTCCTCGTGGTCTTCCTTTAGACACTCACGAGAGGCCTCTAGCTCATCAAAGGATTTCCTAAGAGCTTTGAGCTCTTGTTTAATTCCTTTGCACTCCTTACTCTTTTTGAGAGCAACAAGCTCCTCCATCAAGGCATCATTTTCATTGCTCTTGGCAATGAGCTCTTGTTCCAAGATTTTGTATTTCTTGGTGGTCCTCTTGTAGCCTTTGCTCATTTGATCTATTATGCCCAATAGATCATCCTTGGAGTAGTCCTCATCCTCCTCATCATCACTCCTACAAGCATCACTAGCACAAGAATCATCATCACTATCATCATATTTTACCTTGGTAGGCTTGGCCATAAGGCATGTCGATGTAGTGTCGAAGATGGATGGCTTGTTGGAGAGGGCGATGCTTGCAATGGCTCGTCGAGTGGTCCTCTCATCATCACTAGAGCTTTCATCATCATCACTATCGGAGTTGTCACTATCCCCATCATGATAGTGAAGCTCTTCTTCTCTTTCTTCTCCTTCTTGTCCTTCTTGTTCTTCTTCAACTTCAACTCCCCATCATGATATCTTTTGTCTTCATAGGGGCACTTTGCCACTACATGATCGGGGCTATTGCAATTGTAGCATAGCACCTCCTTTGCCTTCATGAAGTCCCTTCTCTTCCTTGCCCCATATCCTTTCTTCTTCATGAACCTCCCCATCTTGTGCACTAGGAGGGCCATGGTCTCATCATCGAATGGATCATCATCACTCTCCACCTTGCTCTTGCCCTTAGAAGATGAAGCCTTGAATGCAATGGGCTTCTCTTGCTTGACCTTGGACTCCTTCTTCCCTTCTACCTCATCTTCATCATCATTGTATTGGGCATCGGTCATTATATCTCCAAGCACATCGGTTGGTTTGACCTTGTCCAATCCCTCTCTAAAGATCATTCTTCTCAAGGTGGCAAACTTCTTGGGTAAGCACATCAAGAACTTGTGTGAGAAGTCCTTGTCCTCAACCTTCTCTCCAAGCCCCTTGAGATCATTGACAATGACTTGGAGCCTATAGAACATCTCCGGGATGGATTCATCATCCTTCATCTTAAAAGTGGAGAACTTGTCCTTGAGCATATATAGCTTGACACTTTTTACCATTGAAGTGCCTTCATATGTTTCTTCGAGTCTTATCCAAAGCTCATTTGCCTTTTCAAGATCTTTGATTTGCTCAAATACTTTGTCATCAATGGCACGGTAGATTGTGTCAAGTGTCGCCGTGTTGCATTGCTTGTTGATGCGGTCATTTGGAGTGAGATTTTCCTCATCAAGAATGATGTATCCTTCTTTGGTTACATCCCAAACCTTCTCATGTATATTGCCTAAATATTGCTTCATCTTCCTTTTCCAATGATCAAAGGAAGAGACGCCATCAAAGAATGGAGGCTTGCCATTAACATGATTGAACATAACTTGAGCCATCTTGCACCGAGGTTGTTAAGCCTTGCAAACGGTGACCACGGCTCCGATACCACTTGAAAGGTCGAGATGGCTAGAGGGGGGTGAATAGCCTTTTAAAAATTTCTACAAAGACAAGCTAAACAAGTTTATCTATATAACAAATAGCGAGATGCGTGTTTTGCTTAGCCTACGAGGTGTTTGCAAGCCACCTATCCAATTCACAATTCTAGTATATTTGCACTCAACCGCACAAGTCAAACCGATAAGGAAACTACAACTAGCAAGCTACACAAAAGAGCTACTCTAGCAAAGTGACTAAGAAAATAATACGAGAGTTAGAAGGGTATCACCGAGGGGCGAAGTATTGAGCCAACCAAACAATAAGATTAAGAGATGAATTCCACAATACACAACCACCGGGATCGATCAATCACAATAAGAATGATGACACAAAGATTTATCCCGAGGTTCACGTGCTTGCCGGCACGCTAGTCCCCGTTGTGTCCCTCTTTACCACGTGGTTCGGTGGCTAATCGATCTCACACCGAGCCTCTCAAAAGGCGCCACAAGAACCTACGAAATGGCAAAAGGTTGCAAATGACACGAGCAATCCACTAACGTTGCCTTTGGTGCTTCGCCGAGGTAGGCACAAACCCCTCACAATCACTGGAGGTGGCCAAGAACAAACACCAATTCTTGCCAACGCCTCCAAGCTGCTCCAAGCCGTCTAGGTGGCGGCAACCACCAAGAGAAACAAGAATCCCATAGCAAATCAACCACCAAGTGCCAACTAGATGCAATCTCACAATGCAAATGCACTTGGATCACTCAATCTAACTTCGAATATGCAAACAAGCAAGAGAGATGAGTGGGAGGGGAGTTGCTTAGCTCAAAGTGCTCACAAGTATGTCAAATGTCCGAGAGAGAGAGCCTTGAGCCGGCCAACGAGTATTTATAGACGTACCCCTTCGAATATAGCCGTTAGGAACTTGAAACAGCCGAAGTCACGCTGACCGGACACGCTGGTCAAACTGACCGGACGCGCCGATCACACAACGGCTAATTTCGTGAACCACCGACCAGACGCGCTGGTCGCGCGGACCGGACGCGCTGGGCTCGACCGGACGCGCCGGTCCCGTAACTAACCGGACGCGCTGGTCAAGCCAGAGCAGCGCACAACGAAACAACGACCGGACGCACTGCAGAACTAACCGGACGCCACAGTGCCAGCGTCCGGTTGGAGTCCAGTAAGCTCCCTGATCGACCGGACGCGTCCGGTCGACTGTGACCGGACGCGCTGCGCGTCCGATCAAAAAGCTGAAACTCGCGTAGACGTTGAACACTGACCGGACGCGTCCGGTCAAACAGTGACCGCGTCCGGTCCAGCGTCTGGTTACCACTGTGACCTCCGTTCGCTTCCGTTTGATTTCTGACTTCCGGCGTAGTGGAAAATAGTCGTTTAAATTCCTCGAAAACGCCTGAATCCCGCCTCGCAAGCTCGGCGGGAGGGAGAGAGGCCCCAAACCCTCTCTACCGCTCAAACTCCACCGCCTTCGCAAATGTGCTAACATCACAAGTGATCATCACCATGTGCATGTGTGTTAGCATTTTCATAATCATTTTTCGAGGCGTTATTAGTTCTATCCAAATGCATATGACATGAAATGCACACCTAGAGGCACTTAGGAGTTCAATAGCCACGTCATTCCCCTCTTTATAGTACGGCTATCTATCCTATAATGTAACCACACCCACTAGGTGTCTTGGTTACTAAAACACAACCCTTAAGCATATACCTTTGCCTTGATCACGTAGGGTTGCGTCCAAATCCAAGTGTGGCCATCATGATCACGATGTCCATCTTGCCACCAACCTTGGAATGTACTAATCCTCATATGCTACATACAACTTAGGCATAGGATTAATACTTAGGCATTGTCACTAATTACCAACACCAAACATAGGACTTTCAATCTCCCCCTTGTTGGTAATTGGTGACAACCCTTTCACAAAGATATTATGATAAAATTTTGATTGAACCCATGTCACATTGTCCAAATATATTACCATGTGTAAGAATTATGGACATGTGATCATGAATTCAAATTGATAGCAATGGCTCCCCCTACATGTATGCTATATGTTTGGATTTTGGAAGCATACATGTTAGATAGGAAAGATTAGGAGCATTGACTACCAATAGGTGCTAAGTGTTTTAGATTATAGACCTTTGAAGCGTGATACCATCGGAGTAGCGATAAACACCATCTTAGCACCTTGTGTAGTTGGATACCACTTGGAAAAGCACAAACATAACTAGAAACCTCATGAGATCAACATTATAAACAAGGTTCTAGTACCATTTTGAAAAACATGAAGCAAGAAAAATCTAACTACTTCCTATTCATGCTAGTACTTCAATACACCATTCAATTGTATACTAGCAAAACACCACACAAGCAATGTATCGGAGAAAAAGAAATGCATAACTATGCATCATACTCGTATGTGATGAGCCTCAAGCGAAAGCTTGTTTTGGTCTGTTTAAGATAGTGCTAATCTTGGTGCAAGACAGGTGCACAGTTTGCACCGAACATACCATAGGCTCGGAAATTGTTTTACACGCACTCGATGAAACTCGTAGGTGACGTGTGTCATGTAGAATCTTCTTTCATTCCGTTTGGAGATACTAACAATCTTGATGCTAGATAGGTGCACGGATTGTGCCGGGCAAACCATAGGCTTAGAAATCATTTTGGATGCACTCGAGGGTCCTCCTAGGTGACAAGGCTCAAGTGGAAACTCGTTTCGGTCCGTTTGGAGATAGTGCTAATCTTGACGCATAATAGGTGCATGGTTTGCGCCGAATATACCTTGGTTCAGAAATAATTTTGAACGCACCCGATGGAACTCCTAGGTGACGTGGGTAACATGGAATCTCATTTCATTCGATTTGGAGATAGTGTTAGTGTAGGTGCAAGATAGTTGCACGATTTATGCCAAAGTACCATAGGCTCAGAAATCATTTAGGATGCACCCAATGGTCCTCCTAGGTGACGAGGCTCAAGTAGGAACTCATTTCTGTCCGTTTGGAGATAGTGCTAATCTTGACGCAAGATAGGTGTACGGTTTGCGCCGAACATACCATAGGCTCAGAAATTGTTTTGGACGCACCGGATGGAACTCGAATCTCATTTTGGTTCGTTTGGAGACAGTGTTAGTGTTGGTGCAAGACAGGTGCACCGGTTCGGCGAACGTACCACAGGCTAAGAAATTGTTTAGGATGCACGCGATGGAATTGCTAGATGACGAGGCTCAAGTGGAAGCTCGTTTTGGTTCGTTTGGAGATAGTGCTAATCTTGATGGAAGGTACGTGCACGGTTTGCGCCAAACATACCATTGGCTTAGAAATCATTTTAGATGCACCCGATGGTACTCCGAGGTGATGAGGCTTAAGCGAAAGCTCATTTCGGTCCATTTGGAGATAGTGCTAATCTTGACGCATGATAGGTGCACAGTTTGCACCGAACATACCATAGGCTTGGAAATCATTTTACACGCACCCGATAAAACTCCTAGGTGACGTGGGTCTTGTGGAATCTCATTTCGGTCCGTTTGGAGACAACGTTAGTGTCGGTGCAAGATAGATGCACGGTTTGCGCCAAAGTACCATAGGCTCAAAAATCATTTTGGATGCACCCGATGATACTCCTAGGTGACGAGGCTCAATTTGAAACTCGTTTCGCTTCGTTTGGAGATAGTGCTAATCTTGACGCAAGATAGGTGCACGTTTTGCGCCGACCGTACCATTGGCTCGGAAATTGTTTTGGATGCACACGATGGAACACCTAGCTGACGAGGGTCATGTACAATCTTATTTCATTCCGTTGGGAGAAACTAACAATCTTGATGCTAGATTGGTGCACGGTTTGCGCCGAACATACCATAGGCTCGGAAAATCATTTTAGATGCACCCGATGGTACTCGTAGGTGATGAGGCTCAAGCGAAAGCTTGTTTTGGTCTGTTTAAGATAGTGCTAATCTTAGTGCAAGATAGGTGCACAGTTTGCACCGAACATACCATAGGCTCGGAAATTGTTTTACACACACTCGATGAAACTCCTAGGTGACGTGTGTCATGTAGAATCTTCTTTCATTCCATTTGGAGATACTAACAATCTTGATGCTAGATAGGTGCACGGATTGTGCCGAACAAACCATAGGCTTAGAAATCATTTTGGATGCACTCGAGGGTCCTCCTAGGTGACAAGGCTCAAGTGGAAACTCGTTTCGGTCCGTTTGGAGATAGTGCTAATCTTGACGCATAATAGGTGCATGGTTTGTGCCGAATATACCTTGGTTCGGAAATAATTTTGAACGCACCCGATGGAACCCCTAGGTGAAGTGGGTAACATGGAATCTCATTTTAGTCGATTTGGAGATAGTGTTAGTGTAGGTGCAAGATAGTTGCACGATTTGTGCCAAAGTACCATAGGCTCAGAAATCATTTAGGATGCACCCAATGGTCCTCCTAGGTGACGAGGCTCAAGTAGGAACTCATTTTTGTCCGTTTGGAGATAGTGCTAATCTTGACCCAAGATAGGTGTACGGTTTGCGCCGAACATACCATAGGCTCAGAAATTGTTTTGGACGCACCGGATGGAACTCGAATCTCATTTCAGTTCGTTTGGAGACAGTGTTAGTGTTGGTGCAAGAAAGGTGCACCGGTTCAGCGAACGTACCACAGGCTAAGAAATTGTTTAGGATGCACCCGATGGAATTGCTAGATAACGAGGCTCAAGTGGAAGCTCATTTCGGTTCGTTTGGCGGTAGTGCTAATCTTGATGGAAGTTACGTGCACGGTTTGCGCCAAACATACCATTGGCTCAGAAATCATTTTAGATGCACCCGATGGTACTCCGAGGTGATGAGGCTTAAGCGAAAGCTCATTTCGGTCCATTTGATGATAGTGCTAGTCTTGACGCAAGATAGGTGCACAGTTTGCACCGAACATACCATAGGCTTGGAAATCATTTTACACGCAACCGATGAAACTCCTAGGTGACGTGGGTCCTATGGAATCTCATTTCGGTCCGTTTGGAGACAACGTTAGTGTCGGTGCAAGATAGATGCACGGTTTGCGCCAAAGTACCATAGGCTCAGAAATCATTTTTGATGCACCCGATGATACTCCTAGGTGACGAGGCTCAATTTGAAACTCGTTTCGCTTCGTTTGGAGATAGTGCTAATCTTGACGCAAGATAGCTGCATGTTTTGCGCCGACAATACCATTGGCTCAGAAATTGTTTTGGATGCACACGATGGAACTCCTAGGTGACGAGGGTCATGTACAAACTTATTTCATTCCGTTGGGAGAAACTCATAATCTTGATGCTAGATTGGTGCACGGTTTGCGCCGAACATACCATAGGCTCGGAAATCATTTTAGATGCACCCGATGGTACTCGTAGGTGATGAGGCTCAAGCGAAAGCTTGTTTTGGTCTGTTTAAGATTGTGCTAATCTTGGTGCAAGATAGGTGCACAGTTTGCACCGAACATACCATAGGCTCGGAAATTGTTTTACACACACTCGATGAAACTCCTAGGTGACGTGTGTCATGTAGAATCTTCTTTCATTCCGTTTGGAGATACAAACAATCTTGATGCTAGATAGGTGCACGGATTGTGCCAAACAAACCACAGGCTTAGAAATCATTTTGGATGCACTCGAGGGTCCTCCTAGGTGACAAGGCTCAAGTGGAAACTCGTTTCGGTTCGTTTGGAGATAGTGCTAATCTTGACGCATAATAGGTGCATGGTTTGCGCCAAATATACCTTGGCTCGGAAATAATTTTGAACGCACCCGATGGAACTCTTAGGTGACGTGGGTAACATGGAACCTCATTTCAGTCGATTTGGAGATAGTAGTAGTGTAGGTGCAAGATAGTTGCACGATTTGTGCCAAAGTACCATAGGTTCAGAAATCATTTTGGATGCACGCAATGGTGCTCCTAGGTGACGAGGCTCAAGTAGAAACTCATTTCTGTCCGTTTGGAGATAGTTCTAATCTTGATGCAAGATAGGTGTACGGTTTGCGCCGAACATACCATAGGCTCAGAAATTGTTTTGGACACACCGGATGGAACTCGAATCTCATTTCGGTTCGTTTGGAGACAGTGTTAGTGTTGGTGCAAGATAGGTGCACCGGTTCGACGAACGTACCACAGGCTAAGAAATTGTTTAGGATGCACCCGATGGAATTGCTAGATAACGAGGCTCAAGTGGAAGCTCATTTCGGTTCGTTTGGCGATAGTGCTAATCTTGATGGAAGTTACGTGCACAGTTTGCGCCAAAAATACCATTGGCTCAGAAATCGTTTTAGATGCACCCGATGGTACTCCGAGGTGATGAGGCTTAAGCGAAAGCTCATTTCGGTCCATTTGGAGATAGTGCTAATCTTGACGCAAGATTGGTGCACAGTTTGCACCGAACATACCATAGGCTTGGAAATCATTTTACACGCACCCGATGAAACTCCTAGGTGACGAGGCTCAATTTGAAACACGTTTCGCTTCGTTTGGAGATAGTGCTAATCTTGACGCAAGATAGGTGCACGTTTTGTGCCGACCATACCATTGGCTCGGAAATTGTTTTGGATGCACACGATGGAACTCCTAGGTGATGAGGGTCATGTACAATCTTATTTCATTCCGTTGGGAGAAACTGACAATCTTGATGCTAGATTGGTGCACGGTTTGCGCTGAACATACCATAGGCTCGGAAATCATTTTAGATGCACATGTTGGTACTCTTAGGTGATGAGGCTCAAGCGAAAGCTTGTTTTGGTCTGTTTAAGATAGTGCTAATCTTGGTGCAAGACAGGTGCACAGTTTGCACCGAACATACCATAGGGTCGAAAATTGTTTTACACACACCCGATGAAACTCCTAGGTGACGTGTGTCATGTAGAATCTTCTTTCATTCCGTTTGGAGATACTAACAATCTTGATGCTATATAGGTGCACGGATTGTGCCAAACAAACCACAGGCTTAGAAATCATTTTGGATGCACTCGAGGGTCCTCCTAGGTGACAAGGCTCAAGTGGAAACTCGTTTCGGTTCGTTTGGAGATAGTGCTAATCTTGACGCATAATAGGTGCATGGTTTGCGCCAAATATACCTTGGCTCAGAAATAATTTTGAACGCACCCGATGGAACTCTTAGGTGACGTGGGTAACATGGAAACTCATTTCAGTCGATTTGGAGATAGTAGTAGTGTAGGTGCAAGATAGTTGCACGATTTGTGCCAAAGTACCATAGGTTCAAAAATCATTTTGGATGCACGCAATGGTGCTCCTAGGTGACGAGGCTCAAGTAGAAACTCATTTCTGTCCGTTTGGAGATAGTTCTAATCTTGATGCAAGATAGGTGTACGGTTTGCACCGAACATACCATAGGCTCAGAAATTGTTTTGGACACACCGGATGGAACTCGAATCTCATTTCGGTTCGTTTGGAGACAGTGTTAGTGTTGGTGCAAGATAGGTGCACCGGTTTGGCGAACGTACCACAGGCTAAGAATTTGTTTAGGATGCACGCGATGGAATTGCTAGACGATGAGGCTCAAGTGGAAGCTCGTTTCGGTTTGTTTGGAGATAGTGCTAATCTTGATGGAAGGTACGTGCACGGTTTGCACCAAACATACCATTGGCTCAGAAATCGTTTTAGATGCACCCGATGGTACTCCGAGGTGATGAGGCTTAAGCGAAAGCTCATTTCGGTCCATTTGGAGATAGTGCTAATCTTGACGTTAGATAGGTGCACAGTTTGCGCCGAACATACCATAGGTACGGAAATCATTTTACACGCACCTGATGAAACTCCTAGGTGATGTGGGTCTTGGAATCTCATTTCGGTCCATTTGGAGACAACGTTAGTGTCGCTGCAACATAGATGCACGGTTTGCGCCAAAGTACCATAGGCTCAGAAATCATTTTGGATGCAGTCGATGGTACTCCTAGGTGACGAGGCTCAGTTTGAAACTCGTTTCGCTTCGTTTGGAGATAGTGCTAATCTTTACGCAAGATAGGTGCACGTTTTGCGCCGACCATACCATTGGCTCAGAAATTGTTTTGGATGCACACGATGGAACTCCTAGGTGACGAGGGTCATGTACAATCTTATTTCATTCCGTTGGGAGAAACTAATAATCTTGAAGCTAGATTGGTGCACGGTTTGCGCCGAACATACCATAGGCTCGGAAATCATTTTAGATGCACCTGATGGTACTCGTAGGTGATGAGGCTCAAGCGAAAGCTTGTTTTGGTCTGTTTAAGATTGTGCTAATCTTGGTGCAAGATAGGTGCACAGTTTGCACCGAACATACCATAGGCTCGGAAATTGTTTTACACACACTCGATGAAACTGCTAGGTGACGTGTGTCATGTAGAATCTTCTTTCATTCCGTTTGGAGATACTAACAATCTTGATGCTAGATAGGTGCACGGATTGTGCCGAACAAACCATAGGCATAGAAATCATTTTGGATGCACTCGAGGGTTCTCCTAGGTGACAAGGCTCAAGTGGAAACTCGTTTCGGTTCATTTGGAGATAGTGCTAATCTTGACGCATAATAGGTGCATGGTTTGCGCCGAATATACCTTGGTTCGAAAATAATTTTGAACGCACCCGATGGAACCCCTAGGTGACGTGGGTAACATGGAACCTCATTTCAGTCGATTTGGAGATAGTGTGTAGTGTAGGTGCAAGATAGTTGCAAGATTTGTGCCAAAGTACCATAGGCTCAGAAATCATTTAGGATGCACCCAATGGTCCTCCTAGGTGACGAGGCTCAAGTAGGAACTCATTTCTGTCCGTTTGGAGATAGTGCTAATCTTGACGCAAGATAGGTGTACGGTTTGCGCCGAACATACCATAGGCTCAGAAATTGTTTTGGATGCACCAGATGGAACTCGAATCTCATTTTGGTTCGTTTGGAGATAGTGTTAGTGTTGGTGCAAGATAGGTGCACCGGTTCGATGAACGTACCACAGGCTAAGAATTGTTTAGGATGCACGCGGTGGAATTGCTAGATGACAAGGCTCAAGTGGAAGCTCGTTTCGGTTCGTTTGGAGATAGTGCTAATCTTGATGGAAGGTACGTGCACGGTTTGCACCAAACATACCATTGGCTCAGAAATCGTTTTAGATGCACCCGATGGTACTCCGAGGTGATGAGGCTTAAGCGAAAGCACATTTCGGTCCATTTGGAGATAGTGCTAATCTTGACGTTAGATAGGTGCACAGTTTGCACCGAACATACCATAGGCACGGAAATCATTTTACACGCACCTGATGAAACTCCTAGGTGACGTGGGTCTTGTGGAATCTCATTTCGGTCCATTTGGAGACAACGTTAGTGTCGCTGCAACATAGATGCACGGTTTGCGCCAAAGTACCATAGGCTCAGAAATCATTTTGGATGCACCCGATGGTACTCCTAGGTGACGAGGCTCAGTTTGAAACTCGTTTCGCTTCGTTTGGAGATAGTGCTAATCTTGACGCAAGATAGGTGCACGTTTTGTGCCGACCATACCATTGGCTCGGAAATTGTTTTGCATGCACACGATGGAACTCCTAGGTGATGAGGGTCATGTACAATCTTATTTCATTCTGTTGGGAGAAACTGACAATCTTGATGCTAGATTGGTGCACGGTTTGCGCTGAACATACCATAGGCTCGGAAATCATTTTAGATGCACATGTTGGTACTCGTAGGTGATGAGGCTCAAGCGAAAGCTTGTTTTGGTCTGTTTAAGATAGTGCTCTTGGTGCAAGACAGGTGCACAGTTTGCACCGAACATACCATAGGCTTAGAAATTGTTTTACACACACTCGATGAAACTCCTAGGTGACGTGTGTCATGTAGAATCTTCTTTCATTCCGTTTGGAGATACTAACAATCTTGATGCTAGATAGGTGCACGGATTGTGCCAAACAAACCACAGGCTTAGAAATCATTTTGGAAGCACTCGAGGGTCCTCCTAGGTGACAAGGCTCAAGTGGAAACTCGTTTCGGTTCGTTTGGAGATAGTGCTAATCTTGACGCATAATTGGTGCATGGTTTGCGCCAAATATACCTTGGCTCGGAAATAATTTTGAACGCACCCGATGGAACTCTTAGGTGACGTGGGTAACATGGAACCTCATTTCAGTCGATTTGGAGATAGTAGTAGTGTAGGTGCAAGATAGTTGCACGATTTGTGCCAAAGTACCATAGGTTCAGAAATCATTTTGGATGCACGCAATGGTGCTCCTAGGTGACGAGGCTCAAGTAGAAACTCATTTCTGTCCATTTGGAGATAGTTCTAATCTTGATGCAAGATAGGTGTACGGTTTGCGCCGAACATACCATAGGCTCAGAAATTGTTTTGGACACACCGGATGGAACTCGAATCTCATTTCGGTTCATTTGGAGACAGTGTTAGTGTTGGTGCAAGATAGGTGCACCGGTTTGGCGAACGTACCACAGGCTAAGAAATTGTTTAGGATGCATGCGATGGAATTGCTAGATGACGAGGCTCAAGTGGAAGCTCGTTTCGGTTTGTTTGGAGATAGTGCTAATCTTGATGGAAGGTACGTGCACGGTTTGCGCCAAACATACCATTGGCTTAGAAATCATTTTAGATGCACCCGATGGTACTCCGAAGTGATGAGGCTTAAGCGAAAGCTCATTTCGGTCCATTTGGAGATAGTGCTAATCTTGACGCAAGATAGGTGCACTGTTTGCACCGAACATACCATAGGCTTGGAAATCATTTTACACGCACCCGATGAAACTCCTAGGTGACGTGGGTCTTGTGGAATCTCATTTTGGTCCGTTTGGAGACAACGTTAGTGTCGGTGCAAGATAGATGCACGGTTTGCGCCAAAGTACCATAGGCTCAGAAATCATTTTGGATGCACCCGATGATACTCCTACGTGACGAGGCTCAATTTGAAACTCGTTTCGCTTCGTTTGGAGATAGTGCTAATCTTGACGCAAGATAGGTGCATGTTTTGCGCCGACCATACCATTGGCTCAGAAATTGTTTTGGATGCACACGATGGAACTCCTAGGTAACGAGGGTCATGTACAATCTTATTTCATTCCGTTGGGAGAAACTAACAATCTTGATGCTAGATTGGTGCACGGTTTGCACCGAATATACCATAGGCTCGGAAATTGTTTTACACACACTCGATGAAACTCCTAGGTGACGTGTGTCATGTAGAATCTTCTTTAATTCCGTTTGGAGATACTAACAATCTTGATGCTAGATAGGAGCACGGATTGTGCCGAACAAACCATAGGCTTAGAAATCATTTTGGATGCACTCGAGGGTCCTCCTAGGTGACAAGGCTCAAGTGGAAACTCGTTTCGGTCCGTTTGGAGATAGTGCTAATCTTGACGCATAATAGGTGCATGGTTTGCGCCGAATATACCTTGGTTCGAAAATAATTTTGAACGCACCCGATGGAACCCCTAGGTGACGTGGGTAACATGGAATCTCATTTCAGTCGATTTGGAGATAGTGTGTAGTGTAGGTGCAAGATAGTTGCACGATTTGTGCCAAAGTAGTACCATAGGCTCAGAAATCATTTAGGATGCACCCAATGGTCCTCCTAGGTGACGAGGCTCAAGGAGGAACTCATTTCTGTCCGTTTGAAGATAGTGCTAATCTTGACGAAAGATAGGTGTACGGTTTGCGCCGAACATACCATAGGCTCAGAAATTGTTTTGGACGCACCAGATGGAACTTGAATCTCATTTCGGTTCGTTTGGAGACAGTGTTAGTGTTGGTGCAAGATAGGTGCACCGGTTCGACGAACGTACCACAGGCTAAGAAATTGTTTAGGATGCACCCAATGGAATTGCTAGATAACGAGGCTCAAGTGGAAGCTCATTTCGGTTCGTTTAGTGATAATGCTAATCTTGATGGAAGTTACGTGCACGGTTTGCACCAAACATACCATTGGCTCAGAAATCGTTTTAGATGCACCCGATGGTACTCCGAAGTGATGAGGCTTAAGCGAAAGCTCATTTTGGTCCATTTGGAGATAGTGCTAATCTTGACGCAAGATAGGTGCACAGTTTGCACCGAACATACCATAGGCTTGGAAATCATTTTACACGCACCTGATGAAACTCCTAGGTGACGTGGGTCTTGTGGAATCTCATTTCCGTCCTTTTGGAGACAACGTTAGTGTCGGTGCAAGATAGATGCACGGTTTGCGCCAAAGTACCATAGGCTCAGAAATCATTTTGGAAGCACCCGATGATACTCCTAGGTGACGAGGCTCAATTTGAAACTCGTTTCGCTTCGTTTGGGGATAGTGCTAATCTTGATGCAAGATAGGTGCAAATTTTGCGCCGACCGTACCATTGGCTCGGAAATTGTTTTGGATGCACACGATGGAACTCCTAGGTGACGAGGGTCATGTACAATCTTGTTTCATTCCGTTGGGAGAAACTAACAATCTTGATGCTAGATTGGTGCACGGTTTGCGCCGAACATACCATAGGCTCGGAAATCATATTAGATGCACCCGATGGTACTCATAGGTGATGAGGCTCAAGCGAAATCTTGTTTTGGTCCGTTTAAGATAGTGCTAATCTTGGTGCAAGATAGGTGCACAGTTTGCACCGAACATACCATAGGCTCAGAAATTGTTTTACACACACTCGATGAAACTGCTAGGTGACGTGTGTCATGTAGAATCTTCTTTCATTCCGTTTGGAGATACTAACAATCTTGATGCTAGATAGGTGCACGGATTGTGCCGAACAAACCATAGGCTTAGAAATCATTTTGGATGCACTCGAGGGTTCTCCTAGGTGACAAGGCTCAAGTGGAAACTCGTTTCGGTTTGTTTGGAGATAGTGCTAATCTTGACGCATAATAGGTGCCTGGTTTGCGCCAAATATACCTTGGGTCGGAAATAATTTTGAACGCACCCGATGGAACTCCTAGGTGACGTGGGTAACATGGAACCTCATTTCAGTCGACTTGGAGATAGTATTAGTGTAGGTGCAAGATAGTTGCACGATTTGTGCCAAAGTACCATAGGTTCAGAAATCATTTTGGATGCACGCAATGGTGCTCCTAGGTGACGAGGCTCAAGTAGAAACTCATTTCTGTCCATTTGGAGATAGTGCTAATCTTGATGCAAGATAGGTGCAAATTTTGCGCCGACCATACCATTGGCTCGGAAATTGTTTTGGATGCACACGATGGAACTCCTAGGTGACGAGGGTCATGTACAATCTTATTTCATTCCGTTGGGAGAAACTAACAATCTTGATGCTAGATTGGTGCACGGTTTGCGCCGAACATACCATAGGCTCGGAAATCATTTTTGATGCACCCGATGGTACTCGTAGGTGATGAGGCTCAAGCGAAAGCTTGTTTTGGTCCGTTTAAGATAGTGCTAATCTTGGTGCAAGATAGGTGCACAGTTTGCACCGAACATACCATAGGCTCGGAAATTGTTTTGCACACACTCGATGAAACTCCTAGGTGACATGTGTCATGTAGAATCTTCTTTCATTCCGTTTGGAGATACTAACAAGCTTGATGCTAGATAGGAGCACGGATTGTGCCGAACAAACCATAGGCTTAGAAATCATTTTGGATGCACTCGAGGGTCCTCCTAGGTGACAAGGCTCAAGTGGAAACTCGTTTCGGTCTGTTTGGAGATAGTGCTAATCTTGACGCATAATAGGTGCATGGTTTGCGCCGAATATACCTTGGTTCGAAAATAATTTTGAACGCACCCGATGGAACCCCTAGGTGACGTGGGTAACATGGAATCTCATTTCAGTCGATTTGGAGATAGTGTGTAGTGTAGGTGCAAGATAGTTGCAAGATTTGTGCCAAAGTACCATAGGCTCAGAAATCATTTAGGATGCACCCAATGGTCCTCCTAGGTGACGAGGCTCAAGTAGGAACTCATTTGTGTCCGTTTGGAGATAGTGCTAATCTTGACGCAAGATAGGTGTACGGTTTGCGCCGAACATACCATAGGCTCAGAAATTGTTTTGTATGCACCAGATGGAACTTGAATCTCATTTCGGTTCGTTTGGAAACAGTGTTAGTGTTGGTGCAAGATAGGTGCACCGGTTCGACGAACGTACCACAGGCTAAGAATTGTTTAGGATGCACCCGATGGAATTGCTAGATAACGAGGCTCAAGTGGAAGCTCATTTCGGTTCGTTTGGCGATAGTGCTAATCTTGATGGAAGTTACGTGCACAGTTTGCGCCAAACATACCATTGGCTTAGAAATCGTTTTAGATGCACCCGATGGTACTCCGAGGTGATGAGGCTTAAGCGAAAGGTCATTTCGGTCCATTTGGAGATAGTGCTAATCTTGACGCAAGATAGGTGCACAGTTTGCACCGAACATACCATAGGCTTGGAAATCATTTTACACGCACCCGATGAAACTCCTAGGTGACGTGGGTCTTGTGGAATCTCATTTCGGTCCATTTGGAGACAACGTTAGTGTCGGTGCAAGATAGATGCCCGGTTTGCGCCAAAGTACCATAGGCTCATAAATAATTTTGGATGCACCTGATGATACTCCTAGGTGACGAGGCTCAATTTGAAACACGTTTCGCTTCGTTTGGAGATAGTGCTAATCTTGACGCAAGATAGGTGCACGTTTGTGCCGACCATACCATTGGCTCGGAAATTGTTTTGGATGCACACGATGGAACTCCTAGGTGATGAGGGTCATGTACAATCTTATTTCATTCCATTGGGAGAAACTGACAATCTTGATGCTAGATTGGTGCACGGTTTGCGCTGAACATACCATAGGCTCGGAAATCATTTTAGATGCACATGTTGGTACTCGTAGGTGATGAGGCTCAAGCGAAAGCTTGTTTTGGTCTGTTTAAGATAGTGCTAATCTTGGTGCAAGACCGGTGCACAGTTTGCACCGAACATACCATAGGCTTAGAAATTGTTTTACACACACTCGATGAAACTCCTAGGTGACGTGTGTCATGTAGAATCTTCTTTCATTCCGTTTGGAGATACTAACAATCTTGATGCTAGATAGGTGCACGGATTGTGCCAAACAAACCACAGGCTTAGAAATCATTTTGGATGCACTCGAGGGTCCTCCTAGGTGACAAGGCTCAAGTGGAAACTCGTTTCGGTTCGTTTGGAGATAGTGCTAATCTTGACGCATAATTGGTGCATGGTTTGCGCCAAATATACCTTGGCTCGGAAATAATTTTGAACGCAACCGATGGAACTCTTAGGTGACGTGGGTAACATGGAACCTCATTTCAGTCGATTTGGAGATAGTAGTAGTGTAGGTGCAAGATAGTTGCACGATTTGTGCCAAAGTACCATAGGTTCAGAAATCATTTTGGATGCACGCAATGGTGCTCCTAGGTGACGAGGCTCAAGTAGAAACTCATTTCTGTCCGTTTGGAGATAGTTCTAATCTTGATGCAAGATAGGTGTACGGTTTGCGCCGAACATACCATAGGCTCAGAAATTGTTTTGGACACACCGGATGGAACTCGAATCTCATTTCGGTTCGTTTGGAGACAGTGTTAGTGTTGGTGCAAGATAGGTGCACCGGTTTGGCGAACGTACCACAGGCTAAGAAATTGTTTAGGATGCACGCGATGGAATTGCTAGATGACGAGGCTCAAGTGGAAGCTCGTTTCGGTTCGTTTGGAGATATTGCTAATCTTGATGGAAGGTACGTGCACGGTTTGCGCCAAACATACCATTGGCTTAGAAATCGTTTTAGATGCACCCGATGGTACTCCGAAGTGATGAGGCTTAAGCGAAAGCTCATTTCGGTCCATTTGGAGATAGTGCTAATCTTGACGCAAGATAGGTGCACAGTTTGCATCGAACATACCATAGGCTTGGAAATCATTTTACACGCACCCGATGAAACTCCTAGGTGACGTGGGTCTTGTGGAATCTCATTTCGGTCCGTTTGGAGACAACGTTAGTGTCGGTGCAAGATAGATGCACGGTTTGCGCCAAAGTACCATAGGCTCAGAAATCATTTTGGATGCACACGATGATACTCCTATGTGACGAGGCTCAATTTGAAACTCGTTTCGCTTCGTTTGGAGATAGTGCTAATCTTGACGCAAGATAGGTGCATGTTTTGCGCCGACCATACCATTGGCTCGGAAATTGTTTTGGATGCACACGATGGAACTCCTAGGTGACGAGGGTCATGTACAATCTTATTTCATTCCGTTGGGAGCAACTAACAATCTTGATGCTAGATTGGTGCACGGTTTGCACCGAACATACCATAGGCTCGGAAATTGTTTTACACACACTCGATGAAACTCCTAGGTGACGTGTGTCATGTAGAATCTTCTTTCATTCCGTTTGGAGATACTAACAATCTTGATGCTAGATAGGAGCACGGATTGTGCCGAACAAACCATAGGCTTAGAAATCATTTTGGATGCACTCGAGGGTCCTCCTAGGTGACAAGGCTCAAGTGGAAACTCGTTTCGGTCCGTTTGGAGATTGTGCTAATCTTGACGCATAATAGGTGCATGGTTTGTGCCGAATATACCTTGGTTCGAAAATAATTTTGAACGCACCCGATGGAACCCCTAGGTGACGTGGGTAACATGGAATATCATTTCAGTCGATTTGGAGATAGTGTGTAGTGTAGGTGCAAGATAGTTGCACGATTTGTGCCAAAGTAGTACCATAGGCTCAGAAATCATTTAGGATGCACCCAATGGTCCTCCTAGGTGACGAGGCTCAAGGAGGAACTCATTTCTGTCCGTTTGGAGATAGTGCTAATCTTGACGCAAGATAGGTGTACGGTTTGCGCCGAACATACCATAGGCTCAGAAATTGTTTTGGACGCACCAGATGGAACTTGAATCTCATTTCGGTTCGTTTGGAGACAGTGTTAGTGTTGGTGCAAGATAGGTGCACCGGTTCGACGAACGTACCACAGGCTAAGAAATTGTTTAGGATGCACCCGATGGAATTGCTAGATAACGAGGCTCAAGTGGAAGCTCATTTCGGTTCGTTTAGTGATAGTGCTAATCTTGATGGAAGTTACGTGCACGGTTTGCGCCAAACATACCATTGGCTCAGAAATCGTTTTAGATGCACCCGATGGTACTCCGAAGTGATGGGGCTTAAGCGAAAGCTCATTTTGGTCCATTTGGAGATAGTGCTAATCTTGACGCAAGATAGGTGCACAGTTTGCACCGAACATACCATAGGCTTGGAAATCATTTTACACGCACCCGATGAAACTCCTAGGTGACGTGGGTCTTGTGGAATCCCATTTCCGTCCATTTGGAGACAACGTTAGTGTCAGTGCAAGATAGATGCACGGTTTGCGCCAAAGTACCATAGGCTCAGAAATCATTTTGGAAGCACCCGATGATACTCCTAGGTGACGAGGCTCAATTTGAAACTCGTTTCGCTTCGTTTGGAGATAGTGCTAATCTTGATGCAAGATAGGTGCAAATTTTGCGCCGACCATACCATTGGCTCGGAAATTGTTTTGGATGCACACGATGGAACTCCTAGGTGACGAGGGTCATGTACAATCTTATTTCATTCCGTTGGGAGAAACTAACAATCTTGATGCTAGATTGGTGCACGGTTTGCGCCGAACATACCATAGGCTCGAAAATCATTTTAGATGCACCCGATGGTACTCGTAGGTGATGAGGCTCAAGCGAAAGCTTGTTTTGGTCCGTTTAAGATAGTGCTAATCTTGGTGCAAGATAGGTGCACAGTTTGCACCGAACATACCATAGGCTCGGAAATTGTTTTACACACACTCGATGAAACTCCTAGGTGACTTGTGTCATGTAGAATCTTCTTTCATTCCGTTTGGAGATACTAACAATCTTGATGCTAGATAGGAGCACGTATTGTGCCGAACAAACCATAGGCTTAGAAATCATTTTGGATGCACTCGAGGGTCCTCCTAGGTGACAAGGCTCAAGTGGAAACTCGTTTCGGTCTGTTTGGAGATAGTGCTAATCTTGACGCATAATAGTTGCATGGTTTGCGCCGAATATACCTTGGTTCGAAAATAATTTTTAACGCACCCGATGGAACCCCTAGGTGACGTGGGTAACATGGAATCTCATTTCAGTCGATTTGGAGATAGTGTGTAGTGTAGGTGCAAGATAGTTGCACGATTTGTGCCAAAGTACCATAGGCTCAGAAATCATTTAGGATGCACCCAATGGTCCTCCTAGGTGACGAGGCTCAAGTAGGAACTCATTTCTGTCCGTTTGGAGATAGTGCTAATCTTGACGCAAGATAGGTGTACGGTTTGCGCCGAACATACCATAGGCTCAGAAATTGTTTTGGACACACCGGATGGAACTCGAATCTCATTTCGGTTCGTTTGGAGACAGTGTTAGTGTTGGTGCAAGATAGGTGCACCGGTTCGGCGAACGTACCACAGGCTAAGAAATTGTTTAGGATGCACCCGATGGAATTGCTAGATAACGAGGCTCAAGTGGAAGCTCATTTCGGTTCGTTTGGCGATAGTGCTAATCTTGATGGAAATTACGTGCACGGTTTGCGCCAAACATACCATTAGCTCAGAAATTGTTATAGATGCACCCGATGGTACTCCGAGGTGATGAGGCTTAAGCGAAAGCTCATTTCGGTCTATTTGGAGATAGTGCTAATCTTGACGCAAGATAGGTGCACAGTTTGCACCGAACATACCATAGGCTTGGAAATCATTTTACACGCACCCGATGAAACTCCTAGGTGACGTGGGTCTTGTGGAATCTCATTTCGGTCCGTTTGGAGAAAACGTTAGTGTCGGTGCAAGATAGATGCACGGTTTGCGCCAAAGTACCATAGGCTCATAAATCATTTTGGATGCACCCGATGATACTCCTAGGTGACGAGGCTAAATTTGAAACTCGTTTCGCTTCGTTTGGAGACAGTGCTAATCTTGACGCAAGATAGGTGCACGTTTTGCGCCGACCATACCGTTGGCTCGGAAATTGTTTTGGATGCACATGATGGAACTCCTAGGTGACGAGGGTCATGTACAATCTTATTTCATTCCGTTGGGAGAAACTAACAATCTTGATGATAGATTGGAGCACGGTTCGCGCCGAACATACCATAGACTCAGAAATCATTTTAGATGCACACGTTGGTACTCGTAGGTGATGAGGCTCAAGCGAAAGCTTGTTTTGGTCCGTTTAAGATAGTGCTAATCTTGGTGCAAGACAGGTGCACAGTTTGCACCGAACATACCGTAGGCTCGGAAATTGTTTTACACACACTCGATGAAACTCCTAGGTGACGTGTGTCATGTAGAATCTTCTTTCATTCCGTTTGGAGATACTAACAATCTTGATGCTAGATAGGAGCACGGATTGTGTCGAACAAACCATAGGCTTAGAAATCATTTTGGATGCACTCGAGGGTCCTCCTAGGTGACAAGGCTCAAGTGGAAACTCGTTTCGGTCTGTTTGGAGATAGTGCTAATCTTGACGCATAATAGGTGCATGGTTTGCGCCGAATATACCTTGGTTCGAAAATAATTTTGAACGCAACCGATGGAACCCCTAGGTGACGTGGGTAACATGGAATCTCATTTCAGTCGATTTGGAGATAGTGTGTAGTGTAGGTGCAAGATAGTTGCACGATTTGTGCCAAAGTACCATAGGCTCAGAAATCATTTAGGATGCACCCAATGGTCATCCTAGGTGACGAGGCTCAAGTAGGAACTCATTTCTGTCTGTTTGGAGATAGTGCTAATCTTAAAGCAAGATAGGTGTACGGTTTGCGCCGAACATATCATAGGCTCAGAAATTGTTTTGGACGCACTGGATGGAACTCGAATCTCATTTCGGTTCGTTTGGAGACAGTGTTAGTGTTGGTGCAAGATAGGTGCACCGGTTCGGCGAACGTACCACAGGCTAAGAAATTGTTTAGGATGCACCCGATGGAATTGCTAGATAACGAGGCTCAAGTGGAAGCTCATTTCGGTTCGTTTGGCGATAGTGCTAATCTTGATGGAAGTTACGTGCACGGTTTGCGCCAAACATACCATTGGCTCAGAAATCGTTATAGATGCACCCGATAGTACTCCGAGGTGATGAGGCTTAAGCGAAAGCTCATTTCGTTCTATTTGGAGATAGTGCTAATCTAGACGCAAGTAGGTGCACAGTTTGCACCGAACATACCATAGGCTTGGAAATCATTTTACACGCACCCGATGAAACTCCTAGGTGACGTGGGTCTTGTGGAATCTCATTTCCGTCCGTTTGGAGAAAACGTTAGTGTCGGTGCAAGATAGATGCACGGTTTGCGCCAAAGTACCATAGGCTCATAAATCATTTTGGATGCACCCGATGATACTCCTAGGTGACGAGGCTAAATTTGAAACTCGTTTCGCTTCGTTTGGAGACAGTGCTAATCTTGACGCAAGATAGGTGCACGTTTTGCGCCGACCATACCATTGGCTCGGAAATTGTTTTCGATGCACACGATGGAACTCCTAGGTGACGAGGGTCATGTACAATCTTATTTCATTCCGTTGGGAGAAACTAACAATCTTGATGCTAGATTGGTGCACGGTTCGCGCCGAACATACCATAGGCTCAGAAATCATTTTAGATGCACACGTTGGTACTCGTAGGTGTTGAGGCTCATGCAAAAGCTTGTTTTGGTCTGTTTAAGATAGTGCTAATCTTGGTGCAAGACAGGTGCACAGTTTGCACCGAACATACCATAGGCTCGGAAATTGTTTTACACACACTCGATGAAACTGCTAGGTGACGTGTGTCATGTAGAATCTTCTTTCATTCCGTTTGGAGATACTAACAATCTTGATGCTAGATAGGTGCACGGATTGTGCCGAACAAACCATAGGCTTAGAAATCATTTTGGATGCACTCGAGGGTTCTCCTAGGTGACAAGGCTCAAGTGGAAACTCGTTTCGGTTCGTTTGGAGATAGTGCTAATCTTGACGCATAATAGGTGCATGGTTTGCGCCAAATATACCTTGGGTCGGAAATAATTTTGAACGCACCCGATGCAACTCCTAGGTGACGTGGGTAACATGGAACCTCATTTCAGTCAATTTGGAGATAGTATTAGTGTAGGTGCAAGATAGTTGCACGATTTGTGCCAAAGTACCATAGGTTCAGAAATCATTTTGGATGCACGCAATGGTGCTCCTAGGTGACGAGGCTCAAGTAGAAACTCATTTCTGTCCGTTTGGAGATAGTGCTAATCTTGATGCAAGATAGGTGTACGGTTTGCGCCGAACATACCATAGGCTCAGAAATTGTTTTGGACGCACCGGATGGAACTCGAATCTCATTTCGGTTCGTTTGGAGATAGGTGCACCGGTTCGGAAATTGTTTTACACACACTCGATGAAACTCCTAGGTGACGTGTGTCATGTAGAATCTTCTTTCATTCTGTTTGGAGATACTAACAATCTTGATGCCAGATAGGTGCACGGATTGTGCCGAACAAACCATAGGATTAGAAATCATTTTGGATGCACTCGAGGGTCCTCCTAGGTGACAAGGCTCAAGTGGAAACTCGTTTTGGTCCATTTGGAGATAGTGCTAATCTTGACGCATAATAGGTGCATGGTTTGCGCCGAATATACCATGTCTCAGAAATCATTTTGAACGCACCCGATGGAACTCCTAGGTGACGTGGGTAACATGGAATCTCATTTTAGTCGATTTGGAGATAGTGCTAGTGTAGGTGCAAGATAGTTGCATGATTTGTGCCAAAGTACCATAGGCTCAGAAATCATTTTGGATGCCCCCAATGGTCCTAATAGGTCACGAGGCTCAAGTAGAAACTCATTTCTGTCCATTTGGAGATAGTGCTAATCTTGACGTAGGATAGGTGTACGGTTTGCGCCGAACATACCATAGGCTCAGAAATTGTTTTAGGCGCACCGGATGGAACTCGAATCTCATTTCGGTTCGTTTGGAGACAGTGTTAGTGTTGGTGCAAGATAGGTGCACCGGTTCAGCGAACGTACCACGGGCTAAGAAATTGTTTAGGATGCACCCGATGGAATTGCTAGATGACGAGGCTTAAGTGGAAGATCGTTTCGGTTCGTTTGGAGATAGTGCTAATCTTGATGGAAGGTACGTGCACGGTTTGCGCCAAACATACCATTGGCTTAGAAATCGTTTTAGATGCACCCGATGGTACTCCGAGGTGATGAGGCTTAAGCGAAAGCTCATTTCGGTCCATTTGGAGATAGTGCTAATCTTGATGCAAGATAGGTGCACAGTTTGCACCGAACATACCATAGGCTTGGAAATCATTTTACACGCACCCGATGAAACTCCTAGGTGACGTGGGTCTTGTGGAATCTCATTTCGGTCCGTTTGGAGACAACGTTAGTGTCGGTGCAAGATAGATGCACGGTTTGCGCCAAAGTACCATAGGCTCAGAAATCATTTTGGATGCACCCGATGATACTCCTACGTGACGAGGCTCAATTTGAAACTCGTTTCGCTTCATTTGGAGATAGTGCTAATCTTGACGCAAGATAGGTGCATGTTTTGCGCCGACCATACCATTGGCTCGAAAATTGTTTTGGATGCACACGATGGAACTCCTAGGTGACGAGGGTCATGTACAATCTTATTTCGGTCTGTTTGGAGACAACGTTAGTGTCGGTGCAAGATAGATGCACGGTTTGCGCCAAAGTACCATAGGCTCAGAAATCATTTTGGATGCACCTGATGAAATTGCTAGATGACGAGGCTCAATTGGAAGCTCATTTCGGTCCGTTTGGAGATAGTGCTAATCTTGCCGCTAGGTTCGTGCATAGTTTGCGCCGAACATACCATAGGCTCAGAAATCATTTTAGATGTACCCAATGGTACTCCGAGGTGATGAGGCTTAAGCGAAAGCTCATTTCTGTCCATTTGGAGATACTGCTAACCTTGACGCAAGATAGGTGCATGGTTTCCACCGAACATACCGTAGGCTCAGAAATCGTTTTACACGCACCCGATGAAACTCCTAGGTGACGTGGGTCTTGTGGAATCTCATTTCGGTCCGTTTGGAGACACTGTTAGTGTCAGTGCAAGATAGGTGCACGGTTTGCACCAAAGTACCATAGGCTCAAAAAAACATTTTGGATGCACCCGATGAACTCCTAGGTGACGAGGCTCAAGTACAAACTCGTTCCGGTTCATTTGGAGATACTGCTAATCTTGACGCAAGATAGGTGCACGGTTTGTGCTGAACGTACCATAGGCTCATAAATCATTCTGGATGCACACGATGGAACTGCTAGGTGACGTGGGTTATTTAGAATCTTGTTTCAGTCCATTTGGAGATAGTGCTAATCTTGAAGCAAGATAGGTGCACGGTTTGTGCCGAACAAACCATAGGCTCAGAAATCATTTTGAATGCACCCGATGGAACTCCTTGGTGACGTGGGTAATGTGCAATCTCATTTCAGTCCATTTGGATATAGTGTTATTTTAGGTGCAAGATAGTTGCACGATTTGTGCGAAAGTACCATAGGCTCAGAAATTATTTTGGTTGCACCCGATGGTGCTCCTAGGTGATGAGGCCCAAGTGAAAACTCATTTTGGTCCGTTTGGAGATAATCTTAACGCAAGATAGGTGCGCGGTTTGTGCCGAACATACCACAGGCTCAGAAATTGTTTTGGACGCACCGGATGGAACTCGAATCTCATTTTGGTTTGTTTTGAGACAATGTTAGTGTAGGTGCAAGATAGGTGCATGGGTTCGGCGAATGTACCACACACTAAGAAATTGTTTCGGATGCACCCGATGGAATTGCAAGATGACGAGGCTCAAGTGGAAGCTTGTTTCGGTCCGTTTGAAGATAGTGCAAATCTTGATGCAAGGTACGTGCATGGTTTACGCCGAACATACCATAGGCTCAAAAATCGTTTTAGATGCACCAGATGGTACTCTGAGGTGATGAGGCTTAAGTGAAAGCTCATTTCGGTCCGTTTGGAGATAGTGCTAATCTTGACGCAAGATAGGTGGACGGTTTGCACCGAACATACCAAAGGCTTAGAAATCATTTTACACGCACCCGATGAAACTCCTAGGTGACGTGGGACTTGTGGAATCTCATTTCGGTCTATTTGGATACAACGTTAATGTCGGTGCAAGATAGGTGCACGGTTTGCGCCAAAGTACCATTGGCTCATAAATCGTTTTGCATGCACCCGATGATACTCCGAGGTGACGAGGCTCAAGTGGAGATAATGCTAATCTTGACACAAGATAGGTGCATGGTTTGCGCCGAACATACCATTGGCCTAAAAATTGTTTTGGACGCACACGATAGAACTGCTTGGTGACGTGGGCCATGTAGAATCTTATTTCATTCCGTTTGGCGATACTGACAATCTTGATGCTAGATAGGTGCACGGTTTGCGCTGAACATACCATAGGCTCAGAAGTTATTATGGACACACTGGATGGAACTCCTAGGTGACATCGGTCATGTGGAATCTCATTTCGGTCTGTTTGGTGGCAACGTTAGTGTTAGTGCAAGATAGGTGCACAGTTTGCACCAAAGTACCATAGGCTCAGAAATCATTTTGGATGCACCCGATGGTACTCCTAGGTGACAAGGCTCAAGTGCAAACTCATTTTAGTCCATTTGGAGATAGTGCTAATCGTGACGCACGATAGGTGCATGGTTTGCGCCAAACATACAATAGGTTCAGAAATTGTTTTTGATGCACCGGATGGAACTCCTAGGTGACGTGGGTCATGTAGAGTCTTATTTCATTCCATTCGGAGATACTAACAATCTTGATGCTAGATAGGTGCACGGTTTGCGCCGAACATGCCATAGGATAAGAAGTCATTATGGACGCATCGGATGGAACTTGAATCTCATTTCGGTTCGTTTGGAGACAGTGTTAGTGTAGGTGCAAGATAGGTGCACCGGTTCGGTGAATGTACCCAAGGCTAAAAAATTCTTTTGGATGCACCCGATAAAATTGCTAGATGACGAGGCTCAAGTGGAAGCTCGTTTTAGTCTGTTTGGAGATACTGCTAATATTGACGCACAATAGGTGCATGGTTTGCGCCGAACATACCATAGGCTTGAAAATCATTTTGAACGCACCCGATCAATCTCCCTGGTGACGTGGGTAATGTGGAATATCATTTCAGTCCATTTGGAGATAGTGTTAGTGTAGGTGCAAGATAGGTGCACGCTTTACGCCGAATGTACCGTAGGCTCGGAAATTGTTCTAGACGCACACGATGGAACTGCTAGGTAACGTGGGTCATGTAGAACCTTATTTCATTCCAATTGGAGATACTGACAATCTTGATTCTAGATAGGTAATGTGGAATATCATTTCAGTCTGTTTGGAGATACTATTAGTGTAGGTGCAAGGTAGGTGCACAATTTGCGCCAAAGTACCATAGGCTTAGAGATCATTTTGGATGCACCCGATGGTGCTCCTAGGTGACGAGGCTCAAGTGAAAACTCATTTCGGTCCATTTGGAGATAGTGCTAATCTTGACGCAACATAGGTGCACGGTTTGCGCCGTATATAACATAGGCTCAGAAATTGTTTAGACGCACTGGATGGAACACGAATCTCATTTCGGTCCGTTTGGAGAGTGTTAGTGTAGGTGCAAGATAGGTGCACCGGTTCGGCGAATGTACCACTGGCTCAGAAATTGCTTTGGATGCACCCGATGGAATTGCTAGATGACGAGGCTCAAGTGGAAGCTCATTTCGGTCCGCTTATAGATAGTGCTCATCTTGCCGCACAATTGGTGCACGGTTTGCGCTGAACATACCATAGGCTCGGAAATCATCTTAAATACACCCGATGGAACTCCTAGGTGACGTGGGTAATGTGGAATATCATTTCAGTTCATTTGGAGATAGTGTTAGTGTAGGTGAAAGATAGGTGCACGATTTGCGCCAAAGTACCATAGGCTTAGAAATCATTTTGGATGCACCCTATGGTGCACCTAGGTGACGAGGCTCAAGTGGAAACTCATTTCGGTCCATTTGGAGATTGTGCTAATCTTGACGCAAGATAGGTGCATGGTTTGTGTTGAACGTACCACAGGCTCAGAAATCATTCTAGATGCACACGATGGAACTGCTAGGTGACGTGGGTCATTTAGAATCTTGTTACGGTCCATTTGGAGATAGTACTAATCTTGAAGCAAGATAGGTGCACGGTTTGCGTCGAACAAACCATAGGCTCAGAAATCGTTTTGAACGCACCCGATGGAACTCCTAGGTGACGTGGGTAATGTGAAATCTCATTTCAGTCCATTTGGATATAGTGTTATTGTAGGTGCAAGGTAGTTGCATGATTTGTGCCAAAGTACCATAGGCTCAGAAATTATTTTGGTTGCACCCGATGGTGCGCCTAGGTGATGAGGCCCAAGTGGAAACTCATTTTGGTCCGTTTGGAGATAATCTTGACGCAAGATAGGTGCGTGGTTTGTGCCGAACATACCATAGGCTCAGAAATTGTTTTGGACGCACCGGATGGAACTCGAATCTCATTTCGGTTTGTTTGGAGACTATGTTAGTGTAGGTGCAAGATAGGTGCATTGGTTCGGCGAACATACCACACGCTAAGAAGTTGTTTTGGATGCACCTGATGGAATTGCAACATGACGAGGCTCAAGTGGAAGCTTGTTTCGGTCCGTTTGAAGATAAGGCTAACCTTGACGCAAGGTACGTGCATGGTTTACGCCGAACATACCATGGCTCGGAAATCATTTTAGATTGACTCGATGGTACTCCTAGGTGACAAGGCTCAAGTGAAAACTCGTTTCGGTCTGTTTGGAGATAGTGCTAATTTTGAAGGAAGGTACGTGCACGGTTCGCGCCAAACATACCATTGGGTCAGAAAATCATTTTAGATGCACCTGATGGTACTTCGAGGTGATGAGGCTTAAGCGAAAGCTCATTTCGGTCCATTTGGAGATAGTGCTAATCTTGACGCAAGATAGGTGCACAGTTTGCACCGAACATACCATAGGCTCGGAAATCATTTTACACGCACCCGATGAAACTCCTAGGTGACGTGGGTCCTGTGGAATCTCATTTCGGTCCGTTTGGAGACAATGTTAGTGTCGTTGCAAGATAGATGCACGGCTTGTGCCAAAGTACCATAGGCTCAGAAATCGTTTTGGATGCACCCGATGGTACTCCTAGGTGACGAGGCTCAAGTGGAAGCTTGTTTCGGTCCGTTTGAAGATAGTACTAATGTTCACACAAGGTCCGTGCATAGTTTGCGCCGAACATACCATAGGCTCAGAAATCATTTTAGATGTACCCAATGGTACTCCGAGGTGACAAGGCTCAAGTGAAAACTCGTTTCGTTCCGTTTGGAGATAATGCTAATCTTGACGCACAATAGGTGCACGGTTTGCACCGCACATGTCATAGCTCAGAAATCATTTTGAACGCTACCGATGCAACTCCTAGGTGACGTGGGTAATTTGGAGATACTAACAATCTTGATGCTAGATAGGCGCACGGATTGTGCCGAACAAACCATAGGCTTAGAAATCATTTTGGAAGCACTCGAGGGTCCTCCTAGGTGACAAGGCTCAAGTGGAAACTCGTTTCGGTCCGTTTGGAGATAGTGCTAATCTTGACGCATAATTGGTGCATGGTTTGCGCCGAATATACCATGGCTCGGAAATCATTTTGAACGCACCCGACGAAACTCCTAGGTGACTTGGGTAACATGGAATCTCATTTCAGTCGATTTGGAGATAGTGTTAGTGTAGGTGCAAGATAGTTGCATGATTTGTGCCAAAGTACCATAGGCTCAGAAATCATTTTGGATGCACCCAATGGTGCTCCTAGGTGACGAGGCTCAAGTGGAAACTCATTCATGTCCGTTTGGATATGGTGCTAATATTGACGTAAGGTAGGTGTATGGTTTACGCCGAACATACCATAGGCTCAGAAATTGTTTTGGACGCACCGGATGGAACTCGAATCTCATTTCGATTCATTTGGAGACAGTGTTAGTGTTGGTGCAAGATAGATGCACCGGTTCGGCGAACGTACCAAAGGCTAAGAAATTGTTTAGGATGCACCAGATGGAATTGCTAGATGACGAGGCTCAAGTGGAAGCTCGTTTCGGTCCATTTGGAGATGTGCTAATCTTGATGGAAGGAACGTGCACGGTTTGCGCCAAAGTACCATAGGCTCAGAAATGATTTTGGATGCACCCGATGGTGCTCCTAGGTGATGAGGCTAAAGTGGAAACTCATTTTGGTCCATTCGAAGATATTGCTAATCTTCACGCAAGATAGGTGCACGGTTTGCGTCGAATATACCACAGGCTCGGAAATCATTTTACACGCACCCAATGAAACTCCTAGGTGACGTGGGTCTTGTGGAATCTCATTTCGGTCCGTTTGGAGACAACATTAGTGTCGGTGCAAGATAGATGCACGGTTTGCGCCAAAGTACCATAGGTTCAGAAATCGTTTTGGATGCACCCGATGGTACTCATAGGTGACGAGGCTCAAGTGGAAATTCGTTTCGCTTCATTTGGAGATAGTGCTAATCTTGACGCAAGATAGGTGCACGTTTTGCGCCGACCATACCATTGGCTCAGAAATTGTTTTGGATGCACACGATGGAACTCCTAGGTGACGAGGGTCATGTACAATCTTATTTTATTCTGCTGGGAGAAACTAACAATATTGATGCTAGATTGGTGCACAGTTTGCGCCGAACATACCATAGGCTCGGAAATCGTTTTAGATGCAGCCGATGGTACTCGTAGTTGATGAGGCTCAAGCGAAAGCTTGTTTTGGTCCGTTTAAGATAGTGCTAATCTTGTTGCAAGATAGGTGCATAGTTTGCACCGAACATACCATAGGCTCAAAAATTGTTTTACACACACCCGATGAAACTCCTAGGTGACGTGTGTCATGTAGAATCTTCTTTCATTCCGTTTAGAGAAACCAACAATCTTGATGCTAGATAGGTGCACGGATTGTGCCAAACAAACCATAGGCTTAGAAATCGTTGTGGATGCACTCGAGGGTCCTCCTAGGTGGCAAGGCTCAAGTGGAAACTCATTTCGTTCCATTTAGAGATAGTGCTAATCTGGACGCATAATAGGTGCATGGTTTGCGCCGAATATACCATGGCTCGGAAATCATTTTGAACGCACCCGATGGAAGTCCAAGGTGATGTGGGTAACATGGAGTCTCATTTCAGTCGATTTGGAGAGAGTGTTAGTGTTGGTGTAAGATAGTTGCACGATTTGTGCCAAAGTACCATGGGCTCAGAAATCATTTTGGATGCACCCAATGGTGCTCCTAGGTGACGAGGCTCAAGTAGAAACTCATGTCTGTCCATTTGGAGATAGTGCTAATCTTGACGCAAGATAGGTGTACGATTTGCGCTGAACATACCATAGGCTCAGAAATTGTTTTGGACGCACCGGATGGAACTTGAATCTCATTCCGGTTCGTTTGGAGACAGTGTTAGTGTTGGTGCAAGATAGGTGCACCGGTTCGGCGAACGTACCACAAGCTAAGAAATTGTTTAGGATGCACCCGATGGAATTGCTAGATGACGAGGCTCAAGTGGAAGCTCATTTCGGTCCGTTTGGAGATAGTGCTAATCTTGATGGAAGGTACATCCATGGTTTGCGCCAAAGTACCATAGGCTTAGAAATGATTTTCACCCGATGGTGCTCCTAGGCGATGAGGCTCAAGTGGAAACTCATTTTGGTCTGTTCAGAGATAGTGCTAATCTTGACGCAAGATAGGTGCACGGTTTGCGTCGAACATACCACAAGCTCGGAAATCATTTTACACGCACCCGATGAAAGTCCTAGGTGACGTGGGTCTTGTGGAATCTCATTTTGGTCCGTTCGGAGACAACGTTAGTGTCGGTTGAAGATAGATGCACGGTTTGCGTCAAAGTACCATAGGCTCGGAAATCGTTTTAGATGCACCCGATGTTACTCGTAGTTGATGAGGCTCAAGCGAAAGCTTGTTTTGGTCCGTTTAAGATAGTGCTAATCTTGTTGCAAGACAGGTGCACGGTTTGCACCGAAGATACCATAGGCTCGGAAATTGTTTTACACACACCCGATGAAACTCCTAGGTGACATGTGTCATGTAGAATCTTCTTTCATTCCGTTTAGAGAAACTAACAATCTTGATGCTAGATAGGTGTACGGATTGTGCCGAACAAACCACAGGCTTAGAAATCGTTTTGGATGCACTCGAGGGTCCTCCTAGGTGAAAAGGCTCAAGTGGAAACTCGTTTCGGTCCGTTTGGAGATAGTGCTAATCTGGACGCATGATAGGTGCATGGTTTGCGCCAAATATACCATGGCTCGGAAATCATTTTGAATGCACCCGATGGAACTCCTAGGTGAAGTGGGTAACATGGAATCTTATTTCAGTCGATTTGGAGATAGTGTTAGTGTAGGTGCAAGATAGTTGCACGATTTGTGCCAAAGTACCATAGGCTCAGAAATCATTTTGGATGCACGCAATGGTGCTCTTAGGTGACGAGGCTCAAGTAGAAACTCATTTATGTCCGTTTGGCGATTGTGCTAATCTTGACGCAAGATAGGTGTACGGTTTGCGCTGAACATACCATAGGCTCAGAAATTGTTTTGGACGCACCGGATGGAACTCGAATCTCATTTCGATTCATTTGGAGACAGTGTTAGTGTTGGTGCAAGATAGGTGCACCGGTTCGGCGAACGTACCACAGGCTAAGAAATTGTTTAGGATGCACCAGATGGAATTGCTAGATGACGAGGCTCAAGTGGAAGCTCGTTTCAGTCCGTTTGGAGATGTGCTAATCTTGATGGAAGGTACGTGCACGGTTTGCGCCAAAGTACCATAGGCTTAGAAATGATTTTGGATGCGCCAAGGTACGTGCTCCTTGGTAATGAGGCTCAAGTGGAAACTCATTTTGGTCCGTTCGGAGATAGTGCTAATCTTGACCCAAGATAGGTGCACGATTTGCGTCGAATATACCACAGGCTCAGAAATCATTTTACACGCACCCGATGAAACTCCTAGGTGACGTGGGTCTTATCGAATCTCATTTCGGTCCGTTTGGAGACAATGTTAGTGTCGGTGCAAGATAGATGCACGGTTTGCGCCAAAGTACCATAGGCTTAGAAATCGTTTTGGATGCACCCAATGGTACTCCTAGGTGACGAGGCTCAAGTGGAAACTCGTTTCGCTTCGTTTGGAGATAGTGCTAATCTTGACGCAAGATAGGTGCACGTTTTGCGCCGACCATACCATTGGCTCAGAAATTGTTTTGGATGCACACGATGGAACTCCTACGTGACGAGGGTCATGTACAATCTTATTTCATTCCGCTGGGAGAAACTAACAATCTTGATGCTAGATTGGTGCACGGTTTGCGCCGAACATACCATAGGCTCGGAAATTGTTTTAGATGCACCCGATGGTACTCGTTGATGAGGCTCAAGCGAAATCTTGTTTTGGTCCGTTTAAGATAGTGCTAATCTTGTTGTAAGACAGGTGCACAGTTTGCACTGAACATACCATAGGCTCAGAAAATTGTTTTACACACACCCGATGAAACTCCTAGGTGACGTGTGTCATGTAGAATCTTCTTTCATTCCGTTTAGAGAAACTAACAATCTTGATGCTAGATAGGTGCACGGATTGTGCAGAACAAACCATAGCCTTAGAAATCATTTTGGATGCACTCGAGGGTCCTCTTAGGTGACAAGGCTCAAGTGGAAACTGGTTTCGGTCCGTTTGGAGATTGTGCTAATCTGGACGCATTATAGGTGCATGGTTTGCGCTGAATATACCATGGCTCGGAAATCATTTTGAACGCACCCGATGGAAGTCCTAGGTGATGTGGGTAACATGGAATCTCATTTCAGTCGATTTGGAGATAGTGTTAGTGTTGGTGCAAGATAGTTGCACGATTTGTGCCAAAGTACCATAGGCTCAGAAATTATTTTGGATGCACCTAATGGTGCTCCTAGGTGACGAGGCTCAAGTAGAAACTCATGTCTATCCATTTGGAGATAGTGCTAATCTTGACGCAAGATAGGTGTACGATTTGCGCCGAACATACCATAGGCTCAGAAATTGTTTTGGACGCACCGGATGGAACTCGAATCTCATTTCGATTCGTTTGGAGACAGTGTTAGTGTTGGTGCAAGATAGGTGCACCGGTTCGGTGAACGTACCACAAGCTAAGAAATTGTTTAGGATGCACCCGATGGAATTGCTAGTTGACGATTCTCAAGTGGAAGCTCCTTTCGGTCCATTTGGAGATAGTGTTAATCTTGATGGAAGGTACGTCCACGGTTTGCGCCAAAGTACCATAGGCTTAGAAATGATTTTGACCCGATTGTGCTCCTAGGCGATGAGGCTCAAGTGGAAACTCATTTTGGTCTGTTCGGAGATAGTGCTAATCTTGACGCAAGATAGGTGCACGGTTTGGGTCGAACATACCACAAGCTCGGAAATCATTTTACACGCACCCTATGAAAGTCCTAGGTGACGTGGGTCTTGTGGAATCTCATTTCGGTCCGTTTGGAGACACGTTAGTGTCGGTGCAAGATAGATGAACGGTTCGAGTCAAAGTACCATAGGCTCAGAAATTATTTTTGATGCACCCGATGGTACTCCTAGGTGACGAGGCTCAAGTGGAAACTTGTTTCGCTTTGTTTGGAGATAGTGCAAATCTTGACGCAAGATAGGTGCACGTTTTGCGCCGACCATACCATTGGCTCGGAAATTGTTTTGGATGCACACGATGGAACTCCTACGTGACGAGGGTCATGTACAATCTTATTTCATTCCGCTGGGAGAAACTAACAATCTTGATGCTAGATTGGTGCACGGTTTGCGCCGAACATACCATATGCTCGGAAATCGTTTTAGATGCACCCGATGGTACTCGTAGTTGATGAGGCTCAAGCGAAATCTTGTTTTGGTCCGTTTAAGATAGTGCTAATCTTGTTGCAAGATAGGTGCATAGTTTGCACTGAACATACCATAGGCTCGGAAATTGTTTTACACACACCCGATGAAACTCCTAGGTGACGTGTGTCATGTAGAATCTTCTTTCATTCTGTTTAGAGAAACTAATAATCTTGATGCTAGATAGGTGCACGGATTGTGCCGAACAAACCATAGGCTTAGAAATCGTTTTGGATGCACTCGAGGGTCCTCCTAGGTGACAAGGCTCAAGTGGAAACTCGTTTCGGTCCGTTTGGAGATTGTGCTAATCTGGACGCATGATAGGTGCATGGTTTGCGCTGAATATACCATGGCTCGGAAATCATTTTGAACGCACCCGATGGAAGTCCTAGGTGATGTGGGTAACATGGAATCTCATTTCAGTCGATTTGGAGATAGTGTTAGTGTTGGTGCAAGATAGTTGCACGATTTGTGCCAAAGTACCATAGGCTCAGAAATCATTTTGGATGCACCTAATGGTGCTCCTAGGTGACGAGGCTCAAGTAGAAACTCATGTCTATCCATGTGGAGATAGTGCTAATCTTGACGCAAGATAGGTGTACGATTTGCGCCGAACATACCATAGGCTCAGAAATTGTTTTGGACGCACCGGATGGAACTCGAATCTCATTTCGATTCGTTTGGAGACAGTGTTAGTGTTGGTGCAAGATAGGTGCACCGGTTCGGTGAACGTACCACAAGCTAAGAAATTGTTTAGGATGCACCTGATGGAATTACTAGATGACGAGGCTCAAGTGGAAGCTCCTTTCGGTCCATTTGGAGATAGTGCTAATCTTGATGGAAGGTACATCCACGGTTTGCGCCAAAGTACCATAGGCTTAGAAATGATTTTGACCCGATTGTGCTCCTAGGCGATGAGGCTCAAGTGGAAACTCATTTTGGTCTGTTCGGAGATAGTGCTAATCTTGACGCAAGATAGGTGCACGGTTTGGGTCGAACATACCACAAGCTAGGAAATCATTTTACACGCACCCGATGAAAGTCCTAGGTGACGTGGGTCTTGTGGAATCTCATTTCGGTCCGTTTGGAGACACGTTAGTGTTGGTGCAAGATAGATGCACGGTTCGTGTCAAAGTACTATAGGCTCAGAAATCATTTTGGATGCACCCAATGGTGCTCTTAGGTGACGAGGCTCAAGTAGAAACTCATTTATGTCCGTTTGGCGATTGTGCTAATCTTGACGCAAGATAGGTGTACGGTTTGCGCTGAACATACCATGGCTCAGAAATTGTTTTGGACGCACCGGATGGAACTCGAATCTCATTTTGATTCATTTGGAGACAGTGCTAGTGTTGGTGCAAGATAGGTGCACCGGTTCGGCGAACGTACCACAGGCTAAGAAATTGTTTAGGATGCACCAGATGGAATTGCTAGATGACGAGGCTCAAGTGGAAGCTCGTTTCAGTCTGTTTGGAGATGTGCTAATCTTGATGGAAGGTACGTGCACAGTTTGCGCCAAAGTACCATAGGCTTAGAAATGATTTTGGATGCACCCGATGGTGCTCCTTGGTGATGAGGCTCAAGTGGAAACTCATTTTGGTCCGTTCGGAGATAGTGCTAATCTTGACCCAAGATAGGTGCACGATTTGCGTCGAATATACCACAGGCTCAGAAATCATTTTACACGCACCCGATGAAACTCCTAGGTGACGTGGGTCTTGTCGAAACTCATTTCGGTCCGTTTGGAGACAATGTTAGTGTCAGTGCAAGATAGATGCACGGTTTGTGCCAAAGTACCATAGGCCTAGAAATCATTTTGGATGCACCCGATGGTACTGCTAGGTGACGAGGCTCAAGTGGAAACTCGTTTTGCTTCGTTTGGAGATAGTGCTAAACTTGACGCAAGATAGGTGCACGTTTTGTGCCGACCATACCATTGGCTCGAAAATTGTTTTGGATGCACACGATGTAACTCCTACGTGACGAGGGTCATGTACAATCTTATTTCATTCCGCTGGGAGAAACTAACAATCTTGATGCTAGATAGGTGCACAGTTTGCACCGAACATACCATAGGCTCGAAAATCATTTTACACGCACCCGATGAAACTCCTAGGTGACGTGGGTCCTGTGGAATCTCATTTCGGTCCATTTGGAGACAACGTTAGTGTCGTTGCAAGATAGATGCACGGTTTGCGCCAAAGTACCATAGGCTCAGAAATCGTTTTGGATACACCCGATGGTACTCCTAGGTGACGAGGCTCAAGTGGAAGCTTGTTTCGGTCCATTTGAAGATAGTACTAATCTTCACACAAGGTCCATGCATAGTTTGCGCCGAACATACCATAGGCTCAGAAATCATTTTAGATGTACCCAATGGTACTCCGAGGTGACAAGGCTCAAGTGAAAACTCGTTTCGTTCCGTTTGGAGATAATGCTAATCTTGACGCACAATAGGTGCACGGTTTGCACCGAACATGTCATAGGCTCAGAAATCATTTTGAACGCTACCGATGCAACTCCTAGGTGACGTGGGTAATTTGGAGATACTAACAATCTTGATGCTAGATAGGCGCACGGATTGTGCCGAACAAACCATAGGCTTAGAAATCATTTTGGAAGCACTCGAGGGTCCTCCTAGGTGACAAGGCTCAAGTGGAAACTCGTTTCGGTCCGTTGGGAGATAGTGCTAATCTTGACGCATAATAGGTGCATGGTTTGCGCCGAATATACCATGGCTCGGAAATCATTTTGAACGCACCCGACGGAACTCCTAGGTGACTTGGGTAACATGGAATCTCATTTCAGTCGATTTGGAGATAGTGTTAGTGTAGGTGCAAGATAGTTGCATGATTTGTGCTAAAGTACCATAGGCTCAAAAATCATTTTGGATGCACCCAATGGTGCTCCTAGGTGACGAGGCTCAACTGGAAACTCATTTATGTCCGTTTGGATATAGTGCTAATATTGACGTAAGATAGGTGTATGGTTTACGCCGAACATACCATAGGCTCAGAAATTGTTTTGGACGCACCGGATGGAACTCGAATCTCATTTCGATTCATTTGGAGACAGTGTTAGTGTTGGTGCAAGATAGATGCACCGGTTCGGCGAACATACCACAAGCTAAGAAATTGTTTAGGATGCACCAGATGGAATTGCTAGATGACGAGGCTCAAGTGGAAGCTCGTTTCGGTCCATTTGGAGATGTGCTAATCTTGATGGAAGGAACGTGCACGGTTTGCGCCAAAGTACCATAGGCTTAGAAATGATTTTGGATGCACCCGATGGTGCTCCTAGGTGATGAGGCTCAAGTGGAAACTCATTTTGGTCCATTCGAAGATAGTGCTAATCTTCACGCAAGATAGGTGCACGGTTTGCGTCGAATATACCACAGGCTCGGAAATCATTTTACACGCACCCGATGAAACTCCTAGGTGACGTGGGTCTTGTGGAATCTCATTTCGGTCCGTTTGGAGACAACGTTAGTGTCGGTGCAAGATAGATGCATGGTTTGCGCCAAAGTACCATAGGTTCAGAAATCGTTTGTGATGCACCCGATGGTACTCATAGGTGACGAGGCTCAAGTGGAAACTCGTTTTGCTTCGTTTGGAGATAGTGCTAATCTTGACGCAAGATAGGTGCACGTTTTGCGCCGACCATACCATTGGCTCAGAAATTGTTTTGGATGCACACGATGGAACTCCTAGGTGACGAAAGTCATGTACAATCTTATTTTATTCCGCTAGGAGAAACTAACAATATTGATGCTAGATTGGTGCACGGTTTGCGCCGAACATACCATAGGCTCGGAATCGTTTTAGATGCACCCGATGGTACTCGTAGTTGATGAGGCTCAAGCGAAATCCTGTTTTGGTCCATTTAAGATAGTGCTAATCTTGTTGCAAGACAGGTGCACAGTTTGCACTGAACATACCATAGGCTCAGAAATTGTTTTACACACACCCGATGAAACTCCTAGGTGACGTGTGTCATGTAGAATCTTCTTTCATTCCGTTTAGAGAAACTAACAATCTTGATGCTAGATAGGTGCACGGATTGTGCCGAACAAACCATAGGCTTAGAAATCGTTTTGGATGCACTCGAGGGTCCTCCTAGGTGACAAGGCTCAAGTGGAAACTCGTTTCGGTCCGTTTGGAGATTGTGCTAATCTGGACGCATGATAGGTGCATGGTTTGCGCTGAATATACCATGGCTCAGAAATCATTTTGAACGCACCCGATGGAAGTCCTAGGTGATGTGGGTAACATGGAATCTCATTTCAGTCGATTTGGAGATAGTGTTAGTGTTGGTGCAAGATAGTTGCACGATTTGTGCCAAAGTACCATAGGCTCAGAAATCATTTTGGATGCACCTAATGGTGCTCCTAGGTGACGAGGCTCAAGTAGAAACTCATGTCTGTCCATTTGGAGATAGTGCTAATCTTGACGCAAGATAGGTGTACGATTTGCGCCGAACATACCATAGGCTCAGAAATTGTTTTGGACGCACCGGATGGAACTCGAATCTCATTTCGATTCGTTTGGAGATAGTGTTAGTGTTGGTGCTGATAGGTGCACTGGTTCCGTGAACGTACCACAAGCTAAGAAATTGTTTAGGATGCACCCGATGGAATTGCTAGATGACGAGGCTCAAGTGGAAGCTCCTTTCGATCCATTTGGAGATAGTGCTAATCTTGATGGAAGGTACGTCCACGGTTTGCGCCAAAGTACCATAGGCTTAGAAATGATTTTGACCCGATTGTGCTCCTAGGCGATGAGGCTCAAGTGGAAACTCATTTTGGTCTGTTCGGAGATAGTGCTAATCTTGACGCAAGATAGGTGCACACTTTGGGTCGAACATACCACAAGCTCGGAAATCATTTTACACGCACCCGATGAAAGTCCTAGGTGACGTGGGTCTTGTGGAATCTCATTTCGGTCCGTTTGGAGACACGTTAGTGTTGGTGCAAGATAGATGCACGGTTCGCGTCAAAGTACCATAGGCTCAGAAATCATTTTTGATGCACCCGATGGTACTCCTAGGTGACGAGGCTCAAGTGGAAACTTGTTTCGCTTCGTTTGGAGATAGTGCAAATCTTGACGCAAGATAGGTGCACGTTTTGCGCCGACCATACCATTGGCTCGGAAATTGTTTTGGATGCACACGATGGAACTCCTAGGTGAGGAGGGTCATGTACAATCTTATTTCATTCCGTTGGGAGAAACTAACAATCTTAATGCTAGATTAGTGCACGGTTTGCGCCGAACATACCATAGGCTCGGAAATCGTTTTAGATGCACCCGATGGTACTCGTAGTTGATGAGGCTCAAGCGAAAGCTTGTTTTGGTCCGTTTAAGATAGTGCTAATCTTGTTGCAAGACAGGTGCACGGTTTGCACCGAAGATACCATAGGCTCGGAAATTGTTTTACACACACCCGATGAAACTCCTAGGTGACATGTGTCATGTAGAATCTTCTTTCATTCCGTTTAGAGAAACTAACAATCTTGATGCTAGATAGGTGCATGGATTGTGCCAAACAAACCATAGGCTTAGAAATCGTTTTGGATGCACTCGAGGGTCCTCCTAGGTGACAAGGCTCAAGTGGAAACTCGTTTCGGTCCGTTTGGAGATAGTGCTAATCTGGACGCATGATAGGTGCATGGTTTGCGCCAAATATACCATGGCTCGGAAATCATATTGAACGCACCCAATGGAACTCCTAGGTGACGTGGGTAACATGGAATCTTATTTCAGTCGATTTGGAGATAGTGTTAGTGTAGGTGCAAGATAGTTGCACGATTTGTGCCAAAGTACCATAGGCTCAGAAATCATTTTGGATGCACCCAATGGTGCTCTTAGGTGACGAGGCTCAAGTAGAAACTCATTTATGTCCGTTTGGCGATTGTGCTAATCTTGACGCAAGATAGGTGTACGGTTTGCGCTGAACATACCATGGCTCAGAAATTGTTTTGGACGCACCGGATGGAACTCGAATCTCATTTCGATTCATTTGGAGACAGTGCTAGTGTTGGTGCAAGATAGGTGCACCGGTTCGGCGAACGTACCACAGGCTAAGAAATTGTTTAGGATGCACCAGATGGAATTGCTAGATGACGAGGCTCAAGTGGAAGCTCGTTTCAGTCTATTTGGAGATGTGCTAATCTTGATGGAAGGTACGTGCACGGTTTGCGCCAAAGTACCATAGGCTTAGAAATGATTTTGGATGCACCCGATGGTGCTCCTTGGTGATGAGGCTCAAGTGGAAACTCATTTTGGTCCGTTCGGAGATAGTGCTAATCTTGACCCAAGATAGGTGCACGATTTGCGTCGAATATACCACAGGCTCAGAAATCATTTTACACGCACCCGATGAAACTCCTAGGTGACGTGGGTCTTGTCGAAACTCATTTTGGTCCGTTTGGAGACAATGTTAGTGTCAGTGCAAGATAGATGCACGGTTTGCGCCAAAGTACCATAGGCTTAGAAATCATTTTGGATGCACCCGATGGTACTGCTAGGTGACGAGGCTCAAGTGGAAACTCGTTTCGCTTCGTTTGGAGATAGTGCTAAACTTGACGCAAGATAGGTGCACGTTTTGTGCCGACCATACCATTGGCTCGAAAATTGTTTTGGATGCACACGATGTAACTCCTACGTGACGAGGGTCATGTACAATCTTATTTCATTCCGCTGGGAGAAACTAACAATCTTGATGCTAGATAGGTGCACAGTTTGCACCGAACATACCATAGGCTCGGAAATCATTTTACACGCACCCGATGAAACTCCTAGGTGACGTGGGTCCTGTGGAATCTCATTTCGGTCCATTTGGAGACAACGTTAGTGTCGTTGCAAGATAGATGCACGGTTTGCGCCAAAGTACCATAGGCTCAGAAATCGTTTTGGATACACCCGATGGTACTCCATGGTGACGAGGCTTAAGTGGAAGCTTGTTTCGGTCCGTTTGAAGATAGTACTAATCTTCACACAAGGTCCAAGCATAGTTTGCGCTGAACATACCATAGGCTCAGAAATCATTTTAGATGTACCCAATGGTACTCCGAGGTGACAAGGCTTAAGTGAAAACTCGTTTCGTTCCGTTTGGAGATAATGCTAATCTTGACGCACAATAGGTGCACGGTTTGCACCGAACATGTCATAGGCTCAGAAATCATTTTGAACGCTACCGATGCAACTCCTAGGTGACGTGGGTAATTTGGAGATACTAACAATCTTGATGCTAGATAGGCGCACAGATTGTGCCGAACAAACCATAGGCTTAGAAATCATTTTGGAAGCACTCGAGGGTCCTCCTAGGTGACAAGGCTCAAGTGGAAACTCGTTTCGGTCCATTTGGAGATAGTGCTAATCTTGACGCATAATAGGTGCATGGTTTGCGCCGAATATACCATGGCTCGGAAATCATTTTGAACGCACCCGACGGAACTCCTAGGTGACTTGGGTAACATGGAATCTCATTTCAGTCGATTTGGAGATAGTGTTAGTGTAGGTGCAAGATAGTTGCATGATTTGTGCTAAAGTACCATAGGCTCAAAAATCATTTTGGATGCACCCAATGGTGCTCCTAGGTGACGAGGCTCAAGTAGAAACTCATTTATGTCTGTTTGGATATAGTGCTAATATTGACGTAAGATAGGTGTATGGTTTACGCCGAACATACCATAGGCTCAGAAATTGTTTTGGACGCACCGGATGGAACTCGAATCTCATTTCGATTCATTTGGAGACAGTGTTAGTGTTGGTGCAAGATAGATGCACCGGTTCGGCGAACATACCACAAGCTAAGAAATTGTTTAGGATGCACCAGATGGAATTGCTAGATGACGAGGCTCAAGTGGAAGCTCGTTTCGGTCCATTTGGAGATGTGCTAATCTTGATGGAAGGAACGTGCACGGTTTGCGCCAAAGTACCATAGGCTTAGAAATGATTTTGGATGCACCCGATGGTGCTCCTAGGTGATGAGGCTCAAGTGGAAACTCATTTTGGTCCATTCGAAGATAGTGCTAATCTTCACGCAAGATTGGTGCATAGTTTGCGTCGAATATACCACAGGCTCGGAAATCATTTTGCACGCACCCGATGAAACTCCTAGGTGACGTGGGTCTTGTGGAATCTCATTTCGGTCCGTTTGGAGACAACGTTAGTGTCGGTGCAAGATAGATGCACGGTTTGCGCCAATGTACCATAGGTTCAGAAATCGTTTTGGATGCACCTGATGGTACTCATAGGTGACGAAGCTCAAGTGGAAACTCGTTTTGCTTCGTTTGGAGATAGTGCTAATCTTGACGCAAGATAGGTGCACGTTTTGCGCCGACCATACCATTGGCTCGGAAATTGTTTTGGATGCACACGATGGAACTCCTAGGTGACGAAAGTCATGTACAATCTTATTTTATTCCGCTAGGAGAAACTAACAATATTGATGCTAGATTGGTGCACGGTTTGCGCCGAACATACCATAGGCTCGGAAATCATTTTAGATGCACCCGATGGTACTCGTAGTTGATGAGGCTCAAGCGAAATCTTGTTTTGGTCCGTTTACGATAGTGCTAATCTTGTTGCAAGACAGGTGCACAGTTTGCACTGAACATACCATCGGCTCAGAAATTGTTTTACACACACCCGATGAAACTCCTAGGTGACGTGTGTCATGTAGAATCTTCTTTCATTCCGTTTAGAGAAACTAACAATCTTGATGCTAGATAGGTGCACGGATTGTGCCGAACAAACCATAGGCTTAGAAATCGTTTTGGATGCACTCGAGGGTCCTCCTAGGTGACAAGGCTCAAGTGGAAACTCGTTTCGGTCCGTTTGGAGATTGTGCTAATCTGGACACATGATAGGTGCATGGTTTGCGCTGAATATACCATGGCTCGGAAATCATTTTGAACGCACCTGATGGAAGTCCTAGGTGATGTGGGTAACATGGAATCTCATTTCAGTCGATTTGGAGTTAGTGTTAGTGTTGGTGCAAGATAGTTGCACGATTTGTGCCAAAGTACCATAGGCTCAGAAATCATTTTGGATGCACCTAATGGTGCTCCTAGGTGACGAGGCTCAAGTAGAAACTCATGTCTGTCCATTTGGAGATAGTGCTAATCTTGACGCAAGATAGGTGTACGATTTGCGCCGAACATACCATAGGCTCAGAAATTGTTTTGGACGCACCGGATGGAACTTGAATCTCATTTCGATTCGTTTGGAGATAGTGTTAGTGTTGGTGCTGATAGGTGCACTGGTTCGGTGAACGTACCACACGCTAAGAAATTGTTTAGGATGCACCCGATGGAATTGCTAGATGACGAGGCTCAAGTGGAAGCTCCTTTCGGTCCATTTGGAGATAGTGCTAATCTTGATGGAAGGTACGTCCACGGTTTGCGCCAAAGTACCATAGGCTTAGAAATGATTTTGACCCGATTGTGCTCCTAGGCGATGAGGCTCAAGTGGAAACTCATTTTGGTCTGTTCGGAGATAGTGCTAATCTTGACGCAAGATAGGTGCACGGTTTGGGTCGAACATACCACAAGCTCGGAAATCATTTTACACGCACCCGATGAAAGTCCTAGGTGACGTGGGTCTTGTGGAATCTCATTTCGGTCCGTTTGGAGACACGTTAGTGTTGGTGCAAGATAGATGCACGGTTCGCGTCAAAGTACCATAGGCTCAGAAATCATTTTTGATGCACCCGATGGTACTCCTAGGTGACGAGGCTCAAGTGGAAACTTGTTTCGCTTCGTTTGGAGATAGTGCAAATCTTGACGCAAGATAGGTGCACGTTTTGCGCCGACCATACCATTGGCTCGGAAATTGTTTTGGATGCACACGATGGAACTCCTAGGTGAGGAGGGTCATGTACAATCTTATTTCATTCCGTTGGGAGAAACTAACAATCTTAATGCTAGATTAGTGCACGGTTTGCGCCGAACATACCATAGGCTCGGAAATCGTTTTAGATGCACCCGATGGTACTCGTAGTTGATGAGGCTCAAGCGAAAGCTTGTTTTGGTCCGTTTAAGATAGTGCTAATCTTGTTGCAAGACAGGTGCACGGTTTGCACCGAAGATACCATAGGCTCGGAAATTGTTTTACACACACCCGATGAAACTCCTAGGTGACATGTGTCATGTAGAATCTTCTTTCATTCCGTTTAGAGAAACTAACAATCTTGATGCTAGATAGGTGCACGGATTGTGCCAAACAAACCATAGGCTTAGAAATCGTTTTGGATGCACTCGAGGGTCCTCCTAGGTGACAAGGCTCAAGTGGAAACTCGTTTCGGTCCGTTTGGAGATAGTGCTAATCTGGACGCATGATAGGTGCATGGTTTGCGCCAAATATACCATGGCTCGGAAATCATATTGAACGCACCCAATGGAACTCCTAGGTGACGTGGGTAACATGGAATCTTATTTCAGTCGATTTGGAGATAGTGTTAGTATAGGTGCAAGATAGTTGCACGATTTGTGCCAAAGTACCATAGGCTCAGAAATCATTTTGGATGCACCCAATGGTGCTCTTAGGTGACGAGGCTCAAGTAGAAACTCATTTATGTCCGTTTGGCGATTGTGCTAATCTTGACGCAAGATAGGTGTACGGTTTGCGCTGAACATATCATGGCTCAGAAATTGTTTTGGACGCACCGGATGGAACTCGAATCTCATTTCGATTCATTTGGAGACAGTGCTAGTGTTGGTGCAAGATAGGTGCACCGGTTCGGCGAACGTACCACAGGCTAAGAAATTGTTTAGGATGCACCAGATGGAATTGCTAGATGACGAGGCTCAAGTGGAAGCTCGTTTCAGTCTATTTGGAGATGTGCTAATCTTGATGGAAGGTACGTGCACGGTTTGCGCCAAAGTACCATAGGCTTAGAAATGATTTTGGATGCACCCGATGGTGCTCCTTGGTGATGAGGCTCAAGTGGAAACTCATTTTGGTCCGTTCGGAGATAGTGCTAATCTTGACCCAAGATAGGTGCACGATTTGCGTCGAATATACCACAGGCTCAGAAATCATTTTACACGCACCCGATGAAACTCCTAGGTGACGTGGGTCTTGTCGAAACTCATTTCGGTCCGTTTGGAGACAATGTTAGTGTCAGTGCAAGATAGATGCACGGTTTGCGCCAAAGTACCATAGGCTTAGAAATCATTTTGGATGCACCCGATGGTACTGCTAGGTGACGAGGCTCAAGTGGAAACTCGTTTCGCTTCGTTTGGAGATAGTGCTAAACTTGACGCAAGATAGGTGCACGTTTTGTGCCGACCATACCATTGGCTCGAAAATTGTTTTGGATGCACACGATGTAACTCCTACGTGACGAGGGTCATGTACAATCTTATTTCATTCCGCTGGGAGAAACTAACAATCTTGATGCTAGATAGGTGCACAGTTTGCACCGAACATACCATAGGCTCGGAAATCATTTTACACGCACCCGATGAAACTCCTAGGTGACGTGGGTCCTGTGGAATCTCATTTCGGTCCATTTGGAGACAACGTTAGTGTCGTTGCAAGATAGATGCACGGTTTGCGCCAAAGTACCATAGGCTCAGAAATCATTTTGGATACACCCGATGGTACTCCTAGGTGACGAGGCTCAAGTGGAAGCTTGTTTCGGTCCGTTTGAAGATAGTACTAATCTTCACACAAGGTCCATGCATAGTTTGCGCCGAACATACCATAGGCTCAGAAATCATTTTAGATGTACCCAATGGTACTCCGAGGTGACAAGGCTCAAGTGAAAACTCGTTTCGTTCCGTTTGGAGATAATGCTAATCTTGACGCACAATAGGTGCACGGTTTGCACCGAACATGTCATAGGCTCAGAAATCATTTTGAACGCTACCGATGCAACTCCTAGGTGACGTGGGTAATTTGGAGATACTAACAATCTTGATGCTAGATAGGCGCACGGATTGTGCCGAACAAACCATAGGCTTAGAAATCATTTTGGAAGCACTCGAGGGTCCTCCTAGGTGACAAGGCTCAAGTGGAAACTCGTTTCGGTCCGTTTGGAGATAGTGCTAATCTTGACGCATAATAGGTGCATGGTTTGCGCCGAATATACCATGGCTCAGAAATCATTTTGAACGCACCCGACGGAACTCCTAGGTGACTTGGGTAACATGGAATCTCATTTCAGTCGATTTGGAGATAGTGTTAGTGTAGGTGCAAGATAGTTGCATGATTTGTGCTAAAGTACCATAGGCTCAAAAATCATTTTGGATGCACCCAATGGTGCTCCTAGGTGACGAGGCTCAAGTGGAAACTCATTTATGTCCGTTTGGATATAGTGCTAATATTGACGTAAGATAGGTGTATGGTTTACGCCGAACATACCATAGGCTCAGAAATTGTTTTGGACGCACCGGATGGAACTCGAATCTCATTTCGATTCATTTGGAGATAGTGTTAGTGTTGGTGCAAGATAGATGCACCGGTTCGGTGAACATACCACAAGCTAAGAAATTGTTTAGGATGCACCAGATGGAATTGCTAGATGACGAGGCTCAAGTGGAAGCTCGTTTCGGTCCATTTGGAGATGTGCTAATCTTGATGGAAGGAACGTGCACGGTTTGCGCCAAAGTACCATAGGCTTAGAAATGATTTTGGATGCACCCGATGGTGCTCCTAGGTGATGAGGCTCAAGTGGAAACTCATTTTGGTCCATTCGAAGACAGTGCTAATCTTCACGTAAGATAGGTGCACGGTTTGCGTCGAATATACCACAGGCTCGGAAATCATTTTACACGCACCCGATGAAACTCCTAGGTGACGTGGGTCCTGTGGAATCTCATTTCGGTCCATTTGGAGACAACGTTAGTGTCGTTGCAAGATAGATGCACGGTTTGCGCCAAAGTACCATAGGCTCAGAAATCGTTTTGGATACACCCGATGGTACTCCTAGGTGACGAGGCTCAAGTGGAAGCTTGTTTCGGTCCGTTTGAAGATAGTACTAATCTTCACACAAGGTCCATGCATAGTTTGCGCCGAACATACCATAGGCTCAGAAATCATTTTAGATGTACCCAATGGTACTCCGAGGTGACAAGGCTCAAGTGAAAACTCGTTTCGTTCCGTTTGGAGATAATGCTAATCTTGACGCACAATAGGTGCACGGTTTGCACCGAACATGTCATAGGCTCAGAAATCATTTTGAACGCTACCGATGCAACTCCTAGGTGACGTGGGTAATTTGGAGATACTAACAATCTTGATGCTAGATAGGCGCACGGATTGTGCTGAACAAACCATAGGCTTAGAAATCATTTTGGAAGCACTCGAGGGTCCTCCTAGGTGACAAGGCTCAAGTGGAAACTCGTTTCGGTCCGTTTGGAGATAGTGCTAATCTTGACGCATAATAGGTGCATGGTTTGCGCCGAATATACCATGGCTCGGAAATCATTTTGAACGCACCCGACGGAACTCCTAGGTGACTTGGGTAACATGGAATCTCATTTCAGTCGATTTGGAGATAGTGTTAGTGTAGGTGCAAGATAGTTGCATGATTTGTGCTAAAGTACCATAGGCTCAAAAATCATTTTGGATGCACCCAATGGTGCTCCTAGGTGACGAGGCTCAAGTGGAAACTCATTTATGTCCGTTTGGATATAGTGCTAATATTGACGTAAGATAGGTGTATGGTTTACGCCGAACATACCATAGGCTCAGAAATTGTTTTGGACGCACCGGATGGAACTCGAATCTCATTTCGATTCATTTGGAGATAGTGTTAGTGTTGGTGCAAGATAGATGCACCGGTTCGGTGAACATACCACAAGCTAAGAAATTGTTTAGAATGCACCAGATGGAATTGCTAGATGACGAGGCTCAAGTGGAAGCTCGTTTCGGTCCATTTGGAGATGTGCTAATCTTGATGGAAGGAACGTGCACGGTTTGCGCCAAAGTACCATAGGCTTAGAAATGATTTTGGATGCACCCGATGGTGCTCCTAGGTGATGAGGCTCAAGTGGAAACTCATTTTGGTCCATTCGAAGACAGTGCTAATCTTCACGTAAGATAGGTGCACGGTTTGCGTCGAATATACCACAGGCTCAGAAATCATTTTACACGCACCCGATGAAACTCCTAGGTGACGTGGGTCCTGTGGAATCTCATTTCGGTCCATTTGGAGACAACGTTAGTGTCGTTGCAAGATAGATGCACGGTTTGCGCCAAAGTACCATAGGCTCAGAAATCATTTTGGATACACCCGATGGCACTCCTAGGTGACGAGGCTCAAGTGGAAGCTTGTTTCGGTCCGTTTGAAGATAGTACTAATCTTCACACAAGGTCCATGCATAGTTTGCGCCGAACATACCATAGGCTCAGAAATCATTTTAGATGTACCCAATGGTACTCCGAGGTGACAAGGCTCAAGTGAAAACTCGTTTCGTTCTGTTTGGAGATAATGCTAATCTTGACGCACAATAGGTGCACGGTTTGCACCGAACATGTCATAGGCTCAGAAATCATTTTGAACGCTACCGATGCAACTCCTAGGTGACGTGGGTAATTTGGAGATACTAACAATCTTGATGCTAGATAGGCGCACGGATTGTGCCGAACAAACCATAGGCTTAGAAATCATTTTGGAAGCACTCGAGGGTCCTCCTAGGTGACAAGGCTCAAGTGGAAACTCGTTTCGGTCCGTTTGGAGATAGTGCTAATCTTGACGCATAATAGGTGCATGGTTTGCGCCGAATATGCCATGGCTCGGAAATCATTTTGAACGCACCCGACGGAACTCCTAGGTGACTTGGGTAACATGGAATCTCATTTCAGTCGATTTGGAGATAGTGTTAGTGTAGGTGCAAGATAGTTGCATGATTTGTGCTAAAGTACCATAGGCTCAAAAATCATTTTGGATGCAGCCAATGGTGCTCCTAGGTGACGAGGCTCAAGTGGAAACTCATTTATGTCCGTTTGGATATAGTGCTAATATTGACGTAAGATAGGTGTATGGTTTACGCCGAACATACCGTAGGCTCAGAAATTGTTTTGGACGCACCGGATGGAACTCGAATCTCATTTCGATTCATTTGGAGATAGTGTTAGTGTTGGTGCAAGATAGATGCACCGGTTCGGTGAACATACCACAAGCTAAGAAATTGTTTAGGATGCACCAGATGGAATTGCTAGATGACGAGGCTCAAGTGGAAGCTCGTTTCGGTCCATTTGGAGATGTGCTAATCTTGATGGAAGGAACGTGCACGGTTTGCGCCAAAGTACCATAGGCTTAGAAATGATTTTGGATGCACCCGATGGTGCTCCTAGGTGATGAGGCTCAAGTGGAAACTCATTTTGGTCCATTCGAAGACAGTGCTAATCTTCACGTAAGATAGGTGCACGGTTTGCGTCGAATATACCACAGGCTCAGAAATCATTTTACACGCACCCGATGAAACTCCTAGGTGACGTGGGTCCTGTGGAATCTCATTTCGGTCCATTTGGAGACAACGTTAGTGTCGTTGCAAGATAGATGCACGGTTTGCGCCAAAGTACCATAGGCTCAGAAATCGTTTTGGATACACCCGATGGTACTCCTAGGTGACGAGGCTCAAGTGGAAGCTTGTTTCGGTCCGTTTGAAGATAGTACTAATCTTCACACAAGGTCCATGCATAGTTTGCGCCGAACATACCATAGGCTCAGAAATCATTTTAGATGTACCCAATGGTACTCCGAGGTGACAAGGCTCAAGTGAAAACTCGTTTCGTTCTGTTTGGAGATAATGCTAATCTTGACGCACAATAGGTGCACGGTTTGCACCGAACATGTCATAGGCTCAGAAATCATTTTGAACGCTACCGATGCAACTCCTAGGTGACGTGGGTAATTTGGAGATACTAACAATCTTGATGCTAGATAGGCGCACGGATTGTGCCGAACAAACCATAGGCTTAGAAATCATTTTGGAAGCACTCGAGGGTCCTCCTAGGTGACAAGGCTCAAGTGGAAACTCGTTTCGGTCCGTTTGGAGATAGTGCTAATCTTGACGCATAATAGGTGCATGGTTTGCGCCGAATATGCCATGGCTCGGAAATCATTTTGAACGCACCCGACGGAACTCCTAGGTGACTTGGGTAACATGGAATCTCATTTCAGTCGATTTGGAGATAGTGTTAGTGTAGGTGCAAGATAGTTGCATGATTTGTGCTAAAGTACCATAGGCTCAAAAATCATTTTGGATGCACCCAATGGTGCTCCTAGGTGACGAGGCTCAAGTGGAAACTCATTTATGTCCGTTTGGATATAGTGCTAATATTGACGTAAGATAGGTGTATGGTTTACGCCGAACATACCGTAGGCTCAGAAATTGTTTTGGACGCACCGGATGGAACTCGAATCTCATTTCGATTCATTTGGAGATAGTGTTAGTGTTGGTGCAAGATAGATGCACCGGTTCGGTGAACATACCACAAGCTAAGAAATTGTTTAGGATGCACCAGATGGAATTGCTAGATGACGAGGCTCAAGTGGAAGCTCGTTTCGGTCCATTTGGAGATGTGCTAATCTTGATGGAAGGAACGTGCACGGTTTGCGCCAAAGTACCATAGGCTTAGAAATGATTTTGGATGCACCCGATGGTGCTCCTAGGTGATGAGGCTCAAGTGGAAACTCATTTTGGTCCATTCGAAGACAGTGCTAATCTTCACGTAAGATAGGTGCACGGTTTGCGTCGAATATACCACAGGCTCAGAAATCATTTTACACGCACCCGATGAAACTCCTAGGTGACGTGGGTCCTGTGGAATCTCATTTCGGTCCATTTGGAGACAACGTTAGTGTCGTTGCAAGATAGATGCACGGTTTGCGCCAAAGTACCATAGGCTCAGAAATCGTTTTGGATACACCCGATGGTACTCCTAGGTGACGAGGCTCAAGTGGAAGCTTGTTTCGGTCCGTTTGAAGATAGTACTAATCTTCACACAAGGTCCATGCATAGTTTGCGCCGAACATACCATAGGCTCAGAAATCATTTTAGATGTACCCAATGGTACTCCGAGGTGACAAGGCTCAAGTGAAAACTCGTTTCGTTCTGTTTGGAGATAATGCTAATCTTGACGCACAATAGGTGCACGGTTTGCACCGAACATGTCATAGGCTCAGAAATCATTTTGAACGCTACCGATGCAACTCCTAGGTGACGTGGGTAATTTGGAGATACTAACAATCTTGATGCTAGATAGGCGCACGGATTGTGCCGAACAAACCATAGGCTTAGAAATCATTTTGGAAGCACTCGAGGGTCCTCCTAGGTGACAAGGCTCAAGTGGAAACTCGTTTCGGTCCGTTTGGAGATAGTGCTAATCTTGACGCATAATAGGTGCATGGTTTGCGCCGAATATACCATGGCTCGGAAATCATTTTGAACGCACCCGACGGAACTCCTAGGTGACTTGGGTAACATGGAATCTCATTTCAGTCGATTTGGAGATAGTGTTAGTGTAGGTGCAAGATAGTTGCATGATTTGTGCTAAAGTACCATAGGCTCAAAAATCATTTTGGATGCACCCAATGGTGCTCCTAGGTGACGAGGCTCAAGTGGAAACTCATTTATGTCCGTTTGGATATAGTGCTAATATTGACGTAAGATAGGTGTATGGTTTACGCCGAACATACCGTAGGCTCAGAAATTGTTTTGGACGCACCGGATGGAACTCGAATCTCATTTCGATTCATTTGGAGATAGTGTTAGTGTTGGTGCAAGATAGATGCACCGGTTCGGTGAACATACCACAAGCTAAGAAATTGTTTAGGATGCACCAGATGGAATTGCTAGATGACGAGGCTCAAGTGGAAGCTCGTTTCGGTCCATTTGGAGATGTGCTAATCTTGATGGAAGGAACGTGCACGGTTTGCGCCAAAGTACCATAGGCTTAGAAATGATTTTGGATGCACCCGATGGTGCTCCTAGGTGATGAGGCTCAAGTGGAAACTCATTTTGGTCCATTCGAAGACAGTGCTAATCTTCACGTAAGATAGGTGCACGATTTGCGTCGAATATACCACAGGCTCAGAAATCATTTTACACGCACCCGATGAAACTCCTAGGTGACATGGGTCCTGTGGAATCTCATTTCGGTCCATTTGGAGACAACGTTAGTGTCATTGCAAGATAGATGCACGGTTTGCGCCAAAGTACCATAGGCTCAGAAATCGTTTTGGATACACCCGATGGTACTCCTAGGTGACGAGGCTCAAGTGGAAGCTTGTTTCGGTCCATTTGAAGATAGTACTAATCTTCACACAAGGTCCATGCATAGTTTGCGCCGAACATACCATAGGCTCAGAAATCATTTTAGATGTACCCAATGGTACTCCGAGGTGACAAGGCTCAAGTGAAAACTCGTTTCGTTCCGTTTGGAGATAATGCTAATCTTGACGCACAATAGGTGCATGGTTTGCACCGAACATGTCATAGGCTCAGAAATCATTTTGAACGCTACCGATGCAACTCCTAGGTGACGTGGGTAATTTGGAGATACTAACAATCTTGATGCTAGATAGGCGCACGGATTGTGCCGAACAAACCATAGGCTTAGAAATCATTTTGGAAGCACTCGAGGGTCCTCCTAGGTGACAAGGCTCAAGTGGAAACTCGTTTCGGTCCGTTTGGAGATAGTGCTAATCTTGACGCATAATAGGTGCATGGTTTGCGCCGAATATACCATGGCTCGGAAATCATTTTGAACGCACCCGACGGAACTCCTAGGTGACTTGGGTAACATGGAATCTCATTTCAGTCGATTTGGAGATAATGTTAGTGTAGGTGCAAGATAGTTGCATGATTTGTGCTAAAGTACCATAGGCTCAAAAATCATTTTGGATGCAGCCAATGGTGCTCCTAGGTGACGAGGCTCAAGTGAAAACTCATTTATGTCCGTTTGGATATAGTGCTAATATTGACGTAAGATAGGTGTATGGTTTACGCCGAACATAACATAGGCTTAGAAATTGTTTTGGACGCACCGGATGGAACTCGAATCTCATTTCGATTCATTTGGAGATAGTGTTAGTGTTGGTGCAAGATAGATGCACCGGTTCGGTGAACATACCACAAGCTAAGAAATTGTTTAGGATGCACCAGATGGAATTGCTAGATGACGAGGCTCAAGTGGAAGCTCGTTTCGGTCCATTTGGAGATGTGCTAATCTTGATGGAAGGAACGTGCACGGTTTGCGCCAAAGTACCATAGGCTTAGAAATGATTTTGGATGCACCCGATGGTGCTCCTAGGTGATGAGGCTCAAGTGGAAACTCATTTTGGTCCATTCGAAGACAGTGCTAATCTTCACGTAAGATAGGTGCACGGTTTGCGTCGAATATACCACAGGCTCAGAAATCATTTTACACGCACCCGATGAAACTCCTAGGTGACGTGGGTCCTGTGGAATCTCATTTCGGTCCATTTGGAGACAACGTTAGTGTCGTTGCAAGATAGATGCACGGTTTGCGCCAAAGTACCATAGGCTCAGAAATCGTTTTGGATACACCCGATGGTACTCCTAGGTGACGAGGCTCAAGTGGAAGCTTGTTTCGGTCCGTTTGAAGATAGTACTAATCTTCACACAAGGTCCATGCATAGTTTGCGCCGAACATACCATAGGCTCAGAAATCATTTTAGATGTACCCAATGGTACTCCGAGGTGACAAGGCTCAAGTGAAAACTCGTTTCGTTCTGTTTGGAGATAATGCTAATCTTGACGCACAATAGGTGCACGGTTTGCACCGAACATGTCATAGGCTCAGAAATCATTTTGAACGCTACCGATGCAACTCCTAGGTGACGTGGGTAATTTGGAGATACTAACAATCTTGATGCTAGATAGGCGCACGGATTGTGCCGAACAAACCATAGGCTTAGAAATCATTTTGGAAGCACTCGAGGGTCCTCCTAGGTGACAAGGCTCAAGTGGAAACTCGTTTCGGTCCGTTTGGAGATAGTGCTAATCTTGACGCATAATAGGTGCATGGTTTGCGCCGAATATGCCATGGCTCGGAAATCATTTTGAACGCACCCGACGGAACTCCTAGGTGACTTGGGTAACATGGAATCTCATTTCAGTCGATTTGGAGATAGTGTTAGTGTAGGTGCAAGATAGTTGCATGATTTGTGCTAAAGTACCATAGGCTCAAAAATCATTTTGGATGCACCCAATGGTGCTCCTAGGTGACGAGGCTCAAGTGGAAACTCATTTATGTCCGTTTGGATATAGTGCTAATATTGACGTAAGATAGGTGTATGGTTTACGCCGAACATACCGTAGGCTCAGAAATTGTTTTGGACGCACCGGATGGAACTCGAATCTCATTTCGATTCATTTGGAGATAGTGTTAGTGTTGGTGCAAGATAGATGCACCGGTTCGGTGAACATACCACAAGCTAAGAAATTGTTTAGGATGCACCAGATGGAATTGCTAGATGACGAGGCTCAAGTGGAAGCTCGTTTCGGTCCATTTGGAGATGTGCTAATCTTGATGGAAGGAACGTGCACGGTTTGCGCCAAAGTACCATAGGCTTAGAAATGATTTTGGATGCACCCGATGGTGCTCCTAGGTGATGAGGCTCAAGTGGAAACTCATTTTGGTCCATTCGAAGACAGTGCTAATCTTCACGTAAGATAGGTGCACGGTTTGCGTCGAATATACCACAGGCTCAGAAATCATTTTACACGCACCCGATGAAACTCCTAGGTGACGTGGGTCCTGTGGAATCTCATTTCGGTCCATTTGGAGACAACGTTAGTGTCGTTGCAAGATAGATGCACGGTTTGCGCCAAAGTACCATAGGCTCAGAAATCGTTTTGGATACACCCGATGGTACTCCTAGGTGACGAGGCTCAAGTGGAAGCTTGTTTCGGTCCATTTGAAGATAGTACTAATCTTCACACAAGGTCCATGCATAGTTTGCGCCGAACATACCATAGGCTCAGAAATCATTTTAGATGTACCCAATGGTACTCCGAGGTGACAAGGCTCAAGTGAAAACTCGTTTCGTTCTGTTTGGAGATAATGCTAATCTTGACGCACAATAGGTGCACGGTTTGCACCGAACATGTCATAGGCTCAGAAATCATTTTGAACGCTACCGATGCAACTCCTAGGTGACGTGGGTAATTTGGAGATACTAACAATCTTGATGCTAGATAGGCGCACGGATTGTGCCGAACAAACCATAGGCTTAGAAATCATTTTGGAAGCACTCGAGGGTCCTCCTAGGTGACAAGGCTCAAGTGGAAACTCGTTTCGGTCCGTTTGGAGATAGTGCTAATCTTGACGCATAATAGGTGCATGGTTTGCGCCGAATATACCATGGCTCGGAAATCATTTTGAACGCACCCGACGGAACTCCTAGGTGACTTGGGTAACATGGAATCTCATTTCAGTCGATTTGGAGATAGTGTTAGTGTAGGTGCAAGATAGTTGCATGATTTGTGCTAAAGTACCATAGGCTCAAAAATCATTTTGGATGCACCCAATGGTGCTCCTAGGTGACGAGGCTCAAGTGGAAACTCATTTATGTCCGTTTGGATATAGTGCTAATATTGACGTAAGATAGGTGTATGGTTTACGCCGAACATACCGTAGGCTCAGAAATTGTTTTGGACGCACCGGATGGAACTCGAATCTCATTTCGATTCATTTGGAGATAGTGTTAGTGTTGGTGCAAGATAGATGCACCGGTTCGGTGAACATACCACAAGCTAAGAAATTGTTTAGGATGCACCAGATGGAATTGCTAGATGACGAGGCTCAAGTGGAAGCTCGTTTCGGTCCATTTGGAGATGTGCTAATCTTGATGGAAGGAACGTGCACGGTTTGCGCCAAAGTACCATAGGCTTAGAAATGATTTTGGATGCACCCGATGGTGCTCCTAGGTGATGAGGCTCAAGTGGAAACTCATTTTGGTCCATTCGAAGACAGTGCTAATCTTCACGTAAGATAGGTGCACGATTTGCGTCGAATATACCACAGGCTCAGAAATCATTTTACACGCACCCGATGAAACTCCTAGGTGACATGGGTCCTGTGGAATCTCATTTCGGTCCATTTGGAGACAACGTTAGTGTCATTGCAAGATAGATGCACGGTTTGCGCCAAAGTACCATAGGCTCAGAAATCGTTTTGGATACACCCGATGGTACTCCTAGGTGACGAGGCTCAAGTGGAAGCTTGTTTCGGTCCATTTGAAGATAGTACTAATCTTCACACAAGGTCCATGCATAGTTTGCGCCGAACATACCATAGGCTCAGAAATCATTTTAGATGTACCCAATGGTACTCCGAGGTGACAAGGCTCAAGTGAAAACTCGTTTCGTTCCGTTTGGAGATAATGCTAATCTTGACGCACAATAGGTGCATGGTTTGCACCGAACATGTCATAGGCTCAGAAATCATTTTGAACGCTACCGATGCAACTCCTAGGTGACGTGGGTAATTTGGAGATACTAACAATCTTGATGCTAGATAGGCGCACGGATTGTGCCGAACAAACCATAGGCTTAGAAATCATTTTGGAAGCACTCGAGGGTCCTCCTAGGTGACAAGGCTCAAGTGGAAACTCGTTTCGGTCCGTTTGGAGATAGTGCTAATCTTGACGCATAATAGGTGCATGGTTTGCGCCGAATATACCATGGCTCGGAAATCATTTTGAACGCACCCGACGGAACTCCTAGGTGACTTGGGTAACATGGAATCTCATTTCAGTCGATTTGGAGATAATGTTAGTGTAGGTGCAAGATAGTTGCATGATTTGTGCTAAAGTACCATAGGCTCAAAAATCATTTTGGATGCAGCCAATGGTGCTCCTAGGTGACGAGGCTCAAGTGAAAACTCATTTATGTCCGTTTGGATATAGTGCTAATATTGACGTAAGATAGGTGTATGGTTTACGCCGAACATAACATAGGCTCAGAAATTGTTTTGGACGCACCGGATGGAACTCGAATCTCATTTCGATTCATTTGGAGATAGTGTTAGTGTTGGTGCAAGATAGATGCACCGGTTCGGTGAACATACCACAAGCTAAGAAATTGTTTAGGATGCACCAGATGGAATTGCTAGATGACGAGGCTCAAGTGGAAGCTCGTTTCGGTCCATTTGGAGATGTGCTAATCTTGATGGAAGGAACGTGCACGGTTTGCGCCAAAGTACCATAGGCTTAGAAATGATTTTGGATGCACCCGATGGTGCTCCTAGGTGATGAGGCTCAAGTGGAAACTCATTTTGGTCCATTCGAAGACAGTGCTAATCTTCACGTAAGATAGGTGCACGATTTGCGTCGAATATACCACAGGCTCAGAAATCATTTTACACGCACCCGATGAAACTCCTAGGTGACGTGGGTCCTGTGGAATCTCATTTCGGTCCATTTGGAGACAACGTTAGTGTCGTTGCAAGATAGATGCACGGTTTGCGCCAAAGTACCATAGGCTCAGAAATCGTTTTGGATACACCCGATGGTACTCCTAGGTGACGAGGCTCAAGTGGAAGCTTGTTTCGGTCCGTTTGAAGATAGTACTAATCTTCACACAAGGTCCATGCATAGTTTGCGCCGAACATACCATAGGCTCAGAAATCATTTTAGATGTACCCAATGGTACTCCGAGGTGACAAGGCTCAAGTGAAAACTCGTTTCGTTCCGTTTGGAGATAATGCTAATCTTGACGCACAATAGGTGCACGGTTTGCACCGAACATGTCATAGGCTCAGAAATCATTTTGAACGCTACCGATGCAACTCCTAGGTGACGTGGGTAATTTGGAGATACTAACAATCTTGATGCTAGATAGGCGCACGGATTGTGCCGAACAAACCATAGGCTTAGAAATCATTTTGGAAGCACTCGAGGGTCCTCCTAGGTGACAAGGCTCAAGTGGAAACTCGTTTCGGTCCGTTTGGAGATAGTGCTAATCTTGACGCATAATTGGTGCATGGTTTGCGCCGAATATACCATGGCTCGGAAATCATTTTGAACGCACCCGACGAAACTCCTAGGTGACTTGGGTAACATGGAATCTCATTTCAGTCGATTTGGAGATAGTGTTAGTGTAGGTGCAAGATAGTTGCATGATTTGTGCTAAAGTACCATAGGCTCAAAAATCATTTTGGATGCACCCAATGGTGCTCCTAGGTGACGAGGCTCAAGTGGAAACTCATTTATGTCCGTTTGGATATAGTGCTAATATTGACGTAAGATAGGTGTATGGTTTACGCCGAACATACCATAGGCTCAGAAATTGTTTTGGACGCACCGGATGGAACTCGAATCTCATTTCGATTCATTTGGAGACAGTGTTAGTGTTGGTGCAAGATAGATGCACCGGTTCGGCTAACATACCACAAGCTAAGAAATTGTTTAGGATGCACCAGATGGAATTGCTAGATGACGAGGCTCAAGTGGAAGCTCGTTTCGGTCCATTTGGAGATGTGCTAATCTTGATGGAAGGGACATGCACGGTTTGCGCCAAAGTACCATAGGCTTAGAAATGATTTTGGATGCACCCGATGGTGCTCCTAGGTGATGAGGCTAAAGTGGAAACTCATTTTGGTCCATTCGAAGATAGTGCTAATCTTCACGCAAGATAGGTGCACGGTTTGCGTCGTTTATACCACAGGCTCAGAAATCATTTTACACGCACACGATGAAACTCCTAGGTGACGTGGGTCTTGTGGAATCTCATTTCGGTCCGTTTGGAGACAACGTTAGTGTCGGTGCAAGATAGATGCACGGTTTGCGCCAAAGTACCATAGGTTCAGAAATCATTTTGGATGCACCCGATGGTACTCATAGGTGACGAGGCTCAAGTGGAAACTCGTTTTGCTTCGTTTGGAGATACTGCTAATCTTGACGCAAGATAGGTGCACGTTTTGCGCCGACCATACCATTGGCTCGGAAATTGTTTTGGATGCACACGATGGAACTCCTAGGTGACGAGAGTCATGTACAATCTTATTTTATTCCGCTAGGAGAAACTAACAATATTGATGCTAGATTGGTGCACGGTTTGCGCCGAACATACCATAGGCTCGGAATCGTTTTAGATGCACCTGATGGTACTCGTAGTTGATGAGGCTCAAGCGAAAGCTTGTTTTGGTCCGTTTAAGATAGTGCTAATCTTGTTGCAAGACAGGTGCACAGTTTGCACTGAACATACCATAGGCTCAGAAATTGTTTTACACACACCCGATGAAACTCCTAGGTGACGTGTGTCATGTAGAATCTTCTTTCATTCCGTTTAGAGAAACTAACAATCTTGATGCTAGATAGGTGCACGGATTGTGCCGAGCAAACCATAGGCTTAGAAATCATTTTGGATGCACTCGAGGGTCCTCCTAGGTGACAAGGCTCAAGTGGAAACTCGTTTCGGTCCGTTTGGAGATAGTGCTAATCTGGACGCATGATAGGTGCATGGTTTGCGCTGAATATACCATGGCTCGGAAATCATTTTGAACGCACCCGATGGAAGTCCTAGGTGATGTTGGTAACATGGAATCTCATTTCAGTCGATTTGGAGATAGTGTTAGTGTTGGTGCAAGATAGTTGCACGATTTGTGCCAAAGTACCATAGGCTCAGAAATCATTTTGGATGCACCCAATGGTGCTCCTAGGTGACGAGGCTCAAGTAGAAACTCATGTCTGTCCATTTGGAGATAGTGCTAATCTTGACGCAAGATAGGTGTACGATTTGCGCCGAACATACCATAGGCTCAGAAATTGTTTTGGACGCACCGGATGGAACTCGAATCTCATTTCGATTCGTTTGGAGACAGTCTTAGTGTTGGTGCAAGATAGGTGCACCGGTTCGGTGAACGTACCATAAGCTAAGAAATTGTTTAGGATGCACCCGATGGAATTGCTAGATGACGAGGCTCAAGTGGAAGCTCCTTTCGGTACATTTGGAGATAGTGCTAATCTTGATGGAAGGTACGTCCACGGTTTGCGCCAAAGTACCATAGGCTTAGAAATGATTTTGACCCGATTGTGCTCCTAGGCGATGAGGCTCAAGTGGAAACTCATTTTGGTCTGTTCGGAGATAGTGCTAATCTTGACGCAAGATAGGTGCACGGTTTGGGTCGAACATACCACAAGCTCGGAAATCATTTTACACGCACCCGATGAAAGTCCTAGGTGACGTGGGTCTTGTGGAATCTCATTTCGGTCCGTTTGGAGACACGTTAGTGTTAGTGCAAGATAGATGCACGGTTCGCGTCAAAGTACCATAGGCTCCGAAATCATTTTTGATGCACCCGATGGTACTCCTAGGTGACGAGGCTCAAGTGGAAACTTGTTTCGCTTCGTTTGGAGATAGTGCTAATCTTGAGGCAAGATAGGTGCACATTTTGCGCCGACCATACCATTGGCTCGGAAATTGTTTTGGATGCACACGATGGAACTCCTAGGTGAGGAGGGTCATGTACAATCTTATTTCATTCTGTTGGGAGAAACTAACAATCTTGATGCTAGATTGGTGCACGGTTTGCGCCGAACATACCATAGGCTCGGAAATCATTTTAGATGCACCCGATGGTACTCGTAGTTGATGAGGCTCAAGCGAAAGCTTGTTTTGGTCCGTTTAAGATAGTGCTAATCTTGTTGCAAGACAGGTGCACGGTTTGCACCGAAGATACCATAGGCTCGGAAATTGTTTTACTCACACCCGATGAAACTCCTAGGTGACATGTGTCATGTAGAATCTTCTTTCATTCCGTTTAGACAACTAACAATCTTGATGCTAGATAGGTGCACGGATTGTGCCGAACAAACCATAGGCTTAGAAATCGTTTTGGATGCACTCGAGGGTCCTCCTAGGTGACAAGGCTCAAGTGGAAACTCGTTTCGGTCCGTGTGGAGATAGTGCTAATCTGGACGCATGATAGGTGCATGGTTTGCGCCAAATATACCGTGGCTCGGAAATCATTTTGAACACACCCGACAGAACTCCTAGGTGACGTGGGTAACATGGAATCTTATTTCAGTCGATTTGGAGATAGTGTTAGTGTAGGTGCAAGATAGTTGCACGATTTGTGCCAAAGTACCATAGGCTCAGAAATCATTTTGGATGCACCCAATGGTGCTCTTAGGTGACGAGGCTCAAGTGAAAACTCATTTATGTCCGTTTGGATATAGTGCTAATATTGACGTAAGATAGGTGTATGGTTTACGCCGAACATAACATAGGCTCAGAAATTGTTTTGGACGCACCGGATGGAACTCGAATCTCATTTCGATTCATTTGGAGATAGTGTTAATGTTGGTGCAAGATAGATGCACCGGTTCGGTGAACATACCACAAGCTAAGAAATTGTTTAGGATGCACCAGATGGAATTGCTAGATGACGAGGCTCAAGTGGAAGCTCGTTTCGGTCCATTTGGAGATGTGCTAATCTTGATGGAAGGAACGTGCACGGTTTGCGCCAAAGTACCATAGGCTTAGAAATGATTTTGGATGCACCCGATGGTGCTCCTAGGTGATGAGGCTCAAGTGGAAACTCATTTTGGTCCATTCGAAGACAGTGCTAATCTTCACGTAAGATAGGTGCACGGTTTGCGTTGAATATACCACAGGCTCAGAAATCATTTTACACGCACCCGATGAAACTCCTAGGTGACGTGGGTCCTGTGGAATCTCATTTCGGTCCATTTGGAGACAACGTTAGTGTCGTTGCAAGATAGATGCACGGTTTGCGCCAAAGTACCATAGGCTCAGAAATCGTTTTGGATACACCCGATGGTACTCCTAGGTGACGAGGCTCAAGTGGAAGCTTGTTTCGGTCCGTTTGAAGATAGTACTAATCTTCACACAAGGTCCATGCATAGTTTGCGCCGAACATACCATAGGCTCAGAAATCATTTTAGATGTACCCAATGGTACTCCGAGGTGACAAGGCTCAAGTGAAAACTCGTTTCGTTCCGTTTGGAGATAATGCTAATCTTGACGCACAATAGGTGCACGGTTTGCACCGAACATGTCATAAGCTCAGAAATCATTTTGAACGCTACCGATGCAACTCCTAGGTGACGTGGGTAATTTGGAGATACTAACAATCTTGATGCTAGATAGGCGCACGGATTGTGCCGAACAAACCATAGGCTTAGAAATCATTTTGGAAGCACTCGAGGGTCCTCCTAGGTGACAAGGCTCAAGTGGAAACTCGTTTCAGTCCGTTTGGAGATAGTGCTAATCTTGACGCATAATAGGTGCATGGTTTGCGCCGAATATACGATGGCTCCGAAATCATTTTGAACGCACCCGACGAAACTCCTAGGTGACTTGGGTAACATGGAATCTCATTTCAGTCGATTTGGAGATAGTGTTAGTGTTGGTGCAAGATAGTTGCATGATTTGTGCTAAAGTACCATAGGCTCAAAAATCATTTTGGATGCACCCAATGGTGCTCCTAGGTGACGAGGCTCAAGTGGAAACTCATTTATGTCCGTTTGGATATAGTGCTAATATTGACGTAAGATAGGTGTATGGTTTACGCCGAACATACCATAGGCTCAGAAATTGTTTTGGACGCACTGGATGGAACTCGAATCTCATTTCGATTCATTTGGAGACAGTGTTAGTGTTGGTGCAAGATAGATGCACCGGTTCGGCGAACATACCACAAGCTAAGAAATTGTTTAGGATGCACCAGATGGAATTGCTAGATGACGAGGCTCAAGTGGAAGCTCGTTTCGGTCCATTTGGAGATGTGCTAATCTTGATGGAAGGAACGTGCACGGTTTGCGCCAAAGTACCATAGGCTTAGAAATGATTTTGGATGCACCCGATGGTGCTCCTAGGTGATGAGGCTAAAGTGGAAACTCATTTTGGTCCATTCGAAGATAGTGCTAATCTTCACGCAAGATAGGTGCACGGTTTGTGTCGTTTATACCACAGGCTCAGAAATCATTTTACACGCACACGATGAAACTCCTAGGTGACGTGGGTCTTGTGGAATCTCATTTCGGTCCGTTTGGAGACAACGTTAGTGTCGGTGCAAGATAGATGCACGGTTTGCGCCAAAGTACCATAGGTTCAGAAATCATTTTGGATGCACCCGATGGTACTCATAGGTGACGAGGCTCAAGTGGAAACTCGTTTTGCTTCGTTTGGAGATACTGCTAATCTTGACGCAAGATAGGTGCACGTTTTGCGCCGACCATACCATTGGCTCGGAAATTGTTTTGGATGCACACGATGGAACTCCTAGGTGACGAGAGTCATGTACAATCTTATTTTATTCCGCTAGGAGAAACTAAGAATATTGATGCTAGATTGGTGCACGGTTTGCGCCGAACATACCATAGGCTCGGAAATCGTTTTAGATGCACCCGATGGTACTCGTAGTTGATGAGGCTCAAGCGAAAGCTTGTTTTGGTCCGTTTAAGATAGTGCTAATCTTGTTGCAAGATAGGTGCACAGTTTGCACCAAACATACCATAGGCTCAAAAATTGTTTTACACACACCCGATGAAACTCCTAGGTGATGTGTGTCATGTAGAATCTTCTTTCATTCCGTTTAGAGAAACTAACAATCTTGATGCTAGATAGGTGCACGGATTGTGCCGAACAAACCATAGGCTTAGAAATCATTGTGGATGCACTCGAGGGTCCTAGGTGACAAGGCTCAAGTGGAAACTCATTTCGGTCCATTTAGAGATAGTGCTAATCTGGACACATAATAGGTGCATGGTTTGCGCCGAATATACCATGGCATGGAAATCATTTTGAACGCACCCGATGGAAGTCCAAGGTGATGTGGGTAACATGGAATCTCATTTCAGTCAATTTGGAGATAGTGTTAGTGTTGGTGCAAGATAGTTGCACGATTTGTGCCAAAGTACCATAGGCTCAAAAATCATTTTGGATGCACCCAATGGTGCTCCTAGGTGACGAGGCTCAAGTAGAAACTCATGTCTGTCCATTTGGAGATAGTGCTAATCTTGACGCAAGATAGGTGTACGATTTGCGCCGAACATACCATAGGCTCAGAAATTGTTTTGGACGCATCGGATGGAATTCGAATCTCATTCCGGTTCGTTTGGAGACAGTGTTAGTGTTGGTGCAAGATAGGTGCACCGGTTCGGCAAACGTACCACAAGCTAAGAAATTGTTTAGGATGCACCTGATGGAATTGCTAGATGACGAGGCTCAAGTGGAAGCTCATTTCGGTCCGTTTGGAGATAGTGCTAATCTTGTTGGAAGGTACGTCCATGGTTTGCACCAAAGTACCAAAGGCTTAGAAATGATTTTCACCCGATGGTTCTCCTAGGCGATGAGGCTCAAGTGGAAACTCATTTTGGTCTGTTCGGAGAAGTGCTAATCTTGATGCAAGATAGGTGCACGGTTTGCGTCGAACATACCACAAGCTCGGAAATCATTTTACACGCACCCGATGAAAGTCCTAGGTGACGTGGATCTTGTGGAATCTCATTTTGGTCCGTTTGGAGACAATGTTAGTGTCGGTTGAAGATAGATGCACGGTTTGCGTCAAAGTACCATAGGCTCAGAAATCATTTTAGATGCACCCGATGGTACTCGTAGTTGATGAGGCTCATGCGAAAGCTTGTTTTGGACAGTTTAAGATAGTGCTAATCTTGCAGCAAGACAGGTGCACGGTTTGCACCGAAGATACCATAGGCTCAGAAATTGTTTTACACACACCCGATGAAACTCCTAGGTGACATGTGTCATGTAGAATCTTCTTTCATTCCGTTTAGAGAAACTAACAATCTTGATGCTAGATAGGTGCACGGATTGTGCCGAACAAACCATAGGCTTAGAAATCGTTTTGGATGCACTCGAGGGTCCTCCTAGGTGACAAGGCTCAAGTGGAAACTCGTTTCGGTCCGTTTGGAGATAGTGCAAATCTGGACGCATGTTAGGTGCATGGTTTGCGCCAAATATACCATGGCTCAGAAATCATTTTGAACGCACCCGATGGAACTCCTAGGTGACGTGGGTAACATGGAATCTTATTTCAGTCGATTTGGAGATAGTGTTAGTGTAGGTGCAAGATAGTTGCATGATTTGTGCCAAAGTACCATAGGCTCAGAAATCATTTTGGATGCACCCAATGGTGCTCTTACGTGACGAGGCTCAAGTAGAAACTCATTTATGTCCGTTTGGTGATTGTGCTAATCTTGACGCAAGATAGGTGTACGGTTTGCGCTGAACATACCATAGGCTCAGAAATTGTTTTGGACGCACCGGATGGAACTCGAATCTCATTTCGATTCATTTGGAGACAGTGTTAGTGTTGGTGCAAGATAGGTGCATCGGTTCGGCGAACGTACCATAGGCTAAGAAATTGTTTAGGATGCACCAGATGGAATTGCTAGATGACGAGGGTCAAGTGGAAGCTCGTTTCAGTCCGTTTGAAGATGTGCTAATCTTGATGGAAGGTACGTGCACGGTTTGCGCCAAAGTACCATAGGCTTAGAAATGATTTTAGATGCACCCGATGGTGCTCCTTGGTGATGAGGCTCAAGTGGAAACTCATTTTGGTCCGTTCGGATATAGTGCTAATCTTGACCCAAGATAGGTGCACAATTTGCGTCGAATATACCACAGGCTCAGAAATCATTTTACACGCACCCGATGAAACTCATAGGTGACGTGGGTCTTGTCGAATCTCATTTCGGTCCGTTTGGAGACAATGTTAGTGTCGGTGCAAGATAGATGCACGGTTTGCGCCAAAGTACCATAGGCTTAGAAATCGTTTTGGATGCACCCGATGGTACTCCTAGGTGACGAGGCTCAAGTGGAAACTCGTTTCGCTTCGTTTGGAGATAGTGCTAAACTTGACGCAAAATAGGTGCACGTTTTGCGCCGACCATACCATTGGCTCGGAAATTATTTTGGATGCACACGATGGAACTCCTACGTGACAAGGGTCATGTACAATCATATTTCATTCCGCTAGGAGAAACTAACAATCTTGATGCTAGATTGGTGCACGGTTTGCGCCGAACAAACCATAGGCTCGGAAATCGTTTTAGATGCACCCGATGGTACTCGTAGTTGATGAGGCTCAAGTGAAAGCTTGTTTTGGTCCGTTTAAGATAGTGCTAATTTTGTTGCAAGATAGGTGCATAGTTTGCACTGAACATACCATAGGCTCAGAAATTGTTTTACACACACCCGATGAAACTCCTAGGTGACGTGTGTCATGTAGAATCTTCTTTCATTCCGTTTAGAGAAACTAACAATCTTGATGCTAGATAGGTGCACGGATTGTGCCGAACAAACCATAGGCTTAGAAATCATTTTGGATGCACTCGAGGGTCCTCCTAGGTGACAAGGCTCAAGTGGAAACTCGATTCGGTCCGTTTGGAGATAGTGCTAATCTGGACGCATGATAGGTGCATGGTTTGCGCTGAATATACCATGGCTCGGAAATCATTTTGAACGCACCCGATGGAAGTCCTAGGTGATGTGGGTAACATAGAATCTCATTTCAATCGATTTGGAGATAGTGTTAGTGTTGGTGCAAGATAGTTGCACGATTTGTGCCAAAGTACCATAGGCTCAGAAATCATTTTGGATGCACCCAATGGTGCTCCTAGGTGACGAGGCTCAAGTAGAAACTCATGTCTGTCCATTTGGAGATAGTGCTAATCTTGACGCAAGATAGGTGTACGATTTGCGCTGAACATACCATAGGCTCAGAAATTATTTTGGACGCACCGGATGGAACTCGAATCTCATTTCGGTTCGTTTGGAGACAGTGTTAGTGTTGGTGCAAGATAGGTGCACCGGTTCGGCGAACGTACCACAAGCTAACAAATTGTTTAGGATGCACCCGATGGAATTGCTAGATGACGAGGCTCAAGTGGAAGCTCCTTTCGGTCAATTTGGAGATAGTGCTAATCTTGATGGAAGGTACGTCCACGGTTTGTGCCAAAGTACCATAGGCTTAGAAATGATTTTGACCCGATGGTGCTCCTAGGCGACGAGGCTCAAGTGGAAACTCATTTTGGTCTGTTCAGAGATAGTGTTAATCTTGACGCAAGATAGGTGCATGGTTTGCGTCGAACATACCACAAGCTCGAGAATAATTTTACACGCACCCGATGAAAATCCTAGGTGACGTGGGTCTTGTGGAATCTCATTTCGGTCCATTTGGAGACACGTTAGTGTCGGTGCAAGATAGATGCATGGTTCGCGTCAAAGTACCATAGGCTCAGAAATCGTTTTTGATGCACCCGATGGTACTCCTAGGTGACGAGGCTCAAGTGGAAACATCGTTTCGCTTCGTTTGGAGATAGCGCTAAACTTGACGCAAGATAGGTGCACGTTTTGCGCCGACCATACCATTGGCTCGGAAATTGTTTTGGATGCACACGATGGAACTCCTATGTGACAAGGGTCATGTACAATCTTATTTCATTCCGCTAGGAGAAACTAACAATCTTGATGCTAGATTGGTGCACGGTTTGCGCCGAACAAACCATAGGCTCAGAAATCGTTTTAGATGCACCCGATGGTACTCGTAGTTGATGAGGCTCAAGGGAAAGCTTGTTTTGGTCCGTTTAAGATAGTGCTAATCTTGTTGCAAGACAGGTGCACAGTTTGCACTGAACATACCATAGGCATAGAAATTGTTTTACACACACCCGATGAAACTCCTAGGTGACGTGTGTCATGTAGAATCTTCTTTCATTCCGTTTAGAGAAACTAACAATCTTGATGCTAGATAGGTGCACGGATTGTGCCGAACAAACCATAGGCTTAGAAATCGTTTTGGATGCACTCGAGGGTCCTCCTAGGTGACAAGGCTCAAGTGGAAACTCGTTTCGGTCCGTTTGGAGATAGTGCTAATCTGGACGCATGATAGGTGCATGGTTGCGCTGAATATACCATGGCTCAGAAATCATTTTGAACGCACCCGATGGAAGTCCTAGGTGATGTGGGTAACATGGAATCTCATTTCAGTTGATTTGGAGATAGTGTTAGTGTTGGTGCAAGATAGTTGCGCGATTTGTGCCAAAGTACCATAGGCTGAGAAATCATTTTGGATCCACCCAATGGTGCTCCTAGGTGACAAGGCTCAAGTAGAAACTCATGTCTGTCCATTTGGAGATACTACTAATCTTGACGCAAGATAGGTGTACGATTTGCGCCGAACATACCATAGGCTCAGAAATTGTTTTGGACGCACCGGATGGAACTCGAATCTCATTTCGGTTCGTTTGGAGATAGTGTTAGTGTTGGTGCAAGATAGGTGCACCGGTTCGGCGAACGTACCACAGGCTAAGAAATTATTTAGGATGCACCAGATGGAATTGTGAGATGACGAGGCTCAAGTGGAAGCTCGTTTCAGTCCGTTTGGAGATGTGCTAATCCCGTGCACGGTTTGCGCCAAAGTACCATAGGCTTAGAAATGATTTTGGATGCACCCGATGGTGCTCCTTGGTGATGAGGCTCAAGTGGAAACTCATTTTGGTCCGTTCGGAGATAGTGCTAATCTTGACCCAAGATAGGTGCACGATTTGCGTCGAATATACCACAGGCTCAGAAATCATTTTACATGCACCCGACGAAAGTCCTAGGTGACGTGGGTCTTGTGGAATCTCATTTCGGTCCGTTTGGAGACAATGTTAGTGTCGGTGCAAGATAGATGCACGGTTTGCGCCAAAGTACCATAGGCTTAGAAATCGTTTTGGATGCACTCGATGGTACTCCTAGGTGACGAGGCTCAAGTGGAAACTCGTTTCGCTTTGTTTGGAGATAGTGCTAATCTTGACGCAAGATAGGTGCACGTTTTGCGCCGACCATACCATTGGCTTGGAAATTGTTTTGGATGCACACGATGGAACTCCTACGTGATGAGGGTGATGTACAATCTTATTTCATTCCGCTGGGAGAAACTAACAATCTTGATGCTAGATTGGTGTACAGTTTGCGCCGAACATACCATAGGCTCGGAAATCATTTTTGATGCACCCGATGGTACTCGTAGTTGATGAGGCTCAAACGAAAGCTTGTTTTGGTCCGTTTAAGATAGTGCTAATCTTGTTGCAAGACAGGTGCACAGTTTGCACTGAACATACCATAGGATCAAAAATTGTTTTACACACACCTGATGAAACTCCTAGGTGACGTGTGTCATGTAGAATCTTCTTTCATTCCGTTTAGAGAAACTAACAATCTTGATGCTAGATAGGTGCACGGATTGTGCCGAACAAACCATAGGCTTAGAAATCATTTTGGATGCACTCGAGGGTCCTCCTAGGTGACAAGGCTCAAGTGGAAACTCGTTTCGGTCCGTTTGGAGATAGTGCTAATCTGGACGCATGATAGGTGTATGGTTTGCACCAAATATACCATGGCTCGGAAATCATTTTGAACGCACCCGATGGAACACCTAGGTGACGTGGGTAACATGGAATCTCATTTCAATCGATTTGGAGATAGGGTTAGAGTTGGTGCCAGATAGTTGCACGATTTGTGCCAAAGTACCATAGGCTCAGAAATCATTTTGGATGCACCCAATGGTGCTTTTAGGTGACGAAGCTCAAGAGAAACTCATTTCTATCCGTTTGGAGATTGTGCTAATCTTGACGCAAGATAGGTGTACGATTTGTGCCGAACATACCATAGGCTCAGAAATTTTTTTGGACGCACCGGATGTAACTCGAATCTCATTTTGATTCATTTGGAGATAGTGTCAGTGTTGGTGCATGATAGGTGCACCGGTTCGGCGAACGTACCACAGGCTAAGAAATTGTTTAGGATGCACCAGATGGAATTGCTAGATGACGAGGCTCAAGTGGAAGCTCGTTTCAGTCCGTTTGGAGATGTGCTAATCTTGATGTAAGGTACGTGCACGGTTTGCACCAAAGTACCATAGGCTTAGAAATGATTTTGGATGCACTCGATGGTGCTCCTAGGTGATGAGGCTCAAGTGGAAACTCATTTTGGTCCGTTCGGAGATAGTGCCAATCTTGATGCAAGATAGGTGCACGGTTTGCGTCGAATATACCACAGGCTCGGAAATCATTTTACACGCACCCGATGAAACTCCTAGGTGACGTGGGTCTGGTGGAATCTCATTTCGGTCCGTTTGGAGACAACGTTAGTGTAGGTGCAAGATAGATGCACGGTTTGCGCCAAAGTACCATAGGCTCAGAAATCATTTTGGATGCACCCGATGGTACTCCTAGGTGACGAGGCTCAAGTGGAAACTCGTTTCGCTTCATTTGGAGATAGTGCTAATCTTGACGCAAGATAGGAGCACGTTTTGCGCCGACCATACCATTGGCTCAGAAATTGTTTTGGATGCACACGATGGAACTCCTGGGTGACGAGGGTCATGTACAATCTTATTTCATTTCGCTGGGAGAAACTAACAATCTTGATGCTAGATTGGTGCACGGTTTGCGCCGAACATACCATAGGCTCGGAAATCGTTTTAGATGCACCCGATGGTACTCGTAGTTGATGAGGCTCAAGTGAAAGCCTGTATTGGTCCATTTAAGATAGTGCTAATCTTGTTGCAAGACAGGTGCACGGTTTGCACCGAAGATACCATAGGCTCGGAAATTGTTTTACACACACCCGATGAAACTCCTAGGTGACATGTGTCATGTAGAATCTTCATTCATTCCGTTTAGAGAAACTAACAATCTTGATGCTAGATAGGTGCACGGATTGTGCCGAACAAACCATAGGCTTAGAAATTGTTTTGGATGCACTCGAGGGTCCTCCTAGGTGACAAGGCTCAAGTGGAAACTCGTTTCGGTCTGTTTGGAGACAGTGCTAATCTTGACGCATAATAGCTGCATGGTTTGCGCCGAATATACCATGGCTCAGAAATCATTTTGAACACACCCGATAGAACTCCTAGGTGACGTGGGTAACATGGAATCTCATTTCAGTCGATTTGGAGATAGTGTTAGTGTAGGTGCAAGATAGTTGCACGATTTGTGCCAAAGTACCATGGGCTCAAAAATCATTTTGGATGCACCCAATGGTGCTCTTAGGTGACAAGGCTCAAGTAGAAACTCATTTCTATCCTTTTGGAGATTGTGCTAATCTTGACGCAAGATAGGTGTACAGTTTGCGCCGAACATAACATAGGGTCAGAAATTGTTTTGGACGCACCGGATGGAACTCGCATCTCATTTCGATTCATTTGGAGACAGTGTTAGTGTTGGTGCAAGATAGGGCACCAGATGGAATTGCTAGATGACGAGGCTCAAGTGGAAGCTCGTTTCGGTCCATTTGGAGATGTGCTAATCTTGATGGAAGGTACGTGCACGGTTTGCGCCAAAGTACCATAGGCTTAGAAATGATTTTGGATACACCCGATGGTCCTCCTAGGTGATGAGGCTCAAGTGGAAACTCATTTTGGTCCGTTCGGAGACAATGCTAATCTTGACGCAAGATAGGTGCATAGTTTGCGTCGAATATACCACAGGCTGAGAAATCATTTTACACGCACCAGATGAAAGTCCTAGGTGACGTGGGTCTTGTGGAATCTCATTTCGGTCCGTTTGGAGACAACGTTAGTGTCGGTGTAGGATAGATGCACGGTTTGCGTCAAAGTACCATAGGCTCAGAAATTGTTTTGGATGCACCCGATAGGTGCATGTTTTGCGCCGACCATACCATTGGCTTGGAAATTGTTTTGGATGCACACGATGGAGCTCCAAGGTGATGAGGGTCATGTACAATCTTATTTCATTCCATTGGGAGAAACTAACAATCTTGATGCTAGATTGGTGCATGGTTTGCGTCGAACATACCATAGGCTCGGAAATCGTTTTAGATGCACCCGATGGTACTCGTAGTTGATGAGGCTCAAGCGAAAGCTTGTTTTGGTAAGTTTAAGATAGTGCTAATTCTGTTGCAAGACAGGTGCACGGTTTGCACCGAAGATACCATAGGCTCAGAAATTGTTTTACACACACCCGATGAAACTCCTAGGTGACATGTGTCATGTAGAATCTTCTTTCATTCTGTTTAGAGAAACTAACAATCTTGATGCTAGATAGGTGCACGGATTGTGCCAAACAAACCATGGCTTAGAAATCGTTTTGGATGCGCTCGAGGGTCCTCCTAGGTGACAAGGCTCAAGTGGAAACTCGTTTCGGTCCGTTTGGAGATAGTGCTAATCTTGACGCATAATAGGTGCATGGTTTGCGCCGAATATACCATGGCTCAAAAATCATTTTGAACGCACCCGATGGAACTCCTAGGTGACGTGGGTAACATGGAATCTCATTTCAGTCGATTTGGAGATAGTGTTAGTGTAGGTGCAAGATAGTTGCATGATTTGTGCCAAAGTACCATAGGCTTAGAAATCAGTTTAGATGTACCCAATGGTGCTCCTAGGTGACGAGGCTCAAGTAGAAACTCATTTCTATCTGTTTGGAGATAGTGCTAATCTTGACGCAAGATAGGTGTACCGTTTGCGCTGAACATACCATAGGCTCAGAAATTGTTTTGGACGCACCGGATGGAACTTGAATCTCATTTCGGTTCATTTGGAGACAGTGTTAGTGTTGGTGCAAGATAGGTGCACTGGTTCGGCGAACGTACCACATGCTAAGAAATTGTTTAGGATGCACCCGATGGAATTGCTATATGACGACGCTCAAGTGGATGCTCGTTTTGGTCCGTTTGGAGAAAGTGCTAATCTTGATGGAAGGTACATGCACGGTTTGCGCCAACATACCATTGGCTCAGAAATCATTTTAGATGCACCCGATGGTACTCCAAGGTGATGAGGCTTAAGCGAAAGCTTATTTCGGTCCATTTGGAGATAGTGCCAATCTTGACGCAAGATAGGTGCACAGTTTGCACCGAACATACCATAGGCTCGGAAATCATTTTACACGCACCTGATGAAACTCCTAGGTGACGTGGGTCTTGTGGAATCTCATTTCGGTCCGTTTGGAGACAACGTTAGTGTCGGTGCAAGATAGATGCACGGTTTGTGCCAAAGTACATAGGCTCATAAATCATTTTGGATGCACCCGATGGTACTCCTAGGTGACGAGGCTCAATTTGAAACTCATTTCGCTTCGTTTGGAGATAGTACTAATCTTGACGCAAGATAGGTGCATGTTTTGCGCCGACCATACCATTGGCTCGGAAATTGTTTTGGATGCACACGATATAACTCCTAGGTGACGAGGGTCATGTACAATCTTATTTCGTTCCGTTGGGAGAAACTAACAATCTTGATGCTAGATTGGTGCACGGTTTGTGCCGAACATACCATAGGCTCGGAAATCATTTTAGACGCACCCGATGAAACTCCTAGGTGACGTGTGTCATGTAGAATCTTCTTTCATTCAGTTTGGAGATACTAACAATCTTGATGCTAGATAGGTGCACAGATTGTGCCGAACAAACCATGGGCTTCGAAATTGTTTTGGATGCACTCGAGGGTCCTCCTAGGTGACAAGGCTCAAGTGGAAACTCGTTTCGGTTCGTTTGGAGACAGTGCTAATCTTGACGCATAATAGGTGCATGGTCTGCGCCGAATATACCATGGCTCAAAAATCATTTTGAACGCACCCGATGGAACTCCTAGGTGACGTGGGTAACATGGAATCTCATTTCAGTCGATTTGGAGATAGTGTTAGTGTAGGCGCAAGATAGTGCACGATTTGTGCCAAAGTACCATAGGCTCATAAATCATTTTGGATGCACCCAATGGTGCTCCTAGGTGACGTGGCTCAAGTAGAAACTCATTTCGGTCCGTTTGGAGATAGTGCTAATCTTGCCGCAAGGTCCGTGCATAGTTTGCGCCGAGCATACCATAGGCTCAGAAATCATTTTTGATGTACCCAATGGTACTCCGAGGTGATGAGGCTTAAGCGAAAGCTCATTTCTATCCATTTGGAGATACTGCTAATCTTGACGCAAGATAGGTGCACAGTTTGCACTAAACATACCATAGGCTCAGAAATCGTTTTACATGCACCCGATGAAACTCCTAGGTGATGTGGGTCTTGTGGAATCTCATTTCGGTCCGTTTGGAGACACTATTAGTGTCGGTGCAAGATAGGTGCATGGTTTGCACCAAAGTACCATAGGCTCAAAAAACCGTTTTGGATGCACCCGATGGTACTCCTAGGTGACGAGGCTCAAGTAGAAACTCGTTTCGGTTCATTTAGAGATAGTGCTAATCTTGAAGCAAGATAGGTGCACGGTTTGCGCCGAACAAACCATAGGCTCAGAAATCGTTTTGAATGCACCCAATGGAACTCCTAGGTGACATGGGTTATGTGGAATCTCATTTCAGTCCATTTGGATATAGTGTTATTGTAGGTGCAAGATAGTTTCATGATTTGTGCCAAAGTACTATAGGCTCAGAAATTATTTTGGTTGCACCCGATGGTGCTCCTAGGTGATGAGGCCCAAGTGGAAACTCATTTTGGTCTGTTTGGAGATAATCTTGATGCAAGATAGGTGTGCGGTTTGTGCCCAACATACCACAGGCGTAGAAATTGTTTTGGACGCACCGGATGGAACTCGAATCTCATTTCGGTTCGTTTGGAGATAGTGTTAGTGTAGGTGCAAGATAGGTGCATCGTTTCGGCGAATGTACCACACGCTAAGAAATTGTTTTGGATGCACCCGATGGAATTGCAAGATGACGAGGCTCAAGTGGAAGCTTGTTTCGGTCCGTATGAAGATAGTGCTAATCTTGACGCAAGGTACGTGCATGGTTTACGCTGAACATACCATAGGCTCAAAAATCATTTTAGATGCATCTGATGGTACTCTGAGGTGATGAGACTTAAGTGAAAGCTCATTTCGGTGCGTTTGGAGATAGTGCTAATCTTGACGCAAGATAGGTGCACGGTTTGCACCAAACATACCATAGGCTCAGAAATCGTTTTACACGCTCCCGATGAAACTCCTAGGTGATGTGGGACTAGTGGAATCTCATTTCGGTCTATTTGGATACAACGTTAGTGTCGGTGCAAGATAGGTGCACGGTTTGTGCCAAAGTACCATTGGCTCAGAAATCGTTTTGTAGGCACCCGATGTTACTCCTAGGTGACGAGGCTCAAGTGGAGATAATTCTAATCTTGACTCAAGATAGGTGCATGGTTCGTGCCGAACATACCATTGGCCTAGAAATTGTTTTGGATGCACACGATAGAACTGCTTGGTGACGTGGGTCATGTAGAATCTTATTTCATTCCATTTGGAGATACTAACAATCTTGATGCTAGATAGGTTTACGGTTTGCGCCGAACTTACCATAGGCTCATAAGTTATTATGGACACACCGGATGGAACTCCTTGGTGACATTGGTCATGTGGAATCTCATTTCGGTCTGTTTGGAGGCAACGGTAGTGTTAGTGCAAGATTGTTGCACAGTTTGCACCAAAGTACCATAGGCTTAGAAATCATTTTGAATGCACCCGATGGTACTCCTAGGTGATGAGGCTCAAGTGCAAACTTATTTTGGTCCGTTTGCAGATAGTGCTAATCGTGATGCACGATAGGTGCATGGTTTGCGCCGAACATACAACAGGTTCAGAAATTGTTATTGACACACTGGATGGAACCCCTAGGTGACGTGGGTCGTGTAGAATCTTATTTCATTCCGTTCGGAGATACTGACAATCTTGATGCTAGATAGGTGCACGGTTTGCGCCGAACATACCATAACCTCAGAAGTCATTATGGACGCACCGGATGGAACTCGAATCTCATTTCGGTTCGTTTCGAGACAGTGTTAGTGTAGGTGTAGGATAGGTGCACCGGTTTGGCGAACGTACCCGAGGCTAACAAATTCTTTTGGATGCACCCGATAAAATTGCTAGATGACGAGGCTCAAGTGGAAGCTCGTTTTAGTCTGTTTGGAGATACTGCTTATCTTGACGCACAATAGGTGCACGGTTTGTGCTGAACATACCATAGGCTTGAAAATCATTTTGAACGCACCCGATCGAACTCCCTGGTGACGTGGATAATCTAGAATATCATTTCAGTCCATTTGGATATAGTGTTAGTGCAGGCGCAAGATAGGTGCACGCTTTACACCGAACGTACCACAGGCTCGGAAATTGTTGATGAGGACATCAACACCACACCTACACCATCGCTAGCACCACTTGGTCCTCTTACTCGTGCTCGTGCCCGTCAACTCAACCATCAAGTAAGTTTATTCTTAAACTCTTGTCCATCATATTTAGACAATGGAAACACGTGCACTCTTGTTTTACTTAGGAATGATGGAGAGGATTAGAAGGGCAGGGGATTGGCGCCGGCTGGATTCGGACTGCAGGATAGCACCAACTTGTGATGCATGCCACAACTTCATATGGACTCGGATGGGGACGTTCTAGCACTTTTTGGAAAGCTTATCAAGTCTACTTTCCAACGGATCTAGCCTCATGGATATATATCTTATCAGATGCTTCTACAGTAACTATTTTTGTACCGAGACCTTTTCTGTCAACGGTGCTGCGTCACCTTATTTTGGGCCGATGGCCCATGTATCAAGTTGAGTCCATTAGGGACGCGTCCTAGGGTTGGAGAATGACTCAAACACCCTTGTGGTCGTCCTCCCATCTACTTATATGCCTCTAGGGCCACCACAAACAGATTAGGTTTTGTTTCGTTGAGTTAGCTATTGGTACCGCCTTTCAGCGCGCGTGTTGGATCAACCGCCTGACTGATTGTTTTCAGAACCTCACCATCTTGTGTTTTTAGATTGAAACCTTCATATTTATTTGGCAATTAAGTGCTTGTTCTTCTTGTTCTTGCTAGTTCTTCGATTGCTTGCAGGACGGGTGCCCTAGTGGCTGGTTGTCACGCCGCAAGATCACAGCAGCCATCGGATGAGGTGTATCGGTTGCTAAGGCGCAGCGTCCTTGGACGGTTGTAGTCGGGCCGTGAACGTCGTCTCCATCCACAAATCGAGTTTTCCACCATCTCTCATCGAAAGATCGGCCAGCGATCCCTACGGGATCTCATCAGTTGGTATCAGAGCAAGGTTGATCGGTGAGAGACTTCCAATCCTTCGCTGTTTTTAATTTCCTATAGTCCAGAAAAGCCAAAAACAATTAGTAGATTAGGGTTCCGTAATCCTATAGACCTTTTGAGCCTTTGCTAGCACTGCTTATTAGGGCTTGTTGAGTCATCGGTTGCATCGGTTGCGTCGAGTTGCTGGTCTTAGTTTTAGTCCTTTTGAGTTTCGAGTTCTTGTCACGTTATAGTCATAGCCGTGTGCTACCATATAAACCTTTTGTTAGCTAAATCCGAATACATCCTTGTGTTCAAGTCCGAGTAGGAATCTGAGTTGTTTTCAGACTGAATTCCACGTGGGGTTGAGTTCGAGTTGGAATCGGTTTAGAGTCCGAATTGACAGCTGCCTTGTTGCTGTTTCGAGTCTGAATCCGAGTACATCTATGTGCAGCAGTAGTCCTACCTATACTCAAACTCTCCACGTCTTGCGATACATTTTGGCTCTTTTTTTACCGGAATACCCCTGTTTTTTTCAGAAAAAGTGTGTGTGGTGAATTGCTCATTTGATATCTCTCTGATCATATAATCAGTTTTGAGGATTCAAAAAAAGCAAAAAAGAAAAAAAGAAAAAAAAAGAAAAAAAAAGAGAAAAGGGGCTGATCTTTGTGTTGTCTCAATTTGTTAGGTGGAGTTTGTGATTTCCTTTGTGTCCAGGCTCGCGTCTCCATCACGGTCTAGGCTAGGACCAGCATAGTACCACCGTTGAACGATTATTCAGCTCGCTTTTCTGACTAACGTGGTGCTAGTATCTTTCCTTGTGCATAGCATTTGGGCCACCTACAGCTCCACATATACGGCTATAGCTTGACAGGTGTTGTTGCTGTGGTACCGATACATTCTCTTCCAAGGTTGCAGACTTGCTGGTTGTTGACCTCTCTTGTTGAGCAAGGTAAGAACTGGTAAGAGCTTGATAAACAGGTTGAGAGTGAGCGCCTTGCTGTAGCTACATCCTAGTAGTTGTAGGACTTTTATTTCTTCACCTGTTATCTTGTTTCCACTTTGTTTTGTTGAACCATGTCAGGATCAGAGGACAGTAACAAGATTCCATAATCTCCTCGCACCAAGGGCATCATTCAACATTTTACAAGGCAAGTGCAGCTGCATACAGAAGGACTTGATCAAGATTTACAGGTGACCAATGACAAGACTGGGCAATTGGAGGCCACCCAACTTGCCACCAACACCAAGCTTGCAACATTGGAGGCATATGTTGCTCGTGTGGACAGAAGCCATGCTGCTCTTCTGCAGCGTTTTGATGACTTCCACACGAAAGACAAAGAGCAGCATAATGAAGACAACAAGGACGAAGAGCAACTCGAAGATAATTTTAATGATGACTATACTGCTGATACTAAACAGGATGATCATGACACTCGTGATCGGCGTCGTCTACGCTATAATTGTAGAAGTATGGGTGGTCACCGCCGACGCGAGGTACACAATAATAATGATGCTTTCAGTAAGATTAAATTTAAGATACCTCCTTTTGATGGTAAGTATGATCCTGATGCATACCTTTCTTAGGAAATTGTTGTTGACCAGAAGTTTGCATGTCATGAATTTCCTGAGAATACACGTGTTAGGGCTGCTACTAGTGAGTTTACTGACTTTGCTACTGTTTGGTGGATAGAACATGGCAAGAAAAATCCTAATAACATACCACGAACTTGGAATGCTTTGAAACAAATCATGAGGGCTAGATTTGTTCCTTCTTACTATGCACGTGATTTGTTACATAAATTGCAACAACTGAGACAGGGTACTAAAAGTATAGAAGAATATTATCAAGAATTGCAAATGGGTATGTTGCGTTGTAATTTAGATGAGGATGAAGAACCTGCTATGGCAAGATTTTTGGGTGGGTTAAATCGAGAAATTCAGGACATCCTTGCTTATAAAGAATACACTAACGTAACCTGTTTGTTTCATCTTGCTTGTAAAGCTGAAAGGGAAGTGCAGGGGCGACGTGCCAGTACCAAGAATAATTTTTCTGCAGGGAAGACTAATTCATGGCAGCCCTGCACGAGTACTACTCTGACTACACGTACTCCTATGCCATCATCCAGCGACAAGCCACGTGCTACTCTCGCAAATTCAGTGGCCAAGACGATCCAGAAGCCTACTGTAAGCGCTTCATCCAAGGCATCTACTGGTAGAACAAGAGACATTTAGTGTCACCGATGCAAGGGGTATGGACATGTGATGCGTGACTGTCCAAGCAAGCATGTTATGGTCATCAAAGATGATGGTGAGTATTCTTCTGCTAGTGATTTTGATGAAGATGCATTTGCTTTGCTTGCTGCTGACCATGCAGGTAGTGACGAACAACCAGAAGAGCAGATTGGTGCAGACAATGCATATCATTATGAGAGCCTCATTGTGCAGCGTGTGCTTAGCGTTCAAATGGAGAAGGCGGAGCAAAATCAGCGACACACATTGTTTCAAACAAAGTGTGTCATCAAAGAGCGTTCGTGCTGTATGATCATTGATGGAGGTAGTTGCAACAACTTGGCTAGCAGTGACATGGTGGAGAAGCTTGCGCTTACCACCAAACCACACCCACATCCATATTACATTCAATGGCTGAACAACAGTGGTAAGGCAAAGGTAACTAGACTTGTGTGAATCAATTTTTCCATTGGATCCTATAAAGATGTTGTTGAATGTGATGTTGTGCCTTTGCAAGCTTGTAATATTCTGCTAGGTAGACCTTGGCAATTTGATAGAGATTTTATGCATCATGGTAGAGCAAATCAGTATTCTTTTCTATACCATGATAGAAAAATTATGTTGCATCCTATGTCTCCTGAAGCTATTATGCAAAATGATCTTGCTAAAGTTGCAAAAGCTAAAAGTGAGCGATAAAAATGCCAAATCTGTGAGTAGTAAGAAAGATGAGATAAGATTGAATGGACATTGCTTGCTTGCTACTAAATCTGGTATTAATGAATTGGTTGCTTCCACTTCTGTTGCCTATGCTTTGGTGTGCAAGGACATTTTGATTTCAATTCACGATATGCAGCATTCTTTGCCCCTGCTGTTGCTAACATTTTGCAGGAGTATTCCGATGTTTTTCCAAGTGAGATACCAGCGGGGCTGCCAGCAATACGAGGGATTGAGCACCAAATTGATCTTATTCCTGGTGCATCTTTGCCAAATCATGCGCCATACAGGACAAATCCAGAAGAAACGAAGGAAATACAGCGACAAGTGCAAGAACTACTCGAGAAAGGTTATGTGCGTGAGTCCCTTAGTCCTTGTGCTGTTCCTGTTATTTTAGTGCCTAAGAAAGATGGTACATGGCGCATGTGTGTTGATTGTAGAGCTATTAATAATATCACCATTCGATATCGACACCCTATTCCACGTTTGGATGATATGCTTGATGAACTGAGTGGTGCTATTGTGTTTTCTAAAGTTGATTTGCGTAGTGGGTACCACCAGATTCGTATGAAATTGGGAGATGAATGGAAAACTGCTTTCAAAACTAAATTTGGTTTATATGAGTGGTTAGTCATGCCTTTTGGGTTAACTAATGCACCAAGTACTTTCATGAGATTAATGAACGAGGTTCTGCGTGCTTTCATTGAAAAATTTGTTGTAGTCTATTTTGATGATATATTTGATGAGGACATCATTGGCTCAAATATGACCATGTCAACCACTTCTATACCAAAGGTGCAACCATTCTATATGAGGCTTATCATTGATGCATTTGATGAATTGGTGCTCCACCATAAAATGTGTATATTTTCATTTTCAGAATTACTTACATGGATCAAGGAAAGGTTTGATTGCATATGGAAAACATGGAAGGTTAATGAAGTTGATTGGGGACCAAATCCAAGTATTCCCAACGTCCTCCACCTGGACACCACGTCACTTTTGGTCCAAGGAAAGAAAGAGATCAAATCCAACACGTTTTGGGGCTGGATTCGGACTCCAGGACAGCTCCAACTTGTGATGTTCACCACGGTCGCATACGGACTCGGATTAGGACGTTCTAGCACTTTTTGGAAAGCTTATCAAGTCTATTTTCCAACGGATCTGGACTCATGGCTATATCTTATCCTATGCTTCCGCAATCGTCGTTTCAACGCCGAGGCCTTTTCTGCCTTTGGTGCTGTGTCACCCTATTTTGGGCTGATGGCCCATGTATCAAGTTGGGTTCATTAGGGACGTGTCCTAGGGTTGGAGAATGACCCCAACACCCCCTGGTCATTCCCCTAGGTATTAATAAGGATTAGAGCCGCCACAAACAGATTGGGTTTTGTTTTGTTGAAAGTTTAGCCATTGCTACTTCCTTGTAGACGCGTGTGTCGACTAGACCATCCGTTCTACCCGATTCAGAACCCCAACTTTGTGATTTCAGATTGGTTTTCATCTTCATATTTGCAATTGAATTGCTTGTTCTACTTGTTCTTGCTTGTTCCTCGATTGCTTGCAGGAATTACCCGAGTGGTTTGGTTGATCGTGTTCCACAAGATCGCGACGGCTGTTGGAGGTGGTGTATCGGTTGCTAAGGCGCAGCATCCTTGGATGGTTGTAGTCGGGCCGTGAACGTCATCTCCATCCCCAAATCGAGTTATCCACCTTCTCTCATTGAAAGATCAGGATTCACCCTAGCGGGTTCATATCAGTTGGTATCGTCCCTAATGAACCCAACTTGATACATGGGCCATCAGCCCAAAATAGGGTGACACAGCACCAAAGGCAGAAAAGGCCCCGGCGTTGAAACGACGATTGCGGAAGCATCGGATAAGATATAGCCATGAGTCCAGATCCATTGGAAAATAGACTTGATAAGCTTTCCAAAAAGTGCTAGAACGTCCCAATCGGAGTCCGTATGCGACCGTGGTGAACATCACAAGTTGGAGCTGTCCTAGAGTCCGAATCCAGCCCCAAAACGTGTTGGATTTGATCTCTTTCTTTCCTTGGACCAAAAGTGACGTGGTGTCCAGGTGGAGGACGTTGGGAATACTTGGATTTGGCCCCCAATCAACTTCATTAACCTTCCATGTTTTCCATATGCAATCAAACCTTTCCTTGATCCATGTAAGTAATTCTAAAAATGAAAATATACACATTTTATGGTGGAGCACCAATTCATCAAATGCATCAATGATAAGCCTCATATAGAATGGTTGCACCTTTGGTATAGAAGTGGTTGACATGGTCATATTTGAGCCAATGATGTCCTCATCATTCTCCCCTTCTTGACAGCAAACCGTCCTCGGTTTGACCTTTGTTGGAGGATGTGTTGTAGGTAAAAGTGAACCGTGCTCCCCTTCTTGATATTTATCCTATTGCATTTGGGAAAAACTAGAAAAACTTTGCAAGACATCATTAGTGTTAGTGCAGCCCTCAATTTGATCATGGTATTGTGGCCCAAAAGGATATTTCAGATTAGAGCAAATATAAACTTTATGCACCAAATATTCTCCTTTGTTGTCATATTTGCCAATTGCATGAAGCGAACAATGATTAAAACTTGGCAAAATAGAATCAAATTTAAGTTTCTCTTTTAGACAATTTAGATTACACATAATATCAAATTCAATATAACCCAAAGTATTTAAAGAGGACAACAAATTCAGTTCATCTTGTGCACATGTAATAGGATGAAAAAGCTTATCTTCAGCACATTTGTATGGTTCCAAACCAAAAGTATCACACTTATTTGCTACTTGTGGCATAGGAGTAAAAGAATCATCAACACACAACTCCTCTTTATCACAAGGAACCGCGAGTAATTCATTTTGTGACAAAAGAAAATCAGTAGTGGGTTCCACTATTTGTTGCTCTTCATTAGCATGCAGAGTGGACAAATTTTGGACATTATGGGTCACATCATTCTGGCAAGTATTCACAGATAATAGAATCTCTTTTTCAGCATTAAGAGCCAGACAAAACAATTGACCAATATGGCAATATGATTTGCTAATTAATAAGGTTCGAATTTCAGAATTGAGCCCTTTCATGAATCTACTCATAACATCTTCCATGCATTCATCCAATCCACCAAACATGATACAAATCTTAAAATTATGGTAGTATTGTTTCACAGTCTTGCTACCCTGCTTCAAGTTATCTAATTTTGCAAGCAAATAATCAGCATAATATGCAGGAATGAATGCATCTCTAAAAAGAAATTCGAAGTCTTTCCAAGATTCTGGAACTTTGATGTGCCTACAAATGTGTTTCCATTCGAGCAAAGCATATTCAATCAAAATATTAGAGGTAATACAAATCTTTTGTTTCTCGGATAGGTCATGCTCATCAAATTCATTGTCTACTTTTAACTCCCAATCAATGTAAGCTTGAGGATCAAACTTACCATCATATAATGGCAAGTGTTGAATGACATCCTGAATATGAGGGTCTAGTTTCAACAGCTCAAAAATCTCCATATCACCTGCCATGATTAGTAGGAAACAAGAAACACAAAAATAATATGTATCCTCCTATCAACTACTAGGATGTGTCAGATGTAATTCTCTAAAACTCAACTTGTTAAAACAAGCCCTTACAAGTTCTTACCAAGCCAAACAGGAGGTGACGGCAACCAACAAGTCTACAACCGTGGAGTGAAGTGTATCGGTGCCGCAACAACAACACCTGTCAAGCTGTAGTCGAAATATGTGGAGCTATAGGTGGGCTAAAGCAAGGAAGTACTAGAACCACGTTAGTTGCAAGCAAATTGAACAAACGCTCAACGACGTTATTATGCTGGTCCTAGGCTAGTACATGCTAGAGACGCGAGCCTGGACACAAACGAAGTCACTGAGCAGCAGCAAAGAAGGATCACAAGGACAGGAATAACAACAAAAGAAAAACTCTTCTCTTCTTCTTTCTCTTTCTTTTCTTTCTTTCTTTCTGTCTTTCTTTTCTTTCTTTCTTTTCTTTCTTTCTTTCTTTTTTTTTCTTCTGTTTTTTTTTCTTTCAACTAGCACAAAACTGAAATTTTGCAACAAGAAATAACAAGCTACTTACAGCAATTAAATGTTTCCTTGGGAAGGGTGATTTAGTAGCAAAGTGAAACAAGTGGTTGTTTTGCAAAACCAGCAGATGCGCAAATCTCCAGGGCAATTGCGAAGCGCTCAGAATGAATTTGGGACCAAGCTCTGATCCGTTGGAAAGAGGACAAGTTAAGGTTTCCAGATTGTATTTAAACTCCCTATTCAGACTCCTGACAAAAGAAATATGGTGCTTTTGTTTTCAAGATAAAACAGGACTCCGAATCGAATTCTATCTTGATCTTGTTGGATTTCCTTTTTGTAGATGGAAATATGGACGTGGATGAAACCTCCAAGGACGTGGCTAGGATAATGGTGGTAAACAAAACAAAGGAATTTGAAAATCCACTCGGATTCCTAGAGAGAAACAAATAAACTCAAATCTGCGATGGTGACAGAAACGTGACTAGAACTCGAAACTCTAAACGACTAGACGCTAAGACCAGCAACTTGCACGACGATGCAACCGTTAATTCAATAAGCCCTAACTAAGCAGTAATAGGATTAAGCTCAAAGGGGTTTTGGGATTATGAAGAACTAATCTACTAATTTTGTTTTGGCTTTTTCTGAACCATAGGAGATTAAAAACAACAAAGAACTAGAAGTCTCTCACCGATCAACCTTGCTCTGATTACCAACTGATATGAACCCACTAGGGTGAATCCTGATCTTTCGATGAGAGAAGGTGGGTAACTCGATTTGGGGATGGGGATGACGTTCACGGCCCGACTACAACCATCCAAGGATGCTGCGCCTTAGCAACCGATACACCACCTCCAACAGCCGTCGCGATCTTGTGGAACACGATCAACCAAACCACTAGGGTAATTCCTGCAAGCAATCGAGGAACAAGCAAGAACAAGTATAACAAGCAACTCAATTGCAAATATGGAAATGAAAACCAATCTAAAATTACAAAGTTGGGGTTCTGAATCGAGTAGAACGGATGGTCTAGTCGACACACGCGTCTACAAGGAAGTAGCAATGGCTAAACTTTCAACAAAACAAAACCCCCCATCTGTTTGTGGCGGCTCTAATCCTTATTAATACCTAGGGGAACGACCAGGGGGTGTTGGGGTCGTTCTCCAACCCTAGGACACGTCCCTAATGAACCCAACTTGATACATGGGCCATCAGCCCAAAATAGGGTGACACAGCACCGAAGGCAGAAAAGGCCCCGGTGTTGAAATGACGATTACGGAAGCATCAGATAAGATATAGCCATGAGTCCAGATCCGTTGGAAAATAGACTTGATAAGCTTTCCAAAAAGTGCTAGAACGTCCCAATCCGAGTCTGTATGCGACCGTAGTGAACATCACAAGTTGGAGCTGTCCTATAGTCCGAATCCAGCCCCAAAACGAGTTACCCACCTTCTCTCATCGAAAGATCAGGATTCACCCTAGTGGGTTCATATCAATATTGATTTACAGCAAATCTATGGATGAACATCTTGATCATTTATGTGCTGTTTTTAATGCTTTACGAGATGCACGTTTATTTGGTAACCTTGAGAAGTGCACCTTTTGCACCGATCGAGTGTCTTTTCTTGGCTATGTTGTCACTCCACAGGGAATTGAGGTTGATCAAGCCAAGGTAGAAGCTATACAGGGATGGCCTGTACCAAAGACTATCACCCAAGTGCGAAGTTTCCTAGGACTTGCTGGTTTCTATCGCCGTTTTATGAAGGACTTCAGCACCATTGCTGCACCTTTGAATGAGCTTACGAAGAAGGGAGTGCCTTTTAGTTGGGGCAAAGTACACGAGAACTCCTTCAACATGCTGAAAGATAAGTTGACACATGGGAAAGGATGGAACAAATTCATCTTTAGTGATGGATTTGTGTTTAGAGCTAACAAGCTATGCATTCCAGCTAGCTCCGTTCGTTTGTTGTTGCTGCAGGAGGCACATGGAGGTGGCTTGATGGGGCATTTTGGAGCCAAGAAAACAGAGGACATACTTGCTGGTCATTTCTTTTGGCCAAAGATGAGAAGAGATGTGGAGAGATTTGTTGCTCGTTGCACAACATGTCAAAAGGCTAAGTCACGGTTAAATCCACACGGTTTGTATTTGCCTCTACCTGTTCCTAGTGCCCCTTGGGAAGATATTTCTATGGATTTTATGTTGGGTTTGCCAAGGACTAGAAAGGGACATGATAGTGTGTTTGTGGTTGTTGATAGATTTTCTAAGATGGCACATTTCATACCATGTCGTAAAACTGATGATGCTACTCATATTGCTGATTTGTTCTTTCAAGAAATTGTTCGTTTGCATGGTGTACCCAACACAATTGTTTCTGATCGTGATGCTAAATTTCTTAGTCATTTTTGGAAGACTTTATGGGGAAAACTAGGAACTAAGCTTTTGTTTTCTACTACATGTCATCCCCAAACCGATGGTCAAACTGAAGTTGTCAATAGAACTTTGTCTACTATGTTAAGGGCTATTTTAAAGAAGAACACTAAGATGTGGGAAGATTGTTTGCCTCATATTGAATTTGCTTATAATCATTCACTGCATTCTACTACAAAGATGTGTCCATTTCAGATTGTATATGGTTTCTTGCCTCGTGCTCCTATTGATTTGATGCCTTTGCCATCTTCTGAAAAACTAAATTTTGACGCTACTAAGCGTGCTAAACTGATGTTAAAACTGCATGAAACAACTAAAGAAAACATAAAGCGTATGAATGCTAAATATAAGATTGCTGGTGATAAAGGTAGAAAGGAACTAATATTTGAACCTGGAGATTTAGTTTGGTTGCATTTGAGAAAGGATAGGTTTCCTGAATTGAGAAAGTCTAAATTGATGCCTAGGGCTGATGGACCATTTAAAGTGTTAGAGAAAATTAATGATAATGCATATAAGCTGGATCTGCCTACAAATTTTGGGGTTAGTCCCACATTCAACATTGCAGATTTAAAGCCATATTTGGGTGAGGACGTTGAGCTTGAGTCGAGGACGACTCAAATGCAAGAAGGGGATCATGATGAGGACATCAACACCACACCTACACCATCGCTAGCACCCTTGGTCCTCTTACTCGTGCTCATGCCCGTCAACTCAACCATCAAGTAATCTTAAACTCTTGTCCATCATATTTAGACAATGGAAACACGTGCACTCTTGTTTTACTTAGGAATGATGGAGAGGATCAGAAGGCAGGGGATTGGCGCCGGCTGGATTTGGACTGCAGGATAGCACCAACTTGTGATGCATGCCACAACTTCATATGGACTCGGATTGGGACGTTCTAGCACTTTTTGGAAAGCTTATCAAGTCTACTTTCCAACGGATCTAGCCTCATGGATATATCTTATCAGATGCTTCTGCAATAACTATTTTTTTTACCGAGACCTTTTCTGTCAACGGTGCTGCGTCACCTTATTTTGGGCCGATGGCCCATGTATCAAGTTGGGTCCATTAGGGACGCGTCCTAGGGTTGGAGAATGACTCAAACACCCTTGTGGTCATCCTCCCATCTACTTATATGCCTCTAGGGCCGCCACAAACAGATTAAGTTTTGTTTCGTTGAGTTAGCTATTGCTACTGCCTTTCAGCACGCGTGTTGGATCAACCGCCTGACTGATTGTTTTCAGAACCTCACCATCTTGTGTTTTTAGATTGAAACCTTCATATTTATTTGGCAATTAAGTGCTTGTTCTTCTTGTTCTTGCTGGTTCTTCGATTGCTTGCAGGACAGGTGCCCTAGTGGCTGGTTGTTACGCCGCAAGATCACGGCAGCCATCGGAGGAGGTGTATCGGTTGCTAAGGCACAGCGTCCTTGGACGGTTGTAGTCGGGCCGTGAACGTCGTCTCCATCCACAAATCGAGTTATCCACCATCTCTCATCGAAAGATCGGCCAGCGATCCCTACGGGATCTCATCAATTGTTCTGGACGCACACGATGGAACTGCTAGGTAACGTGGGTCATGTAGAACCTTATTTCATTCCAATTGGAGATACTGACAATCTTGATTCTAGATAGGTAATGTGGAATATCATTTCACTCTGTTTGGAGATACTGTTAGTGTAGGTGCAAGATAGGTGCACGATTTGCGCCAAAGTACCATAGGCTTAGAGATCATTTTGGATGCACCCGATGGTGCTCCTAGGTGACGAGGCTCAAGTGAAAACTCATTTCGGTCTATTTGGAGATAGTGCTAATCTTGACTCAAGATAGGTGTACGGTTTGCGCCGAACATACCATAGGCTCAGAAATTATTTTTGACACACCTGATGGAACTCGAATCTAATTTCGGTACATTTGGAGATAGTGTTAGTGTAGGTGCATGATAGATGCACCAGTTCGGCGAACGTACCATAGGCTAAGAAATTGTTTTGGATGCACCCGATGGAATTGCTAGATGACGAGGCTCAAGTGGAAGCTCGTTCGGTTCGTTTGGGGATAGTGCTAATCTTGCCGCAAGGTACGTGCACTGTTTGCACTGAACATACCATAGGCTCAGAAATCGTTTTAGATGCACCTGATGGTACTCCGAGGTGATGAGGCCTAAGCGAAAGCTCATTTCGGTCCGTTTAGAGAAAGTGCCAATCTTGACGTAAGATAGGTGCACGGTTTGCACCGAACATACCATAGGCTCAAAAATCATTTTACACGAACGCGATGAAACTCCTAGGTGACGTGGGTCTTGTGGAATCTCATTTCGGTCTGTTTGGAGACAACATTAGTGTCGGTGCAAGATAGGTGCACGGTTTGCGCCAAAGTACCATAGGCTTAGAAATAGTTTTGGATGCACCCGATGGTACTCCTAGGTGACGAGGCTCAAGTGGAAACTCGTTTCGCTTCGTTTGGAGATAGTGCTAATCTTGACACAAGATAGGTGCATGATTTGTGCCGACCATACCATTGGCTCGGAAATTGTTTTGGATGCACACGATGGAACTCCTAGGTGACGTGGGTCATGTACAATCTTATTTCATTCTGTTGGGACAAACTGACAATCTTGATGCTAGATTGGTGCACGGTTTGCGCCGAACATACCATAGGCTCAGAAATCGTTTTAGATGCACCCGATGGTACTCCTAGGTGACTAGGCTCAAGCAAAAGCTTGTTTCAGTCCATTTAAGATAGCGCTAATCTTGGTGCAAGACAGGTGCATAGTTTGCAATGAACATACCATAGGCTCGAAAATCGTTTTACACGCACATGATGAAACTCCTAGGTGATGTCGGTCACGTGGAATCCCATTTTGGTCCGTTTGGAGATGGTGTTAGTGTCGGTGCAAGATAGGTGCACTGTTTGCACGAAACGTACCACAGGCTCGGAAATCGTTTTGAACGCACACGATGGAACTACAAGGTGACGTGTGTCATATAGAATCTTATTTCATTCCGTTTGGAGACACTGACAATCTTGATGCTAGAAGGTGCACGGTTTGCGCTGAACATACCATAGGCTTAGAAATCATTTTGGATGCACCCGATGGTACTCCTAAGTGACAGGGCTCAAGTGAAAACTTGTTTCGGTCCATTTAGAGATAGTGCTAATCTTGACGCACAATAGGTGCACGGTTTGCGCCGAACATACCATAGGCTCAGAAATTGTTTTGGACGCACTAGATGGAACTCGAATATCATTTCGGTACGTTTGGAGACAGTGTTAGTGTAGGTGCAAGATAGGTGCACCGGCTCGACGAACATACCATAGGCTCAAGTGGAAGTTCATTTCGGTCCGTTTGGAGATAGTGCTAATCTTGCTGCAAGGTACATGCATAGTTTGCGTTGAACATACCATAGGCTCATAAATCATTTTACACGCACTCGATGAAACTCCTCGGTGCGTGGGTCTTGTGGAATCTCATTTCGGTCCGTTTGGAGACAATGTTAGTGTCGGTGCAAGATAGGTGCACGGCTTGCGCCAAAGTACCACATGCTCAGAAATCGTTTTGGATGGAACCGATGGTACTCCAAGGTGACGAGGCTCAAGTGGAAACTCGTTTCGGTTTGTTTGGAGATAGTGCTAATCTTGACGCAAGACAGGTGCACAGTTTGTGTTGACCATACCATTGGCTCAGAAATTGTTTTGGACGCACACGATGGAACTGCTAGGTGACGTGGGTCATGTACAGTCTTATTTCATTTTATTTCGAGATACTGACAATCTTGATGCTACATAGGTGCACGGTTTGCGCCGAACATAACATAGGCTCGAAAATCGTTTTAGATGCACCCGATAGTACTCCTAGGTGATGTGGCTCAAGGGAATGCTCGTATTTGTCTGTTTGAAGATAGTGCTAATCTTGACGCAAGACAGGTGCACACTTTGCACTGAACATGCCATAGGCTCAGAAATCATTTTACACACAACCGATGAAACTCCTAGGTGATGTGGGTTATGTGGAATCTCATTTCGAACCGTTTTGAGATGGTGTTAGTGTCGGTGCAAGATTGGTACACTGTTTGCGCCGAACGTACCACAGCCTAAGAAATCGTTTTGGACGCACACGATGGTACTACTAGGTGACCTGTGTCATGTAGGATCTTATTTCTTTTCGTTTGGAGATACTGATAATCTTGATGCCAGATAGATGCACGGTTTGTGCCGAACATACCATAGGTGTAGAAATCATTTTGGATGCACCCGATGGTACTCCTAGGTGAGAAGGCTCAAGTGGAAACTCGTTTCGGTCTATTTGTAGATTGTACTAATCTTGACGCACAATACAAGCACGGTTTGCGCCGAACATACCATAGGCTTAAAAATCATATTGAACACACCCGATGGAACTCCTAGGTGATGTGGATAATGTGGAATCTCATTTCAGTCCATTTGGAGATAGTGTAGGTGCAAGATAGTTGCACAATTTGCTAGAAAGTACCATAGGCTCAGAAATCATTTTGGAAGGTCCCGATGGTGCTCCTAGGTGACGAGGCTCAAGTGGAAACTCATTTCGGTCTGTTTGGAGATAATCTTGATGCAAGATAGGTGCACTGTTTGCGTCGAACATACCATAGGCCCAAAAATTGTTTTGGACACACCGGATGGAACTCGAGTCTCATTTCGGTTCGTTTGGAGATAGTGTTAGTGTAGGTGTAGGATAGGTGCACCTGTTCGGCGATAGTACCATAGGCTAAGGAATTGTTTTGGACGCACCCGATGGAATTGCTAGATGACGAGGCTCAAATGGAATATCGTTTCAGTCTGTTTGGAGATAGTGCTAATCGTGACGCACAATAGGTGCACGGTTTGCGCCGAACATACCATAGGCTCAGAAATCATTTTGAACGCACCCGATGGAACTCCTAGGTGACGTGGGTAATGTGGAATATCATTTCAGTCCATTTGGAGATAGTATTAGTGTAGGTGCAAAATAGGTGCACGATTTGCGCCAAAGTACCATAGGCTTAGAAATGATTTTGGATGCACCCGATGGTGCTCCTAGGTGATGAGGCTCAAGTGGAAACTCATTTCGGTCCATTTAGAGATAGTGCTAATCTTGAAGCAAGATAGGCGCATGTTTCGTGGAACATACCATAGGCTCAGAAATCATTTTACACACACCCGATGAAACTTCTTTCATTCCGTTTGGAGATACTAACAATCTTGATGCGAGATAGGTGCACGGTTTGTGCTGAACAAACCATAGGCTTATAAATCGTTTTGGATGCACCCGAGGGTCCTCCTTGGTGACAAGGCTCAAGTGGAAACTCATTTCGGTTCGTTTGGAGATAGTGCTAATCTTGATGCACAATAGGTGCACGGTTTGCGCCGAATATACCATGGCTCGGAAAATCATTTTGAACGCACCCGATGGAACTCCTAGGTGATGTGGGTAACGTGGAATCTCATTTCAGTCGATTTGGAGATAGTGTTAGTGTAGGTGCAAGATAGTTGCATGATTTGTGCCAAAGTAGCATAGGCTCGGAAATCATTTTGGATGTACCCAATGGTGCTCCTAGGTGACGAGGCTCAAGTAGAAACTCATTTCTGTCCGTTTGGAGATAGTGCTAATCTTGACGCAAGATAGGTGCACGGTTTGCGCCGAACATACCATAGGCTCAAAAATTATTTTGGACGCACCGGATGGAACTCGAATCTCATGTTGGTTCGTTTGGAGGCAGTGTTAGCATTGGTGCAAGATAGGTGCACCTGTTCGGCGAACGTACCATAGGCTAAGCAATTGTTTAGGATGCACCCGATGGAATTGCTAGATGACGAGGCTCAAGTGGAAGCTTGTTTCGGTCCGTATGGAGATAGTGCTCATCTAGATGGAAGGTACATGCATGGTTTGTGCCAAACATACCACTGGCTCAGAAATTGTTTTAGATGCACCCGATAGTACTCCGAGGTGATGAGGCTTAAGCGAACAAACCATAGGCTCAAAAATCGATTTGAACGCACCCGATGGAACTCCTAGGTGACGTGGGTAATGTGGAATCTCATTTCAGTCCATTTGGATATAGTGTTATTGTAGGTGCATTTGGATGCACCCGATGGTACTCCTAGGTGATGAGGCTCAAGCGAAAGCATGTTTTGGTCCGTTTGAAGATAGTATCTTATTTTGGTCCATTTGGAGATACTGACAATCTTGATGCTAGATAGGTGCACGGTTTGCGCCGAACATACCATAGGCTTAGCAATCATTTTAAACGCACCCGTTGATACTCCTAGGTGACAAGGCTCAAGTGGAAACTCGTTTCGGTCCATTTGGAGATAGTGCTAATCTTAACGCACAATAGGTGCACGGTTTGCGCCGAACATTCGATCGGCTCAAAAATCGTTTTGAACGCACCGGATGGAACTCCTAGGTCACGTGGGTAATGTGGAGTCTCATTTCAGTCCATTTGGATATAGTGTTATTGTTGGTGCAAGATGGTTGCATGATTTGTGCCAAAGTACCATAGGCTCAGAAATTATTTTGGTTGCACCCGATGGTGCTCCTAGGTGATGAGGCCCAAGTGGAAACTCATTTTGGTCCATTTGGAGATAATCTTGACGCAAGATAGGTGTGCGGTTTGTGCTGAACATACCATAGGCTCAGAAATTGTTTTGGACGCACTGGATGGAACTCGAATCTCATTTCGGTTCGTTTGGAGACAATGTTAATGTAGGTGCAAGATAGGTGCATCGGTTCGGCGAACGTACCACACACTAAGAAATTGTTTAGGATGCACCTGATGGAATTGCTAGATGACGAGGGTCAAGTGGAAGCTCGTTTCGGTCCGTTTGGAGATAGTGCTCATCTTGATGGAAGGTATGTGGAGGTGTGTGCCAAACATACCATTGGCTCAGAAATTATTTTCGATGCACACGATGGTACTCCGAGGTGATGAGGCTTACGCGAATGCTCATCTTGGTCCATTTGAAGATAGTGCTAACCTTGACACAAGATAGGTGCGCAGCTTGCACCGAACATACCATAGGCTCGGAAAATTGTTTTACACGCACCCGATGAAACTGCTAGGTGACGTGGGTCTTGCGGAATCTCTTTTCGGTCCATTTGGAGACAACGTTAGTGTCGGTGCAAGATAGGTGCACGATTTGCGACATAGTACCATTGGCTCAGAAATCATTTTAGATGCACCCAATGGCACTCCTAGGTGATGGGGCTCAAGTGGAAACTCATATCGGTTCGTTTGCAGATAGTGCTAATCTTGACTCAAGACAGGTGCATGGTTTGCACCGAACATACCATAGGCTCAAAAATCATTCTGGATGCACCCGTTGGAACTACTAGGTGACGTGGGTCATTTAGAATCTTGTTTCGGTCCATTTGGAGATAGTGCTAATCTTGAAGCATGATAGGTGCATGGTTTGCGCCGAACAAACCATAGGCTCAGAAATCGTTTTGAACACACCCGATAGAACTCCTAGGTGACATGGGTAATGTGGAATCTCATTTCAGTCCATTTGGATGTAGTGTTATTGTAGGTGCATTTGGATGCACCCGATGGTACTCCTAGGTGATGAGGCTCAAGCGAAAGCATGTTTTGGTCCGTTTGAAGATAGTATCTTATTTTGGTCCATTTGGAGATACTGACAATCTTGATGCTAGATAGGTGCACAGTTTGCACCGAACATACCATAGGATTAGCAATCATTTAAATGCACCCGTTGGTACTCCTAGGTGACAAGGCTCAAGTGGAAACTCGTTTCGGTCCATTTGGAGATAGTGCTAATCTTAACGCACAATAGGTGCACGGTTTGTGCGAAACATTCCATCGGCTCGAAAATCATTTTGAACGCACCAGATGGAACTCCTAGGTCACGTGAGTAACGTGGAGTGTCATTTCAGTCCATTTGGATATAGTGTTATTGTAGGTGCAAGATGGTTGCATGATTTGTGCCAAAGTACCATAGGCTCAGAAATTATTTTGGTTGCACCCGATGTGCTCCTAGGTGATGAGGCCCAAGTGGAAACTCATTTTGGTCCATTTGGAGATAATCTTGACGCAAGATAGGTGCGCGGTTTGTGCTGAACATACCATAGGCTCAGAAATTGTTTTCGACGCACTGGATGGAACTCGAATCTCATTTCGGTTCGTTTGGAGACAATGTTAATGTAGGTGCAAGATAGGTGCATCGGTTCGGTGAACGTACCACACGCTAAGAAATTGTTTAGGATGCACCTGATGGAATTGCTAGATGACGAGGGTCAAGTGGAAGCTCGTTTCGGTCCGTTTGGAGATAGTGCTCATCTTGATGGAAGGTATGTGGAGGTTTGTGCCAAACATACCATTGGCTCAAAAATTATTTTCGATGCACACGATGGTACTCCGAGGTGATGAGGCTTAAGCGAATGCTCATTTTGGTCCATTTGAAGATAGTGCTAACCTCGACACAATATAGGTGCGCAGCTTGCACCGAACATACCATAGGCTCGGAAAATTGTTTTACACGCACCCGATGAAACTGCTAGGTGACGTGGGTCTTGCGGAATCTCTTTTCGGTCCATTTGGAGACAACGTTAGTGTCGGTGCAAGATAGGTGCACGGTTTGCGACATAGTACCATTGGCTCAGAAATCATTTTAGATGCACCCAATGGCACTCCTAGGTGATGGGGCTCAAGTGGAAACTCATATCGGTTCGTTTGCAGATAGTGCTAATCTTGACTCAAGACAGGTGCATGGTTTGCACCGAACATACCATAGGCTCGAAAATCATTCTGGATGCACCCGATGGAACTACTAGGTGACGTGGGTCATTTAGAATCTTGTTTCGATCTATTTGGAGATAGTGCTAATCTTGAAGCAAGATAGGTGCACGGTTTGCGCTGAACAAACCATAGGCTCAGAAATCATTTTGAACGCACCCGATAGAACTCCTAGGTGACATGGGTAATGTGGAATCTCATTTCAGTCCATTTGGATATAGTGTTATTGTAGGTGCATTTGGATGCACCCGATGGTACTCCTAGGTGATGAGGCTCAAGCGAAAGCATGTTTTGGTCCGTTTGAAGATAGTATCTTATTTTGGTCCATTTGGAGATACTGACAATCTTGATGCTAGATAGGTGCACAGTTTGCGCCGAACATACCATAGGCTTAGCAATCATTTTAAATGCACCCGTTGGTACTCCTAGGTGACAAGGCTCAAGTGGAAACTCGTTTCGGTCCATTTGGAGATAGTGCTAATCTTAACGCACAATAGGTGCACGGTTTGTGCGAAACATTCCATCGGCTCGAAAATCATTTTGAACGCACCGGATGGAACTCCTAGGTCACGTGAGTAACGTGGAGTGTCATTTCAGTCCATTTGGATATAGTGTTATTGTAGGTGCAAGATGGTTGCATGATTTGTGCCAAAGTACCATAGGCTCAGAAATTATTTTGGTTGCACCCGATGTGCTCCTAGGTGATGAGGCCCAAGTGGAAACTCATTTTGGTCCATTTGGAGATAATCTTGACGTAAGATAGGTGCGCGGTTTGTGCTGAACATACCATAGGCTCAGAAATTGTTTTGGACGCACTGGATGGAACTCGAATCTCATTTCGGTTCGTTTGGAGACAATGTTAGTGTAGGTGCAAGATAGGTGCATCGGTTCGGCGAACGTACCACGCGCTAAGAAATTGTTTAGGATGCACCCGATGGAATTGCTAGATGACGAGGCTCAAGTGGAAGCTCGTTTCGGTCCATTTGGAGATAGTGCTCATCTTGATGGAAGGTATGTGCAGGTTTGTGCCAAACATACCATTGGCTCAGAAATTGTTTTAGATGCACCCGATGGTACTCTGAGGTGATGAGGCTTAAGCGAAAGTTCATTTCGGTCCATTTGAAGATAGTGCTAACCTTGACACAAGATAGGTGCGCAGCTTGCACGGAACATACCATAGGCTCGGAAATTGTTTTACACGCACCCGATGAAACTGCTAGGTGACGTGGGTCTTGCGGAATCTCTTTTTGGTCTATTTGGCAACAACGTTAGTGTCGGTGCAAGATAGGTGCACGGTTTGCACCAAAGTACCATGGGCTCATAAATCATTTTAGATGCACCCGGTGGTACTCCTAGGTGACGAGGCTCAAGTGGAAACTCATTTCGGTTCGATTGGAGATAGTACTAATCTTGACGCAAGATAGGTGCACGGTTTGCACCGAACATACCATAGGCTCAGAAATCATTTTACACACACCCAATGAAACTCGTAGGTGACGTGGGTCTTGTGCAATGTTATTTTAGTCCGTTTGGAGATAGTGTTAGTGTAGGTGCAAGATAGGTACATGGTTTGCACCGAACGTAACACATACTCAAAAATTGTTTTGGACGCACTCAATGGAACTGCTAGGTGATGTGGGTCGTGTAGTATCTTATTTTGGTCGATTTGGAGATACTTACACTCTTGATGCTAGATAGGTGCACAATTTGCGCCGAACACAACATAGCCTCAGAAATCATTTCGGACGCACCTGATGGAACTCCAAGGTGACTTCGGTCATGTCGAATCTCATTTCGGTCTGTCTAGAGACAGTGTTAGTGTCGGTGCAAGATAGGTGCACGGTTTGCACCGAACGTACCATAGGCTCAAAAATTGTTTTGGATGCACCTGATCGAACTTCTAGATGATGATGCTCAAGTGGAAGCTCGTTTTGGTCCATTTGGAGATAGTGCTAATCTTGTCGCAAGATACGTGCACAGTTTGCGCCGAACATACCATAGGCTCAGAAAATCATTTTAGAGGCACCTGATGGTACTCCGAGGTTATGAGGCCTAAGCGAAACCTCATTTCGGTACGTTTGGAGATAGTGCTAATCTTGACGTAAGATAGGTGCACGGTGTGCACCGAACATACCATAGGCTCAAAAATCATTCTGGATGCACCCGATGGAACTGCTAGGTGACGTGGGTCATTTAGAATCTTGTTTCAGTCCATTTGGAGATAGTGCTAATCTTGAAGCAGGATAGGTGCACGGTTTGCGCCGAACAAACCATAGGCTCAGAAATCGTTTTGAACGCACCCGATGGAACTCTTTGGTGACGTGGGTAATGTGGAATCTCATTTCAGTCCATTTGGATATAGTGTTATTGTAGGTGCATTTGGATGCACCCGATGGTACTCCTAGGTGATGAGGCTCAAGCGAAAGCATGTTTTGGTCCGTTTGAAGATAGTATCTTATTTTGGTCCATTTGGAGATACTGACAATCTTGATGCTAGATAGGTGCACGGTTTGCGCCGAACATACCATAGGCTTAGCAATCATTTTAAATGCACCCGTTGGTACTCCTAGGTGACAAGGCTCAAGTGGAAACTCATTTCAGTCCATTTGGAGATAGTGCTAATCTTAACGCACAATAGGTGCACGGTTTGCGCCGAACATTCCATCGGCTCGAAAATCGTTTCGAACTCAACGGATGGAACTCCAAGGTCACGTGGGTAATGTGGAGTCTCATTTCAGTCCATTTGGATATAGTGTTATTGTAGGTGCAACATGGTTGCATGATCTGTGCCAAAGTGCCATAGGCTCAGAAATTATTTTGGTTGCACCCGATGGTGTTCCTAGGTGATGAGGCCCAAGTGGAAACTCATTTTGGTCCATTTGGAGATAATCTTTACGCAAGATAGTGCGTGGTTTGTGCTGAACATACCATAGGCTCAGAAATTATTTTGGACGCACTGGATGGAACTCGAATCTCATTTCGGTTCGTTTGGAGACAATGTTAGTGTAGGTGCAAGATAGGTGCATCGGTTCGGCGAACGTACCACACGCTAAGAAATTGTTTAGGATGCACCCGATGGAATTGCTAGATGACGAGGCTCAAGTGGAAGCTCGTTTCGGTCCGTTTGGAGATAGTGCTCATCTTGATGGAAGGTACGTGTAGGTTTGTGCCAAACATACCATTGGCTCAAAAATTGTTTTAGACGCACCCAATGGTACTCCGAGGTGATGAGGCTTAAGCGAAAGCTCATTTCGGTCCATTTGGAGATAGTGCTAACCTTGACTTAAGATAGGTGCGCAACTTGCACCGAACATACCATAGGCTCGGAAATTGTTTTACACGCACCTGATGAAACTGCTAGGTGACGTGGGTCTTGTGGAATCTCTTTTCGGTCTGTTTGGAGAAAATGTTAGTGACGGTGCAAGATAGGTGCATGGTTTGCGACATAGTACCATTGGCTCAGAAATCATTTTAGATGCACCCGATGGCACACCTAGGTGACGAGGCTCAAGTGGAAACTCATTTCGGTTCGTTTGGAGATAATGCTAATCTTGACTCAAGACAGGTGCTCGGTTTGCACCGAACATACCATAGGCTCGAAAATCATTCTGGATGCACCCGGTGGAACTGCTAGGTGACGTGGGTCATTTAGAATCTTGTTTCGGTCCATTTGGAGATAGTGCTAATCTTGAAGCAAGATTGGTGCACGGTTTGCGCCGAACAAACCATAGGCTCAGAAATCGTTTTGAACGCACCCGATGTAACTCCTTGGTGACGTGGGTAATGTGGAATGTCATTTCAGTCCATTTGGATATAGTGTTATTGTAGGTGCATTTGGATGCACCTGATGGTACTCCTAGGTGATGAGGCTCAAGCGAAAGAATGTTTTGGTCCGTTTGAAGATAGTATCTTATTTTGGTCCATTTGGAGATACGGACAATCTTGATGCTAGATAGGTTCACGGTTTGCGCCGAACATACCATAGGCTTAGCAATCATTTTAAATGCACCCGTTGGTACTCCTAGGTGACAAGGCTCAAGTGGAAACTCGTTTCGGTCCATTTGGAGATAGTGCTAATCTTAACGCACAATAGGTGCACGGTTTGCACCGAGCATTCCATCGGCTCGAAAATCATTTTGAACGCACCGGATGGAACTCCTAGGTCACGTGGGTAATGTGGAGTCTCATTTCAGTCCATTTGGATATAGTGTTATTGTAGGTGCAAGATGGTTGCATGATTTGTGCCAAAGTACCATAGGCTCAGAAATTATTTTGGTTGCACCCGATGGTGCTCCTAGGTGATGAGAACCAAGTGGAAACGCATTTTGGTCCATTTGGAGATAATCTTGACGCAAGATAGGTGCGCGGTTTGTGCTGAACATACCATAGGTTCAGAAATTATTTTGGACGCACTGGATGGAACTCGAATCTCATTTCGGTTCGTTTGGAGACAATGTTAGTGTAGGTGCAAGATAGGTGCATCGGTTCGGCGAACGTACCACACGCTAAGAAATTGTTTAGGATGCACCCGATGGAATTGCTAGATGACGAGGCTCAAGTGGAAGCTCGTTTCGGTCCGTTTGGAGAATGTGCTCATCTTGATGGAAGGTACATGCAGGTTTGTGCCAAACATACCATTGGCTCAGAAATTGTTTTAGATGCACCCGATGGTACTCCGAGGTGATGAGGCTTAAGAGAAAGCTCATTTTGGTCCATTTGGAGATAGTGCTAACCTTGACATAAGATAGGTGCGCAACTTGCACCGAACATACCATAGGCTCGGAAATTGTTTGACACGCACCCGATGAAACTGCTAGGTGACGTGGGTCTTGTGGAATCTCTTTTCGGTCCATTTGGGGACAACGTTAGTGTCGGTGCAAGATAGGTGCACAGTTTGCACCAAAGTACCATAGGCTCAGAAATCATTTTAGATGCACCCGGTGGTACTCCTAGGTGACGAGGCTCAAGTGGAAACTCGTTTCGGTTCGATTGGAGATAGTGCTAATCTTGACGCAAGATAGGTGCACGGTTTGCACCGAACATACCATAGGCTCAGAAATCATTTTACACACACCCAATGAAACTCCTAGGTGACGTGGGTCTTGTGGAATGTTATTTTAGTCCGTTTGGAGACAGTGTTAGTGTAGGTGCAAGATAGGTACATGGTTTGCGCCGAACGTAACACATACTCAAAAATTATTTTGGACGCACTCAATGGAACTGCTAGGTGACGTGGGTCATGTAGTATCTTATTTTGGTCGATTTGGAGATACTTACAATTGATGCTAGATAGGTGCACGGTTTGCGCCGAACGCAATATAGGCTCAGAAATCATTTCGGACGCACCTGATGGAACTCCTAGGTGACTTCGGTCATGTCGAATCTCATTTCGGTCTGTCTGGAGACAGTGTTAGTGTCGGTGCAAGATAGGTGCACGGTTTGCACCGAACGTACCATAGGCTCAGAAATTGTTTTGGATGCACCCGATCGAACTGCTAGATGATGACACTCAAGTGGAAGCTCGTTTCGGTCCATTTGGAGATAGTGCTAATCTTGTCGCAAGATACATGCACGGTTTGCGCTGAACATACCATAGGCTCAGAAAATCATTTTAGAGGCACCTGATGGTACTTCGAGGTGATGAGGCCTAAGCGAAACCTCATTTCGGTACGTTTGGAGATAGTGCTAATCTTGACGTAAGATAGGTGCACGGTTTGCACCGAACATACCATTGGCTCGGAAATCATTCTACATGTACCCGATGAAACTCCTCGGTGACGTGGGTCTTGTGGAACCTCATTTCGGTCTGTTTGGAGAAAATGTTAGTGACGGTGCAAGATAGGTGCATGGTTTGCGACATAGTACCATTGGCTCAGAAATCATTTTAGATGCACCCGATGGCACACCTAGGTGACGAGGCTCAAGTGGAAACTCATTTCGGTTCGTTTGGAGATAATGCTAATCTTGACTCAAGACAGGTGCTCGGTTTGCACCGAACATACCATAGGCTCGAAAATCATTCTGGATGCACCCGGTGGAACTGCTAGGTGACGTGGGTCATTTAGAATCTTGTTTCGGTCCATTTGGAGATAGTGCTAATCTTGAAGCAAGATTGGTGCACGGTTTGCGCCGAACAAACCATAGGCTCAGAAATCGTTTTGAACGCACCCGATGTAACTCCTTGGTGACGTGGGTAATGTGGAATGTCATTTCAGTCCATTTGGATATAGTGTTATTGTAGGTGCATTTGGATGCACCTGATGGTACTCCTAGGTGATGAGGCTCAAGCGAAAGAATGTTTTGGTCCGTTTGAAGATAGTATCTTATTTTGGTCCATTTGGAGATACGGACAATCTTGATGCTAGATAGGTTCACGGTTTGCGCCGAACATACCATAGGCTTAGCAATCATTTTAAATGCACCCGTTGGTACTCCTAGGTGACAAGGCTCAAGTGGAAACTCGTTTCGGTCCATTTGGAGATAGTGCTAATCTTAACGCACAATAGGTGCACGGTTTGCACCGAGCATTCCATCGGCTCGAAAATCATTTTGAACGCACCGGATGGAACTCCTAGGTCACGTGGGTAATGTGGAGTCTCATTTCAGTCCATTTGGATATAGTGTTATTGTAGGTGCAAGATGGTTGCATGATTTGTGCCAAAGTACCATAGGCTCAGAAATTATTTTGGTTGCACCCGATGGTGCTCCTAGGTGATGAGAACCAAGTGGAAACGCATTTTGGTCCATTTGGAGATAATCTTGACGCAAGATAGGTGCGCGGTTTGTGCTGAACATACCATAGGTTCAGAAATTATTTTGGACGCACTGGATGGAACTCGAATCTCATTTCGGTTCGTTTGGAGACAATGTTAGTGTAGGTGCAAGATAGGTGCATCGGTTCGGCGAACGTACCACACGCTAAGAAATTGTTTAGGATGCACCCGATGGAATTGCTAGATGACGAGGCTCAAGTGGAAGCTCGTTTCGGTCCGTTTGGAGAATGTGCTCATCTTGATGGAAGGTACATGCAGGTTTGTGCCAAACATACCATTGGCTCAGAAATTGTTTTAGATGCACCCGATGGTACTCCGAGGTGATGAGGCTTAAGAGAAAGCTCATTTTGGTCCATTTGGAGATAGTGCTAACCTTGACATAAGATAGGTGCGCAACTTGCACCGAACATACCATAGGCTCGGAAATTGTTTGACACGCACCCGATGAAACTGCTAGGTGACGTGGGTCTTGTGGAATCTCTTTTCGGTCCATTTGGGGACAACGTTAGTGTCGGTGCAAGATAGGTGCACAGTTTGCACCAAAGTACCATAGGCTCAGAAATCATTTTAGATGCACCCGGTGGTACTCCTAGGTGACGAGGCTCAAGTGGAAACTCGTTTCGGTTCGATTGGAGATAGTGCTAATCTTGACGCAAGATAGGTGCACGGTTTGCACCGAACATACCATAGGCTCAGAAATCATTTTACACACACCCAATGAAACTCCTAGGTGACGTGGGTCTTGTGGAATGTTATTTTAGTCCGTTTGGAGACAGTGTTAGTGTAGGTGCAAGATAGGTACATGGTTTGCGCCGAACGTAACACATACTCAAAAATTATTTTGGACGCACTCAATGGAACTGCTAGGTGACGTGGGTCATGTAGTATCTTATTTTGGTCGATTTGGAGATACTTACAATTGATGCTAGATAGGTGCACGGTTTGCGCCGAACGCAATATAGGCTCAGAAATCATTTCGGACGCACCTGATGGAACTCCTAGGTGACTTCGGTCATGTCGAATCTCATTTCGGTCTGTCTGGAGACAGTGTTAGTGTCGGTGCAAGATAGGTGCACGGTTTGCACCGAACGTACCATAGGCTCAGAAATTGTTTTGGATGCACCCGATCGAACTGCTAGATGATGACACTCAAGTGGAAGCTCGTTTCGGTCCATTTGGAGATAGTGCTAATCTTGTCGCAAGATACATGCACGGTTTGCGCTGAACATACCATAGGCTCAGAAAATCATTTTAGAGGCACCTGATGGTACTTCGAGGTGATGAGGCCTAAGCGAAACCTCATTTCGGTACGTTTGGAGATAGTGCTAATCTTGACGTAAGATAGGTGCACGGTTTGCACCGAACATACCATTGGCTCGGAAATCATTCTACATGTACCCGATGAAACTCCTCGGTGACGTGGGTCTTGTGGAACCTCATTTCGGTCTGTTTGGAGAAAATGTTAGTGACGGTGCAAGATAGGTGCATGGTTTGCGACATAGTACCATTGGCTCAGAAATCATTTTAGATGCACCCGATGGCACACCTAGGTGACGAGGCTCAAGTGGAAACTCATTTCGGTTCGTTTGGAGATAATGCTAATCTTGACTCAAGACAGGTGCTCGGTTTGCACCGAACATACCATAGGCTCGAAAATCATTCTGGATGCACCCGGTGGAACTGCTAGGTGACGTGGGTCATTTAGAATCTTGTTTCGGTCCATTTGGAGATAGTGCTAATCTTGAAGCAAGATTGGTGCACGGTTTGCGCCGAACAAACCATAGGCTCAGAAATCGTTTTGAACGCACCCGATGTAACTCCTTGGTGACGTGGGTAATGTGGAATGTCATTTCAGTCCATTTGGATATAGTGTTATTGTAGGTGCATTTGGATGCACCTGATGGTACTCCTAGGTGATGAGGCTCAAGCGAAAGAATGTTTTGGTCCGTTTGAAGATAGTATCTTATTTTGGTCCATTTGGAGATACGGACAATCTTGATGCTAGATAGGTTCACGGTTTGCGCCGAACATACCATAGGCTTAGCAATCATTTTAAATGCACCCGTTGGTACTCCTAGGTGACAAGGCTCAAGTGGAAACTCGTTTCGGTCCATTTGGAGATAGTGCTAATCTTAACGCACAATAGGTGCACGGTTTGCACCGAGCATTCCATCGGCTCGAAAATCATTTTGAACGCACCGGATGGAACTCCTAGGTCACGTGGGTAATGTGGAGTCTCATTTCAGTCCATTTGGATATAGTGTTATTGTAGGTGCAAGATGGTTGCATGATTTGTGCCAAAGTACCATAGGCTCAGAAATTATTTTGGTTGCACCCGATGGTGCTCCTAGGTGATGAGAACCAAGTGGAAACGCATTTTGGTCCATTTGGAGATAATCTTGACGCAAGATAGGTGCGCGGTTTGTGCTGAACATACCATAGGTTCAGAAATTATTTTGGACGCACTGGATGGAACTCGAATCTCATTTCGGTTCGTTTGGAGACAATGTTAGTGTAGGTGCAAGATAGGTGCATCGGTTCGGCGAACGTACCACACGCTAAGAAATTGTTTAGGATGCACCCGATGGAATTGCTAGATGACGAGGCTCAAGTGGAAGCTCGTTTCGGTCCGTTTGGAGAATGTGCTCATCTTGATGGAAGGTACATGCAGGTTTGTGCCAAACATACCATTGGCTCAGAAATTGTTTTAGATGCACCCGATGGTACTCCGAGGTGATGAGGCTTAAGAGAAAGCTCATTTTGGTCCATTTGGAGATAGTGCTAACCTTGACATAAGATAGGTGCGCAACTTGCACCGAACATACCATAGGCTCGGAAATTGTTTGACACGCACCCGATGAAACTGCTAGGTGACGTGGGTCTTGTGGAATCTCTTTTCGGTCCATTTGGGGACAACGTTAGTGTCGGTGCAAGATAGGTGCACGGTTTGCACCAAAGTACCATAGGCTCAGAAATCATTTTAGATGCACCCGGTGGTACACCTAGGTGACGAAGCTCAAGTGGAAGCTCGTTTCGGTTCGATTGGAGATAGTGCTAATCTTGACGCAAGATAGGTGCATGGTTTGCACCGAACATACCATAGGCTCGGAAATCATTTTACACGCACCCAATGAAACTCCTAGGTGACGTGGGTCTTATGGAATGTTATTTTAGTCCGTTTGGCGACAGTGTTAGTGTAGGTGCAAGATAGGTACATGGTTTGCGCCGAACGTAACACATACTCAAAAATTGTTTTGGACGCACTCAATGGAACTGCTAGGTGACGTGGGTCATGTAGTATCTTATTTTGGTCGATTTGGAGATACTTACAATCTTGATGCTAGATAGGTGCACGGTTTACGCCGAATGCAACATAGGCTTAGAAATCATTTCGGACGCACCTGATGGAACTCCTAGGTGACTTCGGTCATGTCGAATCTCATTTCGGTCTGTCTGGAGACATTGTTAGTGTCGGTGCAAGATAGGTGCACGGTTTGCACCGAACGTACCATAGGCTCAGAAATTGTTTTGGATGCACCCGATCGAACTGCTAGATGATGACGCTCAAGTGGAAGCTCGTCTCGGTCCATTTGGAGATAGTGCTAACCTTGTCACAAGATACATGCACGGTTTGCGCCGAACATACCATAGGCTCAAAAAATCATTTTAGAGGCACCAGATGGTACTTCGAGGTGATGAGGCCTAAGCAAAACCTCATTTCGGTATGTTTGGAGATAGTGCTAATCCCGACGTAAGATAGGTGCACGGTTTGCACCGAACATACCATAGGCTCGAAAATCATTTTACACGCACCCAATGAAACTCCTAGGTGACGTGGGTCTTATGGAATGTTATTTTAGTCCATTTGGAGACAGTGTTAGTGTAGGTGCAAGATAGGTACATGGTTTGCGCCGAACGTAACACATACTCAAAAATTGTTTTGGACGCACTCAATGGAACTGCTAGGTGACGTGGGTCATGTAGTATCTTATTTTGGTCGATTTGGAGATACTTACAATCTTGATGCTAGATAGGTGCACGGTTTGCGCCGAATGCAACATAGGCTTGGAAATCATTTCGGACGCACCTGATGGAACTCCTAGGTGACTTCGGTCATGTCGAATCTCATTTCGGTCTATCTGGAGACAGTGTTAGTGTCGGTGCAAGATAGGTGCACGATTTGCACCGAACGTACCATAGGCTCAGAAATTGTTTTGGATGCACCCGATGGAACTGCTAGATGATGACGCTCAAGTGGAAGCTCGTTTCGGTCCATTTGGAGATAGTGCTAATCTTGTCACAAGATACATGCACGGTTTGCGCCGAACTTACCATAGGCTCAAAAAATCATTTTAGAGGCACCAGATGGTACTTCGAGGTGATGAGGCCTAAGCAAAACCTCATTTCGGTATGTTTGGAGATAGTGCTAATCCCGACGTAAGATAGGTGCACGGTTTGCACCGAACATACTATAGGCTCGGAAATCGTTCTACATGCACCCGATGTAACTCCTCGGTGACGTGGGTCTTGTGGAATCTCATTTTGGTCTGTTTGGAGACAACGTTAGTGTCGGTGCAAGATAGGTGTGCGGTTTGCGACATAGTACCATTGGCTCATAAATCATTTTAGATGCACCCAATGGCACTCCTAGGTGACGAGGCTCAAGTGGAAAGTCATTTCGGTTCGTTTGGAGATAGTGCTAATCTTGACTCAAGACAGGTGCACGGTTTGCACCGAACATACCATAGGCTCGAAAATCATTTTAGATGCACCTGATGGAACTGCTAGGTGACGTGGGTCATTTAGAATCTTGTTTCGGTCCATTTGGAGATAGTGCTAATCTTGAAGCAAGATAGGTGCACGGTTTGCGCCGAACAAACCATAGGCTCAGAAATCGTTTTGAATGCACCCGATGGAACTCCTTGGTGACGTGGGTAATGTGGAATCTCATTTCAGTCCATTTGGATATAGTGTTATTGTAGGTGCATTTGGATGCACCCGATGGTACTCCTAGGTCATGAGGCTCAAGCGAAAGCATGTTTTGGTCCGTTTGAAGATAGTATCTTATTTTGGTCCATTTGGAGATACTGACAATCTTGATGCTAGATAGGTGCACGGTTTGCGCCGAACATACCATAGGCTTAGCAATCATTTTAAATGCACCCGTTGGTACTCCTAGGTGACAAGGCTCAAGTGGAAACTCGTTTCGGTCCATTTGGAGATAGTGGTAATCTTAACGCACAATAGGTGCACGGTTTGCGCCGAACATTCCATTGGCTCGAAAATTGTTTTGAACGCACTGGATGGAACTCCTAGGTCACGTGGGTAATGTGGAGTGTCATTTCAGTCCATTTGGATATAGTGTTATTGTTGGTGCAAGATGGTTGCATGATTTGTGCCAAAGTACCATAGGCTCAGAAATTATTTTGGTTGCACCCGATGGTGCTCCTAGGTGATGAGGCCCAAGTGGAAACTCATTTTGGTCCATTTGGAGATAATCTTGACGCAAGATAGGTGCGCGGTTTGTGCTGAACGTACCATAGGCTCATAAATTGTTTTGGACGCACTGGATGGAACTCGAATCTCATTTCGGTTCGTTTGGAGACAATGTTAATGTAGGTGCAAGATAGGTGCATCGGTTCGGCGAACGTACCACACGCTAAGAAATTGTTTAGGATGCACCCGATGGAATTGCTAGATGACGAGGCTCAAGTGGAAGCTCGTTTCGGTCCGTTGGAGATAGTGCTCATCTTGATGGAAGGTACGTGCAGGTTTGTGCCAAACATACCATTGGCTCAGAAATTGTTTTAGATGCACCCGATGGTACTCCGAGGTGATGAGGCTTAAGTGAATGCTCATTTTGGTCCATTTGAAGATAGTGCTAACATTGACACAAGATAGGTGCGCAGCTTGCACCGAACATACCATAGGCTCGGAAATTGTTTTGCACGCACCTGATGAAACTGCTAGGTGACGTGGGTCTTGCGGAATCTCTTTTCGGTCCATTTGGAGACAACGTTAGTGTCGGTGCAAGATAGGTGCACGGTTTGCGACATAGTACCATTGGCTCAGAAATCATTTTAGATGCACCCGATGGCACTCCTAGGAGACGAGGCTCAAGTGGCAACTCATTTCGGTTCATTTGGAGATAGTGCTAATCTTGACTCAAGACAGGTGCACGGTTTGCACCGAACATACCATAGGCTCGAAAATCATTCTGGATGCACCCGATGGAACTGCTAGGTGACGTGGGTCATTTAGAATCTTGTTTCGGTCTATTTGGAGATAGTGCTAATCTTGAAGCAAGATAGGTGCACGGTTTGCGCCGAATGAACCATAGGCTCAGAAATCGTTTTGAACGCACCCGATGGAACTCCTAGGTGACGTGGGTAATGTGGAATCTCATTTCAGTCCATTTGGATATAGTGTTATTGTAGGTGCATTTGGATGCACCCGATGGTACTCCTACGTGACGAGGCTCAAGCGAAAGCATGTTGTGGTCCGTTTGAAGATAGTATCTTATTTTGGTCCATTTGGAGATACTAACAATCTTGATGCTAGATGGGTGCACGGTTTGCGCCGAACATACCATAGGCTTAGCAATCATTTTAAATGCACCCGTTGGTACTCCTAGGTGACAAGGCTCAAGTGGAAACTCGTTTCGGTCCATTTGGAGATAGTGCTAACCTTAACGCACAATAGGTGCACGGTTTGCGCAGAACATTCCATCGGCTCAAAAACGTTTTGAACGCACCGGATGGAACTCCTAGGTCACGTGAGTAATGTGGAGTGTCATTTCAGTCCATTTTGATATAGTGTTATTGTAGGTGCAAGATGGTTGCATGATTTGTGCCAAAGTACCATATGCTCGGAAATTATTTTGGTTGCACCCGATGGAACTGCTAGGTGACGTGGGTCATGTAGTATCTTATTTTGGTCAATTTGGAGATACTTACACTCTTCATGCTAGATAGGTGCATGGTTTGCGCCGAACGCAACATAGGGTCAGAAATCATTTTGGACGCACCTGATGGAACTAGGTGACTTCGGTCATGTCGAATCTCATTTCGGTCTGTTTGGAGACAGTGTTTATGTCGGTGCAAGATAGGTGCACGGTTTGCACTGAACGTACCATAGGCTCAGAAATTGTTTTGGATGCACCCGATTGAACTGCTAGATGATGACGCCCAAGTGGAAGCTCGTTTCTGTCCATTTGGAGATAGTGCTAATCTTGACGCAAGATAGGTGCACGGTTTGCACCGAACATACCATAGGCTCGGAAATCATTTTACACGCACCCAATGAAACTCCTAGGTGACGTGGGTCTTGTGGAATGTTATTTTAGTCCGTTTGGAGACAGTGTTAGTGTAGGTGCAAGATAGGTACATGGTTTGCGCCGAACGTAACACATACTCAAAAATTGTTTTGGATGCACTCAATGGAACTGCTAGGTGACGTGGGTCATGTATTATCTTATTTTGGTTGATTTGGAGATACTTACACTCTTGATGCTAGATAGATGCATGGTTTGCGCCGAACGCAACATAGGGTCAGAAATCATTTCGGACGCACCTGATGGAACTCCTAGGTGACTTCGGTCATGTCGAATCTCATTTCGGTCTGTTTGGAGACAGTGTTTGTGACGGTGCAAGATAGGTGCACGGTTTGCACCGAACGTACCATAGGCTCAGAAATTGTTTTGGATGCACCCGATCGAACTGCTAGATGATGACGCTCAAGTGGAAGCTCGTTTCGGTCCATTTGGAGATAGTGCTAATCTTGTCGCAAGATACGTGCACGGTTTACGCCGAACATACCATAGGCTCAGAAAATCATTTTAGAGGCACCTGATGGTACTCTGAGGTGATGAGGCCTAAGCGAAACCTCTTTTCGGTACGTTTGGAGATAGTGCTAATCTTGACGTAAGATAGGTGCATGGTGTGCACCGAACATACCATAGGCTCGAAAATCATTCTGGATGCACAGGATGGAACTGCTAGGTGACGTGGGTCATTTAGAATCTTGTTTCGCTCCATTCGGAGATAGTGCTAATCTTGAAGCAAGATAGGTGCACGGTTTGCGCCGAACAAACCATAGGCTCAGAAATCGTTTTGAATGCACCCGATGGAACTCCTAGGTGACGTGGGTAATGTGGAATCTCATTTCAGTCCATTTGGATATAGTGTTATTGTAGGTGCATTTGGATGCACCCGATGGTACTTCTAGGTGATGAGGCTCAATCGAAAGCATGTTTTGGTCCGTTTGAAGATACTATCTTATTTTGGTCCATTTGGAGATACTGACAATCTTGATGCCAGATAGGTGCACGGTTTGCGCCGAACATACAATAGGCTTAGCAATCATTTTAAATGCACCTGTTGGTACTCCTAGATGACAAGGCTCAAGTGGAAACTCGTTTCGATCCATTTGGAGATAGTGCTAATCTTAACGCACAGTAGGTGCACGGTTTGCGAAGAATATACCATCGGCTTGAAAATCATTTTGAACGCACCGGATGTAACTCCTAGGTCACGTGGGTAATGTGGAGTCTCATTTCAGTCCATTTGGATATAGTGTTATTGTAGGTGCAAGATGGTTGCACGATTTGTGCCAAATTACCATAGGCTCAGAAATTATTTTGGTTGCACCCGATGGTCCTCCTAGGTGATGAGGCCCAAGTGGAAACTCATTTTGGTCCATTTGGAGATATTCTTGACGCAAGATAGGTGTGCGGTTTGTGCTGAACATACCATAGGCTCAGAAATTGTTTTGGATGCACCGGATGGAACTCGAATCTCATTTCGGTTCCTTTGGAGACAGTGTTAGTGTAGGTGCAAGATAGGTGCATCAGTTCGGCGAACGTACCACACGCTAAGAAATTGTTTAGGATGCACTCGATGGAATTGATAGATGACGAGGCTCAAGTGGAAGCTCGTTTCGGTCCATTTGGAGATAGTGCTCATCTTGATGGAAGGTACGTGCAGGTTTGTGCCAAACATACCAATGGCTCAGAAATTGTTTTAGATACACCCGATGGTACTCCGAGGTGATGAGGCTTAAGCGAAAGTACATTTCGGTCCATTTGAAGATAGTGCTAACCTTGACACAAGATAGGTGCGCAGCTTGCACGGAACATACCATAGGCTCGGAAATTGTTTTACACGCACCTGATGAAACTTTTAGGTGACGTGGGTCTTGCGGAATCTCTTTTTGGTCCATTTGGCGACAACTTTAGTGTCGGTTGAAGATAGGTGCACGGTTTGCACCAAACGTACCATAGGCTCAGAAATCATTTTAGATGCACCCGGTGGTACTCCTAGGTGACGAGGCTCAAGTGGAAACTCGTTTCCGTCCATTTGGAGATAGTGCTAATCTTAACGCAAGATAGGTGCACGGTTTGCACCGAACATACCATAGGCTCGGAAATCATTTTACACGCACCCAATGAAACTCCTAGGTGACGTGGGTCTTGTGGAATGTTATTTTAGTCCGTTTGGAGACAGTGTTAGTGTAGGTGCAAGATAGGTACATGGTTTGCGCCGAACGTAACACATACTCAAAAATTGTTTTGGACGCACTCAATGGAACTGCTAGGTGACGTGGGTCATGTAGTATCTTATTTTGGTCGATTTGGAGATACTTACACTCTTGATGCTAGATAGGTGCATGGTTTGCGCTGAACGCAACATAGGGTCAGAAATCATTTCGAACGCACCTGATGGAACTCCTAGGTGACTTCGGTCATGTCGAATCTCATTTCGGTCTGTCTGGAGACAGTGTTAGTGTCGGTGCAAGATAGGTGCACGGTTTGCACCGAACGTACCATAGGCTCAGAAATTGTTTTGGATGCACCCGATCGAACTGCTAGATGATGACGCTCAAGTGGAAGCTCCTTTTGGTCCATTTGGAGATAGTGCTAATCTTGTCGCAAGATACGTGCACGGTTTACGCCGAACATACCATAGGCTCAGAAAATCATTTTAGAGGCACCTGATGGTACTCCGAGGTGATGAGGCCAAAGCGAAACCTCTTTTCGGTACGTTTGGAGATAGTGCTAATCTTGACGTAAGATAGGTGCACGGTGTGCACCGAACATACCATAGGCTCGAAAATCATTCTGGATGCACCCAATGGAACTGCTTCGTGACGTGGGTCATTTAGAATCTTGTTTCGGTCCATTTGAAGATAGTGCTAATTTTGAAGCAAGATAGGTGCACGATTTGCGCCGAACAAACCATAGGCTCAGAAATCGTTTTGAATGCACCCGATGGAACTCCTAGGTGACGTGGGTATTGTGGAATCTCATTTCAGTCTATTTGGATATAGTGTTATTGTAGGTGCATTTGGATGCACCCGTTGGTACTTCTAGGTGATGAGGCTCAATCGAAAGCATGTTTTGGTCCGTTTGAAGATACTATCTTATTTTGGTCCATTTGGAGATACTGACAATCTTGATGCCAGATAGGTGCACGGTTTGCGCCGAACATACAATAGGCTTAGCAATCATTTTAAATGCACCTGTTGGTACTCCTAGATGACAAGGCTCAAGTGGAAACTCGTTTCGATCCATTTGGAGATAGTGCTAATCTTAACGCACAGTAGGTGCACGGTTTGCGAAGAATATACCATCGGCTTGAAAATCATTTTGAACGCACCGGATGGAACTCCTAGGTCACGTGGGTAATGTGGAGTCTCATTTCAGTCCATTTGGATATAGTGTTATTGTAGCTGCAAGATGGTTGCACGATTTGTGCCAAATTACCATAGGCTCAGAAATTATTTTGGTTGCACCCGATGGTCCTCCTAGGTGATGAGGCCCAAGTGGAAACTCATTTTGGTCCATTTGGAGATAATCTTGACGCAAGATAGGTGCGCGGTTTGTGCTGAACATACCATAGGCTCAGAAATTGTTTTGGATGCACCGGATGGAACTCGAATCTCATTTCGGTTCGTTTGGAGACAGTGTTAGTGTAGGTGCAAGATAGGTGCATCAGTTCGGCGAACGTACCACACGCTAAGAAATTGTTTAGGATGCACTCGATGGAATTGCTAGATGACGAGGCTCAAGTGGAAGCTCGTTTCGGTCCATTTGGAGATAGTGCTCATCTTGATGGAAGGTACGTGTAGGTTTGTGCCAAACATACCAATGGCTCAGAAATTGTTTTAGATACACCCGATGGTACTCCGAGGTGATGAGGCTTAAGCGAAAGTACATTTCGGTCCATTTGAAGATAGTGCTAACCTTGACACAAGATAGGTGCGCAGCTTGCACGGAACATACCATAGGCTCGGAAATTGTTTTACACGCACCTGATGAAACTGCTAGGTGACGTGGGTCTTGCGGAATCTCTTTTTGGTCCATTTGGCGACAACGTTAGTGTCGGTGCCAGATAGGTGCACGGTTTGCACCAAAGTACCATAGGCTCAGAAATCATTTTAGATGCACCCGGTGGTACTCCTAGGTGACGAGGCTCAAGTGGAAACTCGTTTCGGTTCGATTGGAGATAGTGCTAATCTTGACGCAAGATAGGTGCACGGGTTGCACCGAACATACCATAAGCTCGGAAATCATTTTACACGCACCCAATGAAACTCCTAGGTGACGTGGGTCTTGTGGAATGTTATTTTAGTCCGTTTGGAGACAGTGTTAGTGTAGGTGCAAGATAGGTACATGGTTTGCGCCGAACGCAACATAGGGTCAGAAATCATTTCGGACACACCTGATGGAACTCCTAGGTGACTTCGGTCATGTCAAATCTCATTTCGGTCTGTCTGGAGACAGTGTTAGTGTCGGTGCAAGATAGGTGCACGGTTTGCTCCGAACGTACCATAGGCTCAGAAATTGTTTTGGATGCACCCAATCGAACTGCTAGATGATGACGCTCAAGTGGAAGCTCGTTTCGGTCCATTTGGAGATAGTGCTAATCTTGTCGCAAGATACGTGCACGGTTTGCGCCGAACATACCATAGGCTCAGAAATCATTTTAGATGCACCTGATGGTACTCCTAGGTGACGAGGCTCAAGTGGAAACTCATTTCGGTTCGTTTGGAGATAGTGCTAATCTTGACATAAGATAGGAGCACGGTGTGCACCGAACATACCATAGGCTCAAAAATCATTCTGGATGCACCCGATGGAACTGCTAGGTGACGTGGGTCATGTGGAATCTCATTTCGGTCTGTTTGGAGACAACGTTAGTGTCGGTGCAAGATAGTTGCAAGGTTTGCGACATAGTACCCTTGGCTCAGAAATCATTTTAGATACACCCGATGGTACTCCTAGGTGACGAGGCTCCAGTGGAAACTCGTTTCGGTTCGTTTGGAGATAGTGCTAATCTTGACTCAAGACAGGTGCACGGTTTGCACCGAACATACCATAGGCTCCAAAATCATTCTGGATGCACCCGATGGAACTGCTAGGTGACGTGGGTCATTTAGAATCTTGTTTCGGCCCATTTGGAGATAGTGCTAATCTTGAAGCAAGATAGGTCCATGGTTTGCGCTGAACAAACCATAGGCTCAGAAATCGTTTTGAACGCACCCGATTGAACTCCTAGGAGAAGTGGGTAATGTGGAATCTCATTTCAGTCCATTTGGATATAGTGTTATTGTAGGTGCATTTGGATGCACCCGATGGTACTCCTAGGTGATGAGGCTCAAGCAAAAGCATGTTTTGGTCCGTTTGAAGATAGTATCTTATTTTGGTCCATTTGGAGATACTGACAATCTTGATGCTAGATAGGTGCACGGTTTGCACCGAACATACCATAGGCTTAGCAATCATTTTAAATGCACACGTTGGTACTCCAGGTGACAAGGCTCAAGTGGAAACTCGTTTCGGTCTATTTGGAGATAGTGCTAATCTTAACGCACAATGGTTGCATGGTTTGCGCCAAACATTCCATCGGCTCGAAAATCGTTTTGAACGCACCAGATGGAACTCCGAGGTCACGTGGGTAATGTGGAGCCTCATTTCAGTCCATTTGGATATAGAGTTATTGTAGCTGCAGGATGGTTGCACGATTTGAGCCAAAGTACCATAGGCTCAGAAATTATTTTGGTTGCACCCGATGGTGCTCCTAGGTGATGAGGCCCAAGTGGAAACTCATTTTGGTCCGTTTGGAGATAATCTTGATGCAAGATAGGTGCACGGTTTGTGCTGAACATACCATAGGCTCAGAAATTGTTTTGGACACACCGGATGGAACTCGAATCTCATTTCGGTTCGTTTGGAGATAGTGTTAGTGTAGGTGCAAGATAGGTGCATCGGTTCGGCGAACGTACCACACGCTAAGAAATTGTTTAGGATGCACCCGATGGAATTGCTAGATGACGAGGCTCAAGTGGAAGCTCGTTTCGGTCCGTTTGGAGATAGTGCTCATCTTGATGGAAGGTACGTGCAGGTTTGTGCCAAACATACCGTTGGCTCAGAAATTGTTTTAGATGCACCCGATGGTACTCCGAGGTGATGAGGCTTAAGCAAAAGCTCATTTCGGTCCATTTGGAGATAGTGCTAACCTTGACACAAGATAGGTGCGCAGCTTGCACCGAACATACCATAGGCTCGGAAACCGTTTTACACGCACCTGATGAAACTGCTAGGTGACGTGGGTCTTGCAGAATCTCTTTTTGGTCCGTTTGGAGACAACGTTAGTGTCGGTGCAAGCTAGGTGCACGGTTTGCGCCAAAGTACCATAGGCTCAGAAATCATTTTAGATGCACCCGGTGGTACTCCTAGGTGACGAGGCTCAAGTGGAAACTCATTTCGGTTCGTTTGGAGATAGTGCTAATCTTAACGCAAGATAGGTGCACGGTTTGCACCGAAACATACCATAGGCTCGGAAATCATTTTACACGCACCCAATCAAACTCCTAGGTGATGTGGGTGTTGTGGAATCATATTTTAGTCCGTTTGGAGATAGTGTTAGTGTAGGTGCAAGATAGGTACATGGTTTGCGCCGAAAGTAACACATACTCAAAAATCGTTTTGGACGCACTCAATGGAACTGCTAGGTGACGTGGGTCATGTAGTATCTTATTTTGGTCGATTTGGAGATATTTACAATCATGATGCTAGATAGGTGCATGGTTTGCGCCGAACGCAACATAGGATCAGAAATCATTTCGGACGCACCTGATGAAACTCCTAGGTGACTTCAGTCATGTCGAATCTCATTTCGGTCTGTCTGGAGACAGTGTTAGTGTCGGTGCAAGATAGGTGCACAGTTTGCGCCGAACGTAGCATAGGCTCAGAAATTGTTTTGGATGCACCCGATCAAACTGCTAGATGATGACGCTCAAGTGGAAGCTCGTTTCGGTCCATTTGAAGATAGTGCTAATCTTGTCGCAAGATACGTGCACGGTTTGCGCGGAACATACCATAGGCTCATAAAATCATTTTAGAGGCACCTGATGGTACTCCGAGGTGATGAGGCCTAAGTGAAACCTCATTTCGGTACGTTTGGAGATAGTGCTAATCTTGACGTAAGATAGGTGCATGGTTTGCACCGAACATACCATAGGCTCAGAAATCGTTTTACATGCACCCGATGAAACTCCTCGGTGACGTGGGTCTTATGGAATCTCATTTCGGTCTGTTTGGAGACAACTTTAGTGTCGGTGCAAGATAGGTGTACGGTTTGCGACAAAGTACCATTGGCTTAGAAATCATTTTAGATACACCCGATGGTACTCCTAGGTGACGAGGCTCAAGTGGAAACTCGTTTTGGTTCGTTTGGAGATAGTGCTAATCTTGACTCAAGACAGGTGCACGGTTTGCACCGAACATACCATTGGCTCAAAAATCATTCTGGATGCACCTGACGGAACTGCATGGTGACGTGGGTCAATTAGAATCTTGTTTCGGTCCATTTGGAGATAGTGCTAATCTTGAAGCAAGATGGGTGCACAATTTGCACCGAACAAACCATAGGCTCAGAAATCGTTTTGAATGCACACGATGGAACTCCTAGGTGACATGGGTAATGTGGAATCTCATTTCAGTCCATTTGGATATAGTGTTATTGTAGGTGCATTTGGATGCACCCGACGGTACTCCTAGGTGATGAGGCTCAAGCGAAAGCATGTTTTGGTCCGTTTGAAGATAGTATCTTATTTTGGTCCATTTGGAGATACTGACAATCTTGATGCTAGATAGGTGCACGGTTTGTGCCGAACATACCATAGGCTTAGCAATCATTTTAAATGCACCCGTTGGTACTCCTAGGTAACAAGGTTCAAGTGGAAACTTGTTTTGGTCCATTTAGAGATATTGCTAATCTTAACGCACAATAGGTGCACGGTTTGCGCCGAACATACCATCAGCTCGAAAATTGTTTTGAACGCACCGGATGGAACTCCGAGGTCACGTGGGTAATGTGGAGTCTCATTTCAGTCCATTTGGATATAGAGTTATTGTAGGTGCAGGATGGTTGCACGATTTGAGCCAAAGTACCATAGGCTTAGAAATTATTTTCGTTGCACCCAATGGTGCTCCTAGGTGATGAGGCCCAAGTGGAAACTCATTTTGGTCTGTTTGGAGATAATCTTGACGCAAGATAGGTGCACGGTTCGTGCTGAACATTCCGTAGGCTCAGAAATTGTTTTGGACGCACCGGATGGAACTCGAATCTCATTTCGGTTCGTTTGGAGACAGTGTTAGTGTAGGTGCACGATAGGTGCATCGGTTCGGTGAACGTACCACACGCTAAGAAATTGTTTAGGATGCACCCGATGGAATTGCTAGATGACGAGGCTCAAGTGAAAGCTCATTTCGGTCCATTTGGAGATAGTGCTCATCTTGATGGAAGGTACGTGCAGGTTTGCGCCAAACATACCATTGGCTCAGAAATTGTTTTAGATGCACCCGATGGTACTCCGAGGTGATGAGGCTTAAGCGAAAGCTCATTTCGGTCCATTTGCAGATAGTGCTAACCTTGACACAAGATAGGTGCGCAGCTTGCACCGAACATACCGTAGGCTCAGAAATAGTTTTACACGCACCTAATGAAACTGCTAGGTGACGCGAGTCTTGCGGAATCTCTTTTCGGTCCGTTTGGAGACAACGTTAGTGTCGGTGCAAGATAGGTGCACGGTTTGCGCCAAAGTACCATAGGCTTAGAAATTATTTTAGATGCACCCGGTGGTACTCCTAGGTGACGAGGCTCAAGTGGAAACTCGTTTCGGTTCGTTTGGAGATAGTGCTAATCTTGACGCAAGATAGGTGCACGGTTTGCACCAAAACATACCATAGGCTCGGAAATCATTTTACACGCACCCAATGAAACTCCTAGGTGACGTGGGTCTTGTGGAATCTTATTTTAGTCCGTTTGGAGACTGTTAGTGTAGGTGCAAGATAGGTACATGGTTTGCGCCGAACGTAACACATACTCAAAAATCGTTTTGGACGCACTCAATGGAACTTCTAGGTGACGTGGGTCATGTAGTATCTTATTTTGGTCGATTTGGAGATATTTACAATCATGATGCTAGTTAGGTGCACGGTTTGCGCCGAACGCAACATAGGGTCAGAAATCATTTCAGACGCACCTGATGGAACTCCTAGGTGACTTCCGTCATGTCGAATCTCATTTCGGTCTGTCTGGAGACAGTGTTAGTGTCGGTGCAAGATAGGTGCACGGTTTGCGCCAAACGTACCATAGGCTCAGAAATTGTTTTGGATGCACCCGATCGAACTGCTAGATGATGACGCTCAAGTGGAAGCTCGTTTCGGTCCATTTGGAGATAGTGCTAATCTTGTCGCAAGATACATGCACGGTTTGCGCCGAACATACCATAGGCTTAGAAAATCATTTTAGAGGCACCTGATGGTACTCCGAGGTGATGAGGCCTAAGTGAAACCTCATTTCGGTACATTTGGAGATAGTGCTAATCTTAACGTAAGATAGGTGCACGGTTTGCACCGAACATACCATAGGCTCAGAAATCGTTTTACATGCACCTGATGAAACTCCTCGGTGACGTGCGTCTTGTGGAATCTCATTTCGGTCTGTTTGGAGACAACGTTAGTGTTGGTGCAAGATAGCTGCACAGTTTGCGACAAAGTATCATAGGCTTAGAAATCATTTTAGATACACCCGATGGTACTCCTAGGTGACGAGGCTCAAGTGGAAACTCGTTTCGGTTCATTTGGAGATAGTGCTAACCTTGAATCAAGACAGGTGCACGGTTTGCACCGAACATACCATAGGCTCGAAAATCATTCTGGATGCACCCGATGGAACTGCTTGGTGACGTGGGTCATTTAGAATCTTGTTTCGATCTATTTGGAGATAGTGCTAATCTTGAAGCAAGATAGGTGCACGGTTTGCGCTGAACAAACCATAGGCTCAGAAATCATTTTGAACGCACCCGATGGAACTCCTAGGTGACGTGGGTAATGTGGAATCTCATTTCAGTCCATTTGGATATAGTGTTATTATAGGTGCATTTGGATGCACCCAATGGTACTCCTAGGTGATGAGGCTCAAGTGAAAGCATGTTTTGGTCCGTTTGAAGATAGTATCTTATTTTGGTCCATTTGGAGATACTAACAATCTTGATGCTAGATGGGTGACAAGGATCAAGTGGAACGTTTCATTTTAAATGCACCTATTGGTACTCCTAGGTGACAAGGATCAAGTGGAACGTTTCAGTCCATTTGGAGATAGTGCTAATCTTAACGCACAATAGGTGCACGGTTTGCGCCGAACATTCCATCGGCTCGAAAATCATTTTGAACGCACCGGATGGAACTCCAAGGTCACGTGGGTAATGTGGAGTCTCATTTCAGTCCATTTGGATATAGAGTTATTGTAGGTGGAAGATGGTTGCACGATTTGAGCCAAAGTACCATAGGCTCAGAAATTATTTTGGTTGCACCCGATGGTGCTCCTAGGTGATGAGGCCCAAGTGGAAACTCATTTTGGTCCGTTTGGAGATAATCTTGATGCAAGATAGGTGCGCGGTTTGTGCTGAACATACCATAGGCTCAGAAATTGATTTGGACGCACCGGATGGAACTCGAATCTCATTTCGGTTCGTTTGGAGACAGTGTTAGTGTAGGTGGAAGATAGGTGCATTGGTTCGGCGAACGTACCACACGCTAAGAAATTGTTTTGGATGCACCCGATGGAATTGCAAGATGGCGAGGCTCAAGTGGAAGCTTGTTTCGGTCTATTCGAAGATAGTGCTAATCTTGACGCAAGGTACGTGCATGGTTTACGCCGAACATACCATAGGCTCAAAAATCATTTTAGATGCACCTGATGGTACTCCGAGGTGATGAGGCTTAAGTGAAAGTTCATTTCGGTCCATTTGGAGATAGTGCTAATCTTGACGCAAGATAGGTGCATGGTTTGCACCGAACATACCATAGGCTCGAAAATCGTTTTACACGCACCCGATGAAACACCTAGGTGATGTGGGTCTTGTGGAACCTCATTTTGGTCCGTTTGGAGACACCATTAGTGTCGGCGTAAAATAGGTGCACTGTTTGCGCCAAAGTACCATAGCTTAAAAATAGTTTTGGATGCACCCGATGGTACTCCTAGGTGATGAGGCTCAAGTGGAAACTCGTTTCGGTCCGTTTGGAGATAGCGCTAATCTTGATGTAGGATAGGTGCACGGTTGGCACCGAACATACCATAGGCTCAGGAATTGTTTTACATGCACCCGATGAATCTCCTAGGTGACGTGGGTTGTGTGGATTCTCATTTCGGTCCATTCGGAGATAGTGTTAGTGTCGGTGCAAGATAGGTGGACTGTTTATGCCGAATGTACCATAGGCTCATAAATCATTCTGGACCCACACGATGGAACTGCTAGGTGACGTGGGTCATATAGAATCTTGTTTTGGTCTATTTGGAGATAGCGCTAATCTTGACTCAAGATAGGTGCATGGTTTGTGCCGAACATACCATAGGCTCAAAAATCGTTTTAGATGCACCCGATGGTACTCGTAGGTGATGAGGCTCAAGCGAAAGCTTGTTTTGGTCCGTTTAAGATAGTGCTAATCTTGGTGCAAGATAGGTTCACAGTTTGCACCGAACATACCATAGGCTCGGAAATCATTTTACACACATCTGATGAAACTCCTAGGTGACATGGGTCACGTGGAATCTCATTTCGGTCCGTTTGGAGATGGTGTTAGTGTCGGTGCAAGGTAGGTGCACTGTTTGCACCAAACGTACCACAGGCTCAAAAATCGTTTTGGACGTACACAATGGAACAACAAGGTGACATGTGTCATGTACAATCTTATTTCATTCCGTTTGGAGATACTAACAATGTTGATGCTAGATAGGTGCACGGTTTGCGCCAAACATACCATAGGCATAGAAATTGTTTTGGATGCACCCGATGGTACTCCTAGGTGACAAGGCTCAAGTGAAAACTTGTTTCGGTCCGTTTGGAGATACTGCTAATCTTGATGCACAATAGGTGCACGATTTGCTCCGAACAGGCCATAGGCTCAGAAATCGTTTTGTACGCACCCGATGCAACTCCTAGGCATTGTTCGCCTAAACGGCCATTTAGTCCGTTTAAACACCGTTTAAATGGTAAACAGAAGTCAGCCGTGTTGTTTAGGCCCTAAACGGTGAATTAAACGGTTGGGCCGTTTAAACCCGTTTAAGCCGTTCAATCCCGTCTAAACGGTCTAAACAAAATCAGATTAAACGTGATTAAATGAGCTAAACAACCATTTAATACATAATTAAGTGAATTAAAGGACTACGTCTTTCACAATCAACATAAAACTAATTAACATTGTAATTATATGAAGTGTTGTGGGATTTAAATTTCTTCCAACAAAATTATTAGGTAGAATATTTGATTTTTATAGGTGTAAATATGTATGGGTTCTAGCAAATTTTATTTTTACCTACATAAATATGTATATTTTATTGTTATTGTACAAAACCATTTAGGCCGTTTAAATTCATTTAAATGGTGATTAAATGGTCTAAACGCTAAACGAAGGGTGACTGACTATTTACCGTTTAGCGTTTAGGAAAACATTGCTCCTAGGTGACGTGGGTAATGTGGAATATCATTTCAGTCCATTTGGAGGTAGTGTTAGTGTAGGTGCAAGATAGGTGCACGATTTGCGCCAAAGTACCATAGGCTTAGAGATCATTTTGGATGCACTCGATGGTGCTCCTAGGTGACAAGGCTCAAGTGAAAACTCATTTCGGTCCGTTTGGAGATAGTGCTAATCTTGACGCAAGATAGGTGCACGGTTTGCGCCGAACATACCATAGGCTCAGAAATTGTTTTGGACACACCTGATGGAACTCGAATCTAATTTCGGTACGTTTGGAGATAGTGTTAGTGTAGGTGCAAGATAGGTGCACCAATTCAGTAAACGTACCATAGGCTAAGAAATTGTTTTGGATGCACCCGATGGAATTGCTAGATGACGAGGCTCAAGTGGAAGCTCATTTCGGTCTGTTTGGGGATAGTGCTAATCTTGCCGCAAGGTACTTGCACGGTTTGTGCTGAACATATCATAGGCTCAGAAATCATTTTTGATGCACCTGATGGTACTCCGAGGTGATGAGTCCTAAGCGAAAGCTCATTTCAGTCCGTTTGGAGAAAGTGCCAATCTTGACGTAAGATAGGTGCACGGTTTGCGCCGAACATACCATAGGCTCAGAAATTGTTTTGGACGCACCGGATGGAACTTGAATCTCATTTCGGTTCGTTTGGAGACAGTGTTAGTGTTGGTGCAAGATAGGTGCACCGGTTCGGTGAACGTACCACTGGCTAAGAAATTGTTTAGGATGCACCTGATGGAATTGCTAGATGACGAGGCACAAGTGGAAGCTCGTTTTAGTCCATTTGGAGATAGTGCTAAACTTGATGTAAGGTATGTGCACGGTTTACGCCAAACATACCATTGGCTCAGAATTCGTTTTAGAGGCACCCGATGGTACTCTGAGGTGATGAGGCTTAAGCGAAAGCTCATTTCGGTACGTTTGGAGATAGTGCTAATCTTGACGCAAGATAGGTGCACAGGTTGCACTGAACATACCATAGGCTCGGAAATCTTTTTACACGTACCGATGAAACTCCTAGGTGACGTGGGTCTTGTGGAATCTCATTTCGGTCCATTCAGAGACAACGTTAGTATCGGTGCAAGATAGGTGCACAGTTTGCGCCAAAGTACCATAGGCTCATAAATCATTTTAGATGCACCTGATGGTACTCCTAGGTCACGAGGCTAAAGTGGAAACTCGTTTCAGTTCGTTTGGAGATAGTGCTAATCTTGACGCAAGATAGGTGCACAGTTTGCGCCAAACATACCATAGGCTTAGAAATTATTTTGGACACACCTGATGGAACTCGAATCTAATTTCGGTACGTTTGGAGATAGTGTTAGTGTAGGTGCAAGATAGGTGCACCAATTCAGTAAACGTACCATAGGCTAAGAAATTGTTTTGGATGCACCCGATGGAATTGGTAGATGACGAGGCTCAAGTGGAAGCTCGTTTCGGTCTGTTTGGGGATAGTGCTAATCTTGCCGCAAGGTACGTGCACGGTTTGTGCTGAACATATCATAGGCTCAGAAATCGTTTTCGATGCACCTGATGGTACTCCGAGGTGATGAGTCCTAAGCGAAAGCTCATTTCAGTCCATTTGGAGAAAGTGCCAATCTTGACGTAAGATAGGTGCACGGTTTGCACCGAACATACCATAGGCTCGAAAATCATTTTACATGCACCCGATGAAACTCCTAGGTGATGTGGGTCTTGTGAAATCTCATTTCGGTCCATTTGGAGACAACATTAGTGTCGGTGCAAAATAGGTGCACGGTTTGCGCCAAAGTACCATACACTCAAAAATCGTTTTAGATGCACCCTATGGTACTCATAGGTGATGAGGATCAAGCGAAAGCTTGTTTTGGTCCATTTAAGATAGTGTTAATCTTGGTGTAGGATAGGTGCACGATTTGCACTGAACATACCAAAGGCTCGGAAATCATTTTACACACACCTGATGAAACTCCTAGGTGACGTGGGTCACGTGGAATCTCATTTCGGTCCGTTTGGAGACGTTGTTAGTGTCGGTGCAAGATAGGCGCACTATTTGCACCAAACGTACACAAGCTCAGAAATCGTTTTAGACGCACACAATGGAACTATAAGGTGACATGTGTCATGTACAATCTTATTTCATTCCGTTTGGAGATACTAACAATGTTGATGCTAGATAGGTGCACGGTTTGCATCGAACATACCATAGGCATATAAATCATTTTGCATGCACCCGATGGTACTCCTAGGTGACAAGGCTCAAGTGAAAACTCGTTTCGGTCCATTTGGAGATAGTGCTAATCTTGACACACAATAGGTGCACGGTTTGCACCGAACATGCCATAGGCTTAGAAATCGTTTTGAACGCACCTGATGCAACTCCAAGGTGACGTGGGTAATGTGGAATATCATTTCAGTCCATTTGGAGATAGTGTTTGTGTCGGTGCAAAATAGGTGCATGATTTGCGCCAAAGTACCATAGGCTCAGAAATCATTTTGGATGCACCCGATGGTACTCCTAGGTGACGAGGCTCAAGTGGAAACTCATTTCGCTTCGTTTGGAGATAGAGCTAATCTTGACGCAAGATAGGTGCACGGTTTGCGCTGACCATACCTTTGGCTCAGAAATTGTTTTGGATGCACACAATGGAACTCCAATCCGTTGGGACAAACTGACAATCTTGATGCTAGATTGGTGCACGGTTTGCGCCGAACATACCATAGGCTCAGAAATTGTTTTAGATGCACCCGATGGTACTCCTAGGTGATGAGGCTCAAGCGAAAGCTTGTTTTGGTCCGTTTAAGATAGTGCTAATCTTGGTGCAAGACGGCTGCATAGTTTGCACCGAACATACCATAGGCTCGAAAATTGTTTTACACACACCCGATGAAACTCCTAGGTGACGTGTGTCATATAGAATCTTCTTTCATTCCGTTTGGAGACACTAACAATCTTGATGCTAGATAGGTGCACGGATTGTGCTGAACAAACCATAGGCATAGAAATCGTTTTGGATGCACCCGAGGGTCCTCCTAGGTGACAAGGCTCAAGTGGAAACTTGTTTTGGTCCGTTTGGAGATAGTGCTAATCTTGACGCATAATAGGTGCATGGTTTGCGCCGAATATACCATGACTCGGAAATCATTTTGAACGCACCCGATGGAACTCCTAGGTGACGTGGGTAACTTGGAATAACCTTTCAGTCGATTTGGAGATAGTGTTGGTGTAGGTGCAAGATAGTTGCACAATTTGTGTCGAAGTATCGTAGGCTCAGAAGTCATTTTGGATGCACCCAATGGTGCTCCTAGGTGACGAGGCTCAAGTAGAAACTCATTTCAGTCCGTTTGGAGAAAGTGCCAATCTTGACGTAAGATAGGTGCACGGTTTGCGCCGAACATACCATAGGCTCAGAAATTGTTTTGGACGCACCGGATGGAACTTGAATCTCATTTCGGTTCGTTTGGAGACAGTGTTAGTGTTGGTGCAAGATAGGTGCACCGGTTCGGTGAACGTATGACTGGCTAAGAAGTTGTTTAGGATGCACCCGATGGAATTGCTAGATGACGAGGCACAAGTGGAAGCTCGTTTTAGTCCATTTGAAGATAGTGCTAAACTTGATGTAAGGTATGTGCACGGTTTACGCCAAACATACCATTGGCTCAGAATTCGTTTTAGATGCACCCGATGGTACTCTGAGGTGATGAGGCTTAAGCGAAAGCTCATTTCGGTACGTTTGGAGATAGTGCTAATCTTGACGCAAGATAGGTGCACAGGTTGCACTGAACATACCATAGGCTTGGAAATCTTTTTACACGTACCGATGAAACTCCTAGGTGACGTGGGTCTTGTGGAATCTCATTTTGGTCCATTCAGAGACAACGTTAGTATCGGTGCAAGATAGGTGCACAGTTTGCGCCAAAGTACCATAGGCTCAGAAATCATTTTAGATGCACCTGATGGTACTCCTAGGTCACGAGGCTAAAGTGGAAACTCGTTTCAGTTCGTTTGGAGATAGTGCTAATCTTGACGCAAGATAGGTGCATGGTTTGCACCGAACATACCATAGGCTCGGAAATCATTTTACACACACACAATGAAACTCCTAGGTGACGTGGTTCTTGTGGAATCTTGTTTCAGTCCGTTTGGAGACTGTGTTAGTGTAGGTGCAAGATAGGTGCACGGTTTGGGCCAAACGTAACACAGACTCAAAAATTGTTTTGGACGCATTCAATGGAACTGCTAGGTGACGTGGGTCATGTAGAATCTTATTTTGGTCCATTTGGAGATACTGTCAATCTTGACGCTAGATAGGTGCATGGTTTGCACCGAACATAACATGGGCTCAGAAATCATTTCGGACGCACTTGATGGAACTCCTAAGTGACTTCGGTCATGTGGAATCTCATTTCGGTCTGTTTGGAGACAGGGTTAGTGTCGGTGCAAGATAGGTGCACGGTTTGCACCGAACATACCATAGGCTTAGAAATAGTTTTGGACTCACCCAATCGAACTGCTAGATGATGACGCTCAAGTGGAAGCTCGTTTCGGTCCATTTGGAGATAGTGCTAATCTTGCCGCAAGGTACGTGCACAGTTTCCGCTGAACATACCATAGGCTCAGAAATCATTTTAGATGCACCTGATCGTACTCCGAGGTGATGAGGCCTAAGCGAAAGCTCATTTCGGTCTGTGTTGGAGATAGTGCTAATCTTGATGTAAGATAGGTGAATGGTTTGCATCGAACGAACCATCGGCTTAGAATCGTTTTACACGCACCCAATGAAACTCCTTGGTGATGTGGGTCTTGTGGAATCTCATTTCGGTCCGTTTGGAGACAACATTAGTGTCGGTGCAAGATAGGTGCACGGTTTGCGCCAAAGTACCATAGGCTCATAAATAGTTTTGGATGCACCCGATGGTAGTCCTAGGAGATGAGGCTCAAGTGGAAACTTGTTTCGGTCCGTTTGGAGATATTGCTAATCTTGATGTAGGATAGGTGCACGTTTTGCGCCAAACATACAATAGGCTCGGAAATCATTTTACACACACATGATGAAACTCCTAGGTGATGTGGGTCACGTGGAATCTCATTTCGGTCCGTTTGGAGACGGTGTTAGTGTCGGTGCAAGATAGGTGCACTGTTTGCGCCAAATGTACCACAGGCTCGGAAATCGTTTTGAACACACATGATGGAACTACAAGGTGACGTGTGTCATATAGAATCTTGATGCTAGAAGGTGCACGGTTTGCGCTGAACGTACCATAGGCTTAGAAATCATTTTGGATGCACCCGATGGTACTCCTAGGTGACAGGGCTCAAGTGAAAACTTGTTTCAGTCCGTTTGGAGATAGTGCTAATCTTGACGCACAATAGGTGCACGGTTTGTGCCAAACATACCATAGGCTCAGAAATTGTTTTGGATGCACCGGATGGAACTCGAATCTCATTTCGATCCGTTTGGAGACAGTGTTAGCGTGGGTGCAAGATAGGTTCACTAGTTCGACGAACGCACCATAGGCAAAGAAATTGTTTTGGATGCCCTCGATGGAATTGCTAGATGACAAGGCTCAAGTGGAAGCTCATTTCGGTCCATTTGGAGATAGTGCTAATCTTGCTGCAAGGTATATGCGTAGTTTGCGCCGAACATACCATAGGCTCAGAAATTTTTTTAGATGCACCCGATGGTACTCCGAGGTGATGAGACTTAAGCGAAAGCTCATTTTGGTCCGTTTGGAGATAATGCTAATCTTGACACAAGATAGGTGCACAGTTTGCGTCGAACATACCATAGGCTCAGAAATCATTTTACACGCACTCGATTAAACTCCTCGGTGCGTGGGTCTTCTGGAATCTCATTTCGGTCCATTTGGAGACAATGTTAGTGTCGATGCAAGATAGGTGCACGGTTTGCGCCAAAGTACCATATGCTCAGCAATCGTTTTGGATGCAACTGTTGGTACACCTAGGTGACGAGGGTCAAGTGGAAACTCGTTTTAGTTTGTTTGGAGATAGTGCTAATCTTGACGCAAGATAGGTACATAGTTTGCACCGACCATACCATTGGCTCGGAAATTGTTTTGGACGCACACGATGGAACTACTAGGTGACGTGGGTCATGTACAATCTTATTTCATTCTATTTTGAGATACTGACAATCTTGATGCAACATAGGTGCACGATTTGCACCGAACATACCATAGGCTTGAAAATCATTTTGAACGCACCCGATCGAACTCCTAGGTGACGTGGGTCTTGTGGAATCTCATTTCGGTCCATTTGGAGACACTGTTAGTGTCGGTGCAAGATAGGTGCACGATTTGCACCAATGTACCATAGGCTCAAAAAACCATTTTGGATGCACCCGATGGTACTCCTAGGTGACGAGGCTCAAGTAGAAACTTATTTCGGTTCATTTGGAGATAGTGCTAATCTTGACATAAGATAGGTGCACGGTTTGTGCTGAACGTACCACGGGCTCGGAAATCATTCTGGATGCACACGATGGAATTGCCAGGTGACGTGGTTCATTTAGAATCTTGTTTCGGTCCATTTGGAGATAGTGCTAATCTTGAAGCAAGATAGGTGCACGGATTGCGCCGAACAAACCATAGGCTCAGAAATCATTTTGAACGCACCCGATGGAACTCCTAGGTGACGTGGGTAATGTGGAATCTCATTTCAGTCCATTTGGATATAGTGTTATTGTAGGTGCTTTTGGATGCTCCCGATGGTACTCCTAGGTGATGAGGCTCAAGCGAAAGCATGTTTTGGTCCGTTTGAAGATAGTATCTTATTTTGGTCCATTTGGAGATGCTGACAATCTTGATGCTAGATAGGTGCATGGTTTGCGCTGAATATACCATAGGCTTAGCAATAATTTTAAATGCACCCGTTGGTACTCCTAGGTGACGTGGGTCATGTAGAATCTTATTTCATTCCGTTCGGACATACTAACAATCTTGATGCTAGATAGGTGCACGGTTTGCGCCGAACATACCATAGGCTTAGAAATAATTTTAAATGCACCCGTTGGTACTCCTAGGTGACAAGGCTCAAGTGGAAACTCGTTTGGGTTCATTTGGAGATAGTGCTAATCTTGACGCACAATAGGTGCACGGTTTGCACCGAACATACCATCGGCTCGAAAATCATTTTGAACGCACCCGATGGAACTCCTAGGTGACGTGGATAATGTAGAATCTCATTTCAGTCCATTTGGATATAGTGTTATTGTATGTGCAAGATAGTTGCACGATTTGTGCCAAAGTACCATAGGCTCAGAAATTATTTTGGTTGCACCCAATGGTGCTCCTAGGTGATGAGGGCCAAGTGGAAACTCATTTTGGTCCATTTGGAGATAATCTTGACGCAAGATAGGTGCGCGGTTTGTGCCGAAGATACCATAGGCTCAGAAATGGTTTTGGACGCACCGGATGGAACTCGAATCTCATTTCGGTTCATTTGGAGACAGTGTTAGTGTAGGTGCAAGATAGGTGCATCGGTTCGGCGAACATACGACACACTAAGAAATTGTTTTGGATGAACTCGATGGAATTGCAAGATGACAAGGCTCAAGTGGAAGCTTGTTTCGGTCCATTTGAAGATAGTCCTAATCTTGACGCAAGGTACATGCATGGTTTACGCCAAACATACCATAGGCTCAAAAATTGTTTTAGATGCACCTGATGGAACTCTGAGGTGATGAGGCTTAAGTGAGAGCTCATTTTGGTCCATTTAGAGATAGTGCTAATCTTGATGCAAGATAGGTGCACGGTTTGCACCGAACATACCATAGGCTCAGGAATCGTTTTACACGCATCCGATGAAACTCCTAGGTGATGCGGGTCTTGTGGAATCTCATTTCGGTCTGTTTGGATACAACGTTAGTGTCAGTGCAAGATAGGTCCACGATTTGCACCAAAGTACCATTGGCTCAGAAATCGTTTTGCATGCACCCGATGATACTCCGAGGTGACGAGGCTCAAGTGGAGATAATGCTAATCTTGACTCAAGATAGGTGCATGGTTTGCGCCGAACATACCATTGGCCTGGAAATTGTTTTGGACACACACGATAGAACTGCTTGGTGACGTGGGTCATGTAGAATCTTATTTCATTCCGTTTGGAGATACTGACAATCTTGATGCTAGATTGGTGCTCGGTTTGCACCAAACATAGCATAGGCTCAGAAGTTATTATGGACACACCGGATGGAACTCCTAGGTGACATCGGTCATATGGAATCTCATTTTGGTCTGTTTGGAGGCAACGTTAGTGTTAGTGCAAGATAGGTGCATGGTTTGCACCAAAGTACCATATGCTCAGATATCATTTTGGATGCACCCGATGGTACTCCTAGGTGTCGAGGCTCAAGTGCAAACTCATTTTGGTCCGTTTGGAGATAGTGCTAATCGTGGCGCACTATAGGTGCACGGTTTGTGCCGAACATACCATAGGTTCATAAAATGTTTTTGATGCACCGGATGGAACTCCTAGGTGACGTGGGTCATGTAGAATCTTATTTCATTCCGTTCAGACATACTAACAATCTTGATGCTAGATAGGTGCACGGTTTGCGCCGAACATACCATAGGCTTAGCAATAATTTTAAATGCACCCGTTGGTACTCCTAGGTGATAGGGCTCAAGTAGAAACTCGTTTCGGTCCATTTGGAGATAGTGCTAATCTTGACGCACAATAGGTGCACCGTTTGCACCGATCATACCATCGGCTCGAAAATCGTTTTGAACGCACCCGATGGAACTCCTAGGTGACGTGGGTAATGTGGAATCTCATTTCAGTCCATTTGGATATAGTGTTATTGTAGGTGCTTTTGGATGCTCCCGATGGTACTCCTAGGTGATGAGGCTCAAGCGAAAGCATGTTTTGGTCCGTTTGAAGATAGTATCTTATTTTGGTCCATTTGGAGATACTGACAATCTTGATGCTAGATAGGTGCACGGTTTGCGCTGAATATACCATAGGCTTAGCAATAATTTTAAATGCACCCGTTGGTACTCCTAGGTGACGTGGGTCATGTAGAATCTTATTTCATTCCGTTCGGACATACTAACAATCTTGATGCTAGATAGGTGCACGGTTTGCGCCGAACATACCATAGGCTTAGAAATAATTTTAAATGCACCCGTTGGTACTCCTAGGTGATAAGGCTCAAGTGGAAACTCGTTTGGGTTCATTTGGAGATAGTGCTAATCTTGACGCACAATAGGTGCACGGTTTGCACCGAACATACCATCGGCTCGAAAATCATTTTGAATGCACCCGATGGAACTCCTAGGTGACGTGGACAATGTAGAATCTCATTTCAGTCCATTTGGATATAGTGTTATTGTATGTGCAAGATAGTTGCACGATTTGTGCCAAAGTACCATAGGCTCAGAAATTATTTTGGTTGCACCCAATGGTGCTCCTAGGTGATGAGGGCCAAGTGGAAACTCATTTTGGTCCATTTGGAGATAATCTTGACGCAAGATAGGTGCGCGGTTTGTGCCGAAGATACCATAGGCTCAGAAATTGTTTTGGACGCACCGGATGGAACTCGAATCTCATTTCGGTTCATTTGGAGACAGTGTTAGTGTAGGTGCAAGATAGGTGCATGGGTTCGGCGAACATACGACACACTAAGAAATTGTTTTGGATGAACTCGATGGAATTGCAAGATGATAAGGCTCAAGTGGAAGCTTGTTTCGGTCCATTTGAAGATAGTCCTAATCTTGACGTAAGGTACATGCATGGTTTATGCCAAACATACCATAGGCTCAAAAATTGTTTTAGATGCACCTGATGGAACTCTGAGGTGATGAGGCTTAAGTGAGAGCTCATTTTGGTCCATTTAGAGATAGTGCTAATCTTGATGCAAGATAGGTGCACGGTTTGCACCGAACATACCATAGGCTCAAGAATCATTTTACACGCATCCGATGAAACTCCTAGGTGACGCGGGTCTTGTGGAATCTCATTTCGGTCTGTTTGGATACAACGTTAGTGTCAGTGCAAGATAGGTCCACGATTTGCGCCAAAGTACCATTGGCTCAGAAATCGTTTTGCATGCACCCGATGATACTCCGAGGTGACGAGGCTCAAGTGGAGATAATGCTAATCTTGACTCAAGATAGGTGCATGGTTTGCGCCGAACATACCATTGGCCTGGAAATTGTTTTGGACACACACGATAGAACTGCTTGGTGACGTGGGTCATGTAGAATCTTATTTCATTCCGTTTGGAGATACTGACAATCTTGATGCTAGATTGGTGCTCGGTTTGCACCGAACATAGCATAGGCTCAGAAGTTATTATGGACACACCGGATGGAACTCCTAGGTGACATCGGTCATATGGAATCTCATTTTGGTCTGTTTGGAGGCAACGTTAGTGTTAGTGCAAGATAGGTGCATGGTTTGCACCAAAGTACCATATGCTCAGATATCATTTTGGATGCACCCGATGGTACTCCTAGGTGTCGAGGCTCAAGTGCAAACTCATTTTGGTCCGTTTGGAGATAGTGCTAATCGTGGCGCACTATAGGTGCACGGTTTGTGCCGAACATACCATAGGTTCATAAAATGTTTTTGATGCACCGGATGGAACTCCTAGGTGACGTGGGTCATGTAGAATCTTATTTCATTCCGTTCAGACATACTAACAATCTTGATGCTAGATAGGTGCACGGTTTGCGCCGAACATACCATAGGCTTAGCAATAATTTTAAATGCACCCGTTGGTACTCCTAGGTGATAGGGCTCAAGTAGAAACTCGTTTCGGTCCATTTGGAGATAGTGCTAATCTTGACGCACAATAGGTGCACCGTTTGCACCGATCATAGCATCGGCTCGAAAATCGTTTTGAACGCACCCGATGGAACTCCTAGGTGACGTGGGTAATGTGGAATCTCATTTCAGTCCATTTGGATATAGTGTTATTGTAGGTGCTTTTGGATGCTCCCGATGGTACTCCTAGGTGATGAGGCTCAAGCGAAAGCATGTTTTGGTCCGTTTGAAGATAGTATCTTATTTTGGTCCATTTGGAGATACTGACAATCTTGATGCTAGATAGGTGCACGGTTTGCGCTGAATATACCATAGGCTTAGCAATAATTTTAAATGCACCCGTTGGTACTCCTAGGTGACGTGGGTCATGTAGAATCTTATTTCATTCCGTTCGGACATACTAACAATCTTGATGCTAGATAGGTGCACGGTTTGCGCCGAACATACCATAGGCTTAGAAATAATTTTAAATGCACCCATTGGTACTCCTAGGTGACAAGGCTCAAGTGGAAATTCGTTTGGGTTCATTTGGAGATAGTGCTAATCTTGACGCACAATAGGTGCACGGTTTGCACCGAACATACCATCGGCTCGAAAATCATTTTGAACGCACCCGATGGAACTCCTAGGTGACGTGGATAATGTAGAATCTCATTTCAGTCCATTTGGATATAGTGTTATTGTATGTGCAAGATAGTTGCACGATTTGTGCCAAAGTACCATAGGCTCAGAAATTATTTTGGTTGCACCCAATGGTGCTCCTAGGTGATGAGGGCCAAGTGGAAACTCATTTTGGTCCATTTGGAGATAATCTTGACGCAAGATAGGTGCGCGGTTTGTGCCGAAGATACCATAGGCTCAGAAATGGTTTTGGACGCACCGGATGGAACTCGAATCTCATTTCGGTTCATTTGGAGACAGTGTTAGTGTAGGTGCAAGATAGGTGCATCGGTTCGGCGAACATACGACACACTAAGAAATTGTTTTGGATGAACTCGATGGAATTGCAAGATGACAAGGCTCAAGTGGAAGCTTGTTTCGGTCCATTTGAAGATAGTCCTAATCTTGACGCAAGGTACATGCATGGTTTACGCCAAACATACCATAGGCTCAAAAATTGTTTTAGATGCACCTGATGGAACTCTGAGGTGATGAGGCTTAAGTGAGAGCTCATTTTGGTCCATTTAGAGATAGTGCTAATCTTGATGCAAGATAGGTGCACGGTTTGCACCGAACATACCATAGGCTCAGGAATCGTTTTACACGCATTCGATGAAACTCCTAGGTGATGCGGGTCTTGTGGAATCTCATTTCGGTCTGTTTGGATACAACGTTAGTGTCAGTGCAAGATAGGTCCACGATTTGCACCAAAGTACCATTGGCTCAGAAATCGTTTTGCATGCACCCGATGATACTCCGAGGTGACGAGGCTCAAGTGGAGATAATGCTAATCTTGACTCAAGATAGGTGCATGGTTTGCGCCGAACATACCATTGGCCTGGAAATTGTTTTGGACACACACGATAGAACTGCTTGGTGACGTGGGTCATGTAGAATCTTATTTCATTCCGTTTGGAGATACTGACAATCTTGATGCTAGATTGGTGCTCGGTTTGTACCAAACATAGCATAGGCTCAGAAGTTATTATGGACACACCGGATGGAACTCCTAGGTGACATCGGTCATATGGAATCTCATTTTGGTCTGTTTGGAGGCAACGTTAGTGTTAGTGCAAGATAGGTGCATGGTTTGCACCAAAGTACCATATGCTCAGATATCATTTTGGATGCACCCGATGGTACTCCTAGGTGTCGAGGCTCAAGTGCAAACTCATTTTGGTCCGTTTGGAGATAGTGCTAATCGTGGCGCACTATAGGTGCACGGTTTGTGCCGAACATACCATAGGTTCATAAAATGTTTTTGATGCACCGGATGGAACTCCTAGGTGACGTGGGTCATGTAGAATCTTATTTCATTCCGTTCAGACATACTAACAATCTTGATGCTAGATAGGTGCACGGTTTGCGCCGAACATACCATAGGCTTAGCAATAATTTTAAATGCACCCGTTGGTACTCCTAGGTGATAGGGCTCAAGTAGAAACTCGTTTCGGTCCATTTGGAGATAGTGCTAATCTTGACGCACAATAGGTGCACCGTTTGCACCGATCATACCATCGGCTCGAAAATCGTTTTGAACGCACCCGATGGAACTCCTAGGTGACGTGGGTAATGTGGAATCTCATTTCAGTCCATTTGGATATAATGTTATTGTAGGTGCTTTTGGATGCTCCCGATGGTACTCCTAGGTGATGAGGCTCAAGCGAAAGCTTGTTTTGGTCCGTTTGAAGATAGTATCTTATTTTGGTCCATTTGGAGATACTGACAATCTTGATGCTAGATAGGTGCACGGTTTGCGCTGAATATACCATAGGCTTAGCAATAATTTTAAATGCACCCGTTGGTACTCCTAGGTGACGTGGGTCATGTAGAATCTTATTTCATTCTGTTCGGACATACTAACAATCTTGATGCTAGATAGGTGCACGGTTTGCGCCGAACATACCATAGGCTTAGAAATAATTTTAAATGCACCCGTTGGTACTCCTAGGTGATAAGGCTCAAGTGGAAACTCGTTTGGGTTCATTTGGAGATAGTGCTAATCTTGACGCACAATAGGTGCACGGTTTGCACCGAACATACCATCGGCTCGAAAATCATTTTGAATGCACCCGATGGAACTCCTAGGTGACGTGGACAATGTAGAATCTCATTTCAGTCCATTTGGATATAGTGTTATTGCATGTGCAAGATAGTTGCATGATTTGTGCCAAAGTACCATAGGCTCAGAAATTATTTTGGTTGCACCCAATGGTGCTCCTAGGTGATGAGGGCCAAGTGGAAACTCATTTTGGTCCATTTGGAGATAATCTTGACGCAAGATAGGTGCGCGGTTTGTGCCGAAGATACCATAGGCTCAGAAATTGTTTTGGACGCACAGGATGGAACTCGAATCTCATTTCGGTTCATTTGGAGACAGTGTTAGTGTAGGTGCAAGATAGGTGCATCGGTTCGGCGAACATACGACACACTAAGAAATTGTTTTGGATGAACTCGATGGAATTGCAAGATGACAAGGCTCAAGTGGAAGCTTGTTTCGGTCCATTTGAAGATAGTCCTAATCTTGACGTAAGGTACATGCATGGTTTATGCCAAACATACCATAGGCTCAAAAATTGTTTTAGATGCACCTGATGGAACTCTGAGGTGATGAGGCTTAAGTGAGAGCTCATTTTGGTCCATTTAGAGATAGTGCTAATCTTGATGCAAGATAGGTGCACGGTTTGCACCGAACATACCATAGGCTCAAGAATCATTTTACACGCATCCGATGAAACTCCTAGGTGACGCGGGTCTTGTGGAATCTCATTTCGGTCTGTTTGGATACAACGTTAGTGTCAGTGCAAGATAGGTCCACGATTTGCGCCAAAGTACCATTGGCTCAGAAATCGTTTTGCATGCACCCGATGATACTCCGAGGTGACGAGGCTCAAGTGGAGATAATGCTAATCTTGACTCAAGATAGGTGCATGGTTTGCGCCGAACATACCATTGGCCTGGAAATTGTTTTGGACACACACGATAGAACTGCTTGGTGACGTGGGTCATGTAGAATCTTATTTCATTCCGTTTGAAGATACTGACAATCTTGATGCTAGATTGGTGCTCGGTTTGCACCGAACATAGCATAGGCTCAGAAGTTATTATGGACACACCGGATGGAACTCCTAGGTGACATCGGTCATATGGAATCTCATTTTGGTCTGTTTGGAGGCAACGTTAGTGTTAGTGCAAGATAGGTGCATGGTTTGCACCAAAGTACCATATGCTCAGATATCATTTTGGATGCACCCGATGGTACTCCTAGGTGTCGAGGCTCAAGTGCAAACTCATTTTGGTCCGTTTGGAGATAGTGCTAATCGTGGCGCACTATAGGTGCACGGTTTGTGCCGAACATACCATAGGTTCATAAAATGTTTTTGATGCACCGGATGGAACTCCTTGGTGACGTGGGTCATGTAGAATCTTATTTCATTCCGTTCAGACATACTAACAATCTTGATGCTAGATAGGTGCATGGTTTGCGCCGAACATACCATAGGCTTAGCAATAATTTTAAATGCACCCGTTGGTACTGCTAGGTGATAGGGCTCAAGTAGAAACTCGTTTCGGTCCATTTGGAGATAGTGCTAATCTTGACGCACAATAGGTGCACCGTTTGCACCGATCATACCATCGGCTCGAAAATCGTTTTGAACGCACCCGATGGAACTCCTAGGTGACGTGGGTAATGTGGAATCTCATTTCAGTCCATTTGGATATAGTGTTATTGTAGGTGCTTTTGGATGCTCCCGATGGTACTCCTAGGTGATGAGGCTCAAGCGAAAGCATGTTTTGGTCCGTTTGAAGATAGTATCTTATTTTGGTCCATTTGGAGATACTGACAATCTTGATGCTAGATAGGTGCACGGTTTGCGCTGAATATACCATAGGCTTAGCAATAATTTTAAATGCACCCGTTGGTACTCCTAGGTGACGTGGGTCATGTAGAATCTTATTTCATTCCGTTCGGACATACTAACAATCTTGATGCTAGATAGGTGCACGGTTTGCGCCGAACATACCATAGGCTTAGAAATAATTTTAAATGCACCCGTTGGTACTCCTAGGTGATAAGGCTCAAGTGGAAACTCGTTTGGGTTCATTTGGAGATAGTGCTAATCTTGACGCACAATAGGTGCACGGTTTGCACCGAACATACCATCGGCTCGAAAATCATTTTGAACGCACCCGATGGAACTCCTAGGTGACGTGAACAATGTAGAATCTCATTTCAGTCCATTTGGATATAGTGTTATTGTATGTGCAAGATAGTTGCACGATTTGTGCCAAAGTACCATAGGCTCAGAAATTATTTTGGTTGCACCCAATGGTGCTCCTAGGTGATGAGGGCCAAGTGGAAACTCATTTTGGTCCATTTGGAGATAATCTTGACGCAAGATAGGTGCGCGGTTTGTGCCGAAGATACCATAGGCTCAGAAATTGTTTTGGACGCACCGGATGGAACTCGAATCTCATTTCGGTTCATTTGGAGACAGTGTTAGTGTAGGTGCAAGATAGGTGCATCGGTTCGGCGAACATACGACACACTAAGAAATTGTTTTGGATGAACTCGATGGAATTGCAAGATGACAAGGCTCAAGTGGAAGCTTGTTTCGGTCCATTTGAAGATAGTCCTTATCTTGACGTAAGGTACATGCATGGTTTACGCCAAACATACCATAGGCTCAAAAATTGTTTTAGATGCACCTGATGGAACTCTGAGGTGATGAGGCTTAAGTGAGAGCTCATTTTGGTCCATTTAGAGATAGTGCTAATCTTGATGCAAGATAGGTGCACGGTTTGCACCGAACATACCATAGGCTCAGGAATCGTTTTACACGCATCCGATGAAACTCCTAGGTGACGCGGGTCTTGTGGAATCTCATTTCGGTCTGTTTGGATACAACGTTATTGTCAGTGCAAGATAGGTCCACGATTTGCGCCAAAGTACCATTGGCTCAGAAATCGTTTTGCATGCACCCGATGATACTCCGAGGTGACGAGGCTCAAGTGGAGATAATGCTAATCTTGACTCAAGATAGGTGCATGGTTTGCGCCGAACATACCATTGGCCTGGAAATTGTTTTGGACACACACGATAGAACTGCTTGGTGACATGGGTCATGTAGAATCTTATTTCATTCCGTTTGGAGATACTGACAATCTTGATGCTAGATTGGTGCTCGGTTTGCACCGAACATAGCATAGGCTCAGAAGTTATTATGGACACACCGGATGGAACTCCTAGGTGACATCGGTCATATTGAATCTCATTTTGGTCTGTTTGGAGGTAACGTTAGTGTTAGTGCAAGATAGGTGCATGGTTTGCACCAAAGTACCATATGCTCAGATATCATTTTGGATGCACCCGATGGTACTCCTAGGTGTCGAGGCTCAAGTGCAAACTCATTTTGGTCCGTTTGGAGATAGTGCTAATCGTGGCGCACTATAGGTGCACGGTTTGTGCCGAACATACCATAGGTTCATAAAATGTTTTTGATGCACCAGATGGAACTCCTAGGTGACGTGGGTCATGTAGAATCTTATTTCATTCCGTTCAGACATACTAACAATCTTGATGCTAGATAGGTGCACGGTTTGCGCCGAACATACCATAGGCTTAGCAATAATTTTAAATGCACCCGTTGGTACTCCTAGGTGATAGGGCTCAAGTAGAAACTCGTTTCGGTCCATTTGGAGATAGTGCTAATCTTGACGCACAATAGGTGCACCGTTTGCACCGATCATACCATCGGCTCGAAAATCGTTTTGAACGCACCCGATGGAACTCCTAGGTGACGTGGGTAATGTGGAATCTCATTTTAGTCCATTTGGATATAGTGTTATTGTAGGTGCAAGATAGTTGCACGATTTGTGCCAAAGTACCATAGGCTTAGAAATTATTTTCATTGCACCCGATGGTGCTCCTAGGTGATGAGGCCCAAGTGGAAACTCATTTTGGTCCGTTTGCAGATAATCTTGATGCAAGATAGGTGCGCGGTTTGTGCCGAACATACCATAGGCTCAGAAATTGTTTTGGATGCACCAATGGAACTCGAATCTGATTTTGGTTCGTTTTGGAGACAGTGTTAGTGTAGGTGCAAGATAGGTGCATCGGTTCGGCGAACGTACGACACGCTAAGAAATTGTTTTGGATGAACCCGATGGAATTGCAAGATGACGAGGCTCAAGTGGAAGCTTGTTTCGGTCCGTTTGAAGATAGTGCTAATCTTGACGCAAGGTACGTGCATGGTTTACGCCGAACATACCATAGGCTCAAAAATTGTTTTAGATGCACCTGATGGTACTCTGAGGTGATGAACCTTAAGTGAAAGCTCATTTCGGTCCATTTGGAGATAGTGCTAATCTTGACGCAAGATAGGTGCATGGTTTGCACCGAACATACCATAGGCGTAGAAATCGTTTTACACGCACCCGATGAAAACTCCTAGGTGACGTGGGTCTTGTGGAATCTCATTTCGGTCTGTTTGGATACAACGTTAGTGTCAGTGCAAGATAGGTGCACGGTTTGCGCCAAAGTACCAATGGCTCAGAAATCGTTTTGCATGCACCCGATGATACTCCGAGGTGACGAGGCTCAAGTGGAGATAATGCTAATCTTGACTCAAGATAGGTGCATGGTTTGCGCCGAACATACCATTGGCCTGGAAATTGTTTTGGATGCACACGATAGAACTGCTTGGTGACATGGGTCATGTAGAATCTTATTTCATTCCGTTTGGAGATACTGACAATCTTGATGCTAGATAGGTGCTCGGTTTGCGCCGAACATACCATAGGCTCAGAAGTTATTATGGACGCACCGGATGGAACTCCTAGGTGACATCGGTCATGTGGAATCTCATTTTGGTCTGTTTGGAGGCAACGTTAGTGTTAGTGCAAGATAGGTGCATGGTTTGCACCAAAGTACCATATGCTCAGATATCGTTTTGGATGCACCCGATGGTACTCCTAGGTGTCGAGGCTCAAGTGCAAACTCATTTTGGTCCGTTTGGAGATAGTGCTAATCGTGGCGCACGATAGGTGCACGGTTTGCGCCGAACATACCATAGGTTCAGAAATTGTTTTTGACGCACCGGATGGAACTCCTAGGTGACGTGGGTCATGTAGAATCTTATTTCATTCCGTTCAGAGACAATGACAATCTTGATGCTAGATAGGTGCACGGTGTAACAGAACTGACCAAATTATAAGAGCACAAGTACAAAAACAAGCACCGAAGCGCTCAATTTTTCGAACTTGAGCCCATATAATCCCGGTAGTCAATCGAAACCACGAAGGATTTCAAACCAACTTGCTTACAACCAAGATCGCATCATTCAACATACACATCATACGTTACATTTCACAAGTAGTTCTGAAATACACTTACACACACGGAGTCGCAAATTATTACAAACCAAGTTCATAAAGTAGCGGAAGCATAACACACACCCGTTGTTTAAAAACTACTGCCAGTCTTACTGATCAACGTCCCGCAAAAGCATTAGGGAAAGTACATAAAGGATGATCACGCCCTAGTGATCTAGTCTTCGTCACCTGTAGGGTGGAGACAGGTCTTGCAGAAGCCTTGATAAAGCATATCATCTGCAACAGGAGGGAATAAACCCTGAGTACTGGAATGTACTCAGCTAGACTTACACGTCAAAAACCAGAAATAAGATGACACCAAGAATTATGCAAGGCTTACACAAGAGGCTAGCTGACATCACATTTTGCAGAAAGGCATAAGTAATTGAAACTCTTTTAACCTGTACTAGCAGTTATTTTTAGCATTTACCTGTCATCTATCTTAGCACCTGTACTAAACATGCACTTGATTATAATCAAACAATTATTAACATTATATCCATAGCTGGTATAAATTGTGGCAATATTGTATCATTCACTTAACCATCTGTTCAATTAATGAGATCTATGTTGCCGCTGCTCAAGTCAAGTGCTCACTAACCAGGAGCGACGGCGATTCGAATCGAATTCCTATCCAGCTGGAGGGGTATTTCTAACACTCACCGTGTAGACCCCTGCCAGGGTCGCACAGGCCACCTTTTCATATGATTCAGGAATCGTGGGTCCGAATGATGTCGTGACCCCAAGGGTGACACTCTGCCAGGTGATAGGGACTCTAACCCCCCTTGGTCTCACGCCAATGTCCTCAAGAACATCCTTTCTCTCCTCCAAGAAGCAACCTACCATTCGATTCCCGGCCTAAACCACATTACTCGGCTTCGCGGTCGGAACGACTTATCCGGCCAACTAAGTGTTAGACTGCGTTCAACATGACTCAAGGACGTACAGTGAATCGGTCCTTAAACGACTCAGACGGGCATAGCTCCACACCCAAGACGTGAAGTGTCTTGCGGCTGTACTATCGTATTCCCGCCCGGTCTCAAATTCATTTTAAGGCATGGTTCCATCCACGATAGCCATAAAGCCACTCGTGACCCATTCCTACATCTCGCGGATGACCGGAAATCACCCGACTTCTACCGAACTAAGCAGGGCTAAGCATTGACACGTGCCTAAACCTAATTTAGGATTTAAGTACGATATCTGGACAAGGACAGATATAATGCAGCAAGTGTTTTCATACAACTCCTACAACTTAATGCAGTAAATAATTAAAAGTACTCAAGATAGATTTATAAAACAATAGGTTCAGCATGCACCGGGGCTTGCCTTTCTGAAAGGTAGACGGCCGGTGATCAGGACACTCGGGCAGATCTCCTGCAGGAACTTCGTCGCCGGCTGGTTCCTCTGGCTGCTCCGGCTGCTCCTGGATTTCCTCCGGGATCGCTTGCTCGAACTCGAGGAGAGTCACCCCCTCCGGAACACCTATTGCATAAGTGCATAATAAATTTCATGGATGCATAATGAAAGATGCAACATGCTCGGAATGAAATGCACTACACCACTCCTAAAACTCTATTCAAATCACTTCAATTGTTAAGTACAAATTTCCTCTCCGGTAGAGAAGTACTCACCTAATCTACTCAACCTAAGGTATAGCTGTTCCTCCTCTGTTAAGGCCCTAACACCTAACAATCACAAGAACAACTTTACTTAAGTTACCACATCTAAACACAAATATCAAGGCAAGACATTCTGGACAGCAGTTGAATGTTTCTATCATAGCTGGAGATTCCTAACTCCAAAATATATGATCCAAGACAATCTAGAAAGCTTATAAAATTCCCTACAAATCATTTTCAGACCTCAACCCTAAATTCCTAAGTTTTCCAAGTCGAATTTCCCAAGTTCCAGAAATCTATCCTCTCTAAATAGAGAGCAGCCATTTCTGGACAGTCACTTAAAATAGCAATAACTCCTAAACTACTAAGCCAAATGCCCCCAAATTTTGACACAAGCTAGTTTATCAAGTTTACTACAACTTTGGTACTCACAAGTTTTCCAGCAAACACCCTTATTAATGGTCAACCCCAAAGATACTACCAGCTGTCCAGAAAACCTAGAATTGGGAAGATTACATATTTATTTATGTTGCAAACTTCCTCTAAGACCAAAATAATGTTACCAAAAGTTCACATTGGTCACAAAAACACCAGAAAGTAAGGTGTGCCCACCTAGAATATTTATTTACACCCCTTTCTTAATTTACTTAATTAATTAAGTGGAATTTTAATCATATATGTAAACTGCTCATAAAATTCTACAAAAATTACAGGAGACTCTCTGCCCAAAAAGAGGCTACTATAAAAATTTGAACTAAAGTTATTCACAGAAACTCCCTACACAAAATTCACAAGCCAAAAAGGCTGATTTTTTGTATAATTAACAAATCACATTGAAAAGTATCAAACAACAGAATTCATATTTTTCTTAAACACTTTAGGTTATCAGGACACTCTCCAAAAATTTATATGAACATTGCACATGTAGAAAATTTACTAAAATTCATTCAAGTTTTTCTTAAAACAACATGATATCATCATAACTTGAAAAGTACTCAAGCACTAGTGCCCAAATTTTTACTAGAGCTAATACATGTATAAATTAACCTACCCACCAATTTTCACAATTTTTGGGACAATGGAACTCCAGTTATTCATTTATCAAGTTTATATCCCAATTAAGACACATTTCAAAATCCTAATTATTTCTTCCAGAATTTAAACATCACATATCTATTTTATATTTTTCTTAAATACTACACATCATGCAGAGCCTAACAAATTTTACTTCATAATTTTTGAGCAAGTAAAACCCTAGATATTCATTTCCTAAACATTATCTCAAACTGTGACAGAATAAAGAAAAATGAAATAATTCCTATTCGCTACTGGGCCGGCCTGGGAACCGACGCGGCCCAACTGCGCGCGCGCGGCCAGGAGGGCCCTCTCTGTTAGCGGCAGAGGGACAGAGTGTCACGGAACCGCCCAAATTATAAGAGCACAAGTACAAAAATAATCACCGAAGTGATCAAATTCTCGCACTTGAGCCCATATAACTCCGGTAGTCCAATGAAATCACGAGGGATTTCATACCAACCAACATAACAGCCAAGATCGTAGTGGTCCAACATAACAGGTCATATGTTACATCCATTTCATAAGTAATTCAACATATATCGGAGTTCAGTAGAGTTATTACAACTCAAGTTCAAAAGTAGCGGAAGCAAAGTAGTTTGAAAACTAATATCACCTTAGTTCAAATACATGCCAGTACCAAGGTCAATTTCCAACAAAAGCATGAGAGATAAGATAGCTCAGAAGGATCATGCCCATGATCACACTCCGCCACAACAGCCGGAGTCTTCCAATTCTTGCAGTAGCTATGATACGTCACAACCTGCAACAAGTGGGAATAAACCCTGAGTACGAGAAGGTACTCAGCTAGACTTACCCGTCATAAACCAGAAATAATGACACCAAGGAGTATGCAAGGCTTTCTTTCGGTGGGCTAGCTTGACTCATTTGCGAAAAGCATAAGTTATCATGAATAAACTAATTTAAGTCCTTGTGCATCATATTTATTATAACCTATTCAATCTAGGTAAGCACCTATGCTAAAGCAATCACTTGATTAACCATTAACATCAAAGGTTACCATCTCAGGTTTAGCATTTCCAACATTATCCACATAACCATCTGTGTTCCATCATCATTACTACGATGCAGTAACTCGAGTCAAGTGCTCACTATCCAGGAGCGATGGCGATTCGAATCGATTATTAACCAGCTGGTAATTTATTCCTCACACAAACCTCACTCACCCGCTAAAGTGAGGTATTGGTCACCGAGTCAACTATTCAGGTAAAGTCGCGAGCTTGCCAGGAACCACATGTACCCGGGGGCCGCCCGACTGCTCTTTGGCCTTATCATCGCGCCCCCGTTTCCTGCCACTACTGCTCCGGTACAGTGCGTTGCGGGCAATCCACTCGGCCCGAATAATCTCCCGGCTTCGCGGTCGAAAGGTACTTTATTCGGCCAGCTAAATGTGAGGCATGCGTTCAACATGACTCGAGGCCCAACAACGGTCGGTCCTTAATCGACACAGGCGGAAACTACAAGCACCCTAGAACCCTGTCTGGTTGCCCCATACTTATTCTGCCCGGTCTCCAATTATCCATCAACACTTGGTTATTTCCAGGATATCATCCATTCCATAGCTAAAGTATTCCAGTAACCACCTATAGTTGCCGGTGACAGGAAATCACCGATCGCTACCGGTCTAAGCAGGGCTAAGCAATATTTTCGATCCCGAACCAAAAATAGGATTTCAGGCATATTTGCGGGACAAGGAAAAGGATATATGTATGCAGCAAGTGTTTTCAATCAACTCCTATAACTTAATGCAACAATACATATATAACATATATATACTCAATTGCTTTTGTAAAGTAGGAGGCTTAGAATGCTCCGGGGCTTGCCTGGGATCAAACACTGGGTTAGTGATTGACAGATGACACTCGCTCGGCAAGCATCTCCCAACCCGACACTTGTTTAGTCCTTCCATCTTCGGGATAGGTCCACCAAACACCGTCTTCGGGTTTGGCTCCAACACCACATTTTTCACGCGTTTTAGCTAGCGTACCTAAATGAAATGCAAGATGCAAGTACATGAATACAAGGAAATACGATCGATGATGCATCACACGTTAATCAAGGCAAGTATAAGGTTATAGTAAAGACACGTAAGCACATCACATTACTTAAGTAACCTTACACAAACAAACATGCTTAAATAGCAAAGAAAGCAATACCAAACATAACTCAAGATTTACAAAGCCTCAGGTGTACTAACTTCATCACCATGGACATGAATCACACTTAATAACAAGCAAGCAAAGTAATCAAGCATCTATGTATTTTCAACAATTCTAGACATACATGCAGTAGCTGAGTAAATCAATCATATCTGGAGTTCTATAAATCCAAATGACTTGCAAGAAGACATTATAGAAATCTTATGAAATTGTCTACAATTCATTTAATATCACCTAAGCCTGATTCCCAAGTTTAATAGGTCTAAAAGGTAAAACTACAGAATCTGGTCTGCTCCAAACAGAGAGCAACCAAATCTGGGACCTGACTTTAAACATCTATAACTCAAAAACTACTTGACCAAATGATACCAAATTTTAACAGCAGCTAGATACATGAATTATCTACAACTTTTATATAAACAAGTTTCACAACAAGGCAAATTATCATGAAGAACTTTGCTAAGTTCCCAGATCTGTCCAGAAACTTCATTTGCAAGAAATAATTATTAACTTATGTTGCAAACATATAATTGGACAAAATCAACTTTACTAACATGTCACACATGACTAATGAACACCAGAAAACATAGTGTCCATTCCTAAATAAATTCTTTTAATGCATTTTCTTAATTTATTTAGATAATTAGGTGGAATTATGAACACCTATCAAAAGTGCACAATAAATTCTACCAAAATTATAGTGGCCTACATATGCTCCCAATAGTTTACTGTACAAATTTCAAACCATTTGGACATATATATCAACCTCTATGAAAAAGACAAATGGCTATTGCAAGAATTCATGTGAGAGCAAGATGAATCAATAACTCACTCATACTACAACTAAAATTCATGAAATTTTTACCACACATCAAACATCACATGAGCAGCATGCCACAAAAATTTCACTTCATTTGGAGCCCTACATTTGCAGTTATGAAAATGACAAATACAACTAGCATTGAAAACCTAATCTGAAAAATCTATTTTTACAGTAAAAACATTAAACTAAAACATGAAATATTATAGATCTACTGCATAGAAAAATTCACAAGGATTCCAAAAAGTCCACATTTGCTATTTTACGAATTTCCTATGAATTACTATGAATTTCCAAAGTTCAGCAATTTTCCTGCAAAATAATTACTAATCAGTCCTTATGACACTATTCATATGAGTCTTGGCTTCGCATCTGGACCCCTACCTTTAGTCAAATTGCTGTACGAGGTCCCTGGTCGGGATTTCAATAGAGGAGCTCGTCGGGATCGTGCTTTCCGGCGGAGGGGGACCACAGGCGATGGCGGGGAAGGGCCGGGGAGCATCCCTGGGACCGCGCCTACCCATGGGGCTGCTCGGTTGAGTCGAGGATGGTCCCAGGTGGTGCGGCCGCGGCAGCCAGCGGCTTGCTGGTCGGCGCTCCGGCGTCGGTCCACTGCGAGGGGTGAAAACGGTGAGGTGAGGAGCTCTGGAGGTGCGGCGTGGTACGGGGGACACAATGGCGTGGTCGGTTCGGGTGGAGGAAGGCCGGAGGTAGGAGAACGACGGTGTGGCCGCGAGCTCCGGAGTTTGGCCATGGCGGACGTGCTCTGTGCGACAGGGAAAAGACCGGGAGGAAATGGGAAGCTCCAGGGCGAGAGGGGGCATGGAGTGGAGCTTGGACGCGCGTCCTGGTGCTCTTCCACCTCGACAACAAGGCGCAAGACGCGTGGAGAGGCAAAGGGGCGCGTGTCCAGCCATGGTGGGGTGAGCTCGGCTGCATGCTTGCCACGGAGCCATTTCATCGAGCACGTGGCGCGCAACAATGTGGCCGGCGTGGGAGCTGATTTTGGGCCACTTCCGGGCTGATTTGGATCATGGGCCAAAAAGAAAGTTTGTTCACCACATAATACTCTCCAACTTTGATTAAGAGGTCACAGCCATTAAGGCTTTGGATTAGTAGATAATTAGTTCCAAACTTACTAGTGTCAGCGATTTGACAGTGACAAGCAACATCCAAAATTGATGGTCGAAATGAAATGCAACTGGTGCCATCTTCTTGTATGCCCTTCTCTAAGATATAAGCTCCATCTTTGGTATTTAGACCAACTCAAGTCGCAAAGCAAAATTTTGAGAACGCGACGTGCCAATGTACGGACATAGGATTACTTAAGGGCTGGAAAATACAGCAACATTCAAACTTTGGTTCCTTATATGACTAGGTTAGAAGCTGTACTAGGCCATGAGACTTAAACAAAACTTGTAGTACCCAACTTGATCTACAACTTCTATTAAGGGTCCTTGGACCGGTTCAGCATGGTTAGGGAGATAAAGATCACCCAAAAAGTCAACTCATTGCTGCCCATTCTAGGAGAATATTTTTCTAAGTCTGAAAACAGCTGCAGATTCGATCTTCACGCCTCAGTTTCACTTCCTTCCAAGCTGATTCATGATATGCTCCAAAAACAAAGTTTGTTGTACTCAAACTAAACTACAACTCTTATTAAGGAATCATCAACTAGTTCGGCTTGGTTAGGAAACTACATAGCTCCAAAGTAGGGTACCCGAAACTGAAACTCACTCAGGACTTAGCCAAATTTCTGGGCTCCCAGAACAGCAGGAACTTCCAAACCTTGTAGCTCATGAACTATGCCGAATTAGCCAAAGTGCCAATTGACAAACTTGTAGCTCAGGAAATTCTCTACAACTTTTCTTATATGAGCTAAGACCAGATCAGCATAGTTTGGGAGATAACGAGCAAGAACAGAATCTGTTTTGAGGAAACATTGGAATTCCAGCAGAACAGAAAATTGTACTTTTGAGGGACTTAGAGGCTGAATCATGAGATGAGCCAATTGACAAAGTTGGAGCTTAGAAAATTTGCCACAACTTTGTTATAGTTGACTTTCACAGATTCAAACCCTAAGTTGGAGATTCAGAAGGATCAGTTTGGATCACTCCACTAATCAACTTGGAAAATAGCACTTGGGTGCTTAATTAGCATAACCACCCAACATAAGAAATGTTCCAAAAGACTAATTAAGTACTCCTAAGGTGTTTACAAACACTCATGGCCATCACTTGCATTAGTACAAAGCAATGTTTCATTGTTTCCGAAACATGTTTCAGTTATAAACCAAACAAGCATATAACTTATCATTTTATGTGACTTTTTGATTCCAAACTTCACGAAACTTTTCCAGTGACCAATATAGATAGGTATCAAGGTGAGACACATGAAGATATGGCAATAACACCATCCAAACATATATCTTTGAAGATGGCCTATATGTAAAGCAATGATGTAGCATCCAACTTTAGGTTGGGGCTCCTGTCCATAGGTCGACCTTGACATCCTCATCTCCACTTAATCTATCATGTTTAAGCTCAAACCCACTGCTTAACTGGTGGCAAACACCTCGGGTGTTACAGCCCTCCCCCCTTAAAAGAATCGCGTCCCGAGATTCGGTGCGAAGGACTTTTCAAGGGAAGAGAAATATGTTATCCAATTCCAACATCTGCAAGTGCATTTGGCTACTTAGCTTCAAGTAGCAGAGAGGCTAATTGGGCAAGACACTTTCTGATACTAGCTCTATGTAGAAACTTTTGTCTGAAGAATTTCCTTCACTGACTTCCATGAAGTATTGTTACTTTAGGAGGAATCCAAGACAATACGGTACTTCGTTCATGGTGCACAGAGGGTACTACGAGCATGGACTAATTACTCATAGCATTTACTTTTCTAGTGGCATAACATGTGCAACTTCCGATAAGGGTTGGATCCATATACGAGATAATCATTCTTTGAGGCTATCAGAAACCGTCTAACCAATAGACAGGGTCTATACCGGTCATAGATGACTCACTCATTCAGATGCCAACGGATGGAAAATTACATATTTCTCCACGTGTGCAGTTCTCTTTCTCTGATGCCAACACTGTATTATCTGAGTCTATTGAGGGAACAATGAAAATGATAGCTGACTCTGTCGGTACTGGATGTCTGCCAAATGTTACCTAAGAAGATTCTCTTATACAAAGGCACATAGGGGTGCAATTAGTCTTTCCAACTTCGTTTGAGTCACTAGTCGTTGACTTGAAGATAACCGATGTAGTGCCACAAAATTCTGGACAGATTTCGTGTTCTTCCTTTTCTTTTGCTTCACATGTTGAGGTGTGTGTTTTGCACTCTCTGATCTTTCTCATAGTAGCAGAAGCCTTTCTCTAGCTGAGGATGGAGGCTATAGTCTTCCTAACATGTTTCTCAGGGAACAATTTCAACCGTTGATCTAGACACCAATCTTGACGCTGCACAAGCATTGGACTTGTGGGCTGTTTTCACAGAGCACAAAGCATTATTCCACATGGAGGGCATCCCTACGTAGATAAGGAACCATTTCTGAATATTTTCTGGTATTTCATCCAATAGAACCTTGAACCAAAACTGTTCGTGGTACTTAGGGGCACAATGATGCAGATCAAAACTATGGACATGCTTTCTCTAGTCCTTCACATGGCTAATACAACATCTTGCACTATATACATGATTGTCCAAGATGGAATTGACTTGATAGCACATTTGGAGAAGATGCAACACCTACATTGCTGACCGGCTTCATGGCTTCTTTGCTTACTATTGTTCGTCGAGACATAACTATCACAGCTATCGAAGAATCGTTACTTGGCTGGAGATTAACCTTCTTACTGGTAACTAATCAGTTGTCTCTCAATTCTCAAAGTTCCAACCTTTACTCTTGACCACCACAATAATTACAGTCGAAGCACAAACAAGTGGTCGGCATCGAAGTCTACAGATAAGGAGTCACAGCAGAGAGAGTTGATTTCATCTGTATGACTGTCATCTACACAAGGATCAAGACTTTGATAGTTAGGTCATATGCACCATGTGACGATCGGTTCTTTTCCAATGGATAACTTGTCCAATCATTTAGTGTTAGGTGCCCATTCGATTCAACAAGGATGACATACATTGCTCAATCGATGACCGACGTCGTATAAGGACACATAGGGAGAGTCACTTGTCTACCACCTCTTGCAGTCTGTCAATGCTTATGCCGGTGACTGTTCTTCAAAGGTCATCTTCTTAGCAACTTCAAGGGATATCTACTACATAAGGTCTAAGATATGAATCTTCAGATAAGATATAGGGAGATAACCAAGGAAAATGGTCACGAGAAATCACACATCGGCTGTCATTTCATAATGGATCATGACTAGCAACCCTGATACCAGCGCGTGCCGAGCAGCACAACCTTGTGTGCGCGCCCACAGGAGGCTCTCGGTTTCGTCGCGGCACCATAGAATGCTAATCGGAACACCATTATTAAACGCACAAACAAAGTAAAATTTCAAGTGGCACCGATTGGGTGGTAAGAACAAGTACCAGACAAGGGAGGAGTAGCAAGCAAGGGTAGTTACAAGGTTTAGAGTCAACACGGAGGCGATCCGAGGATTAAAACACAGCGCAAGGGAACATAGCTTAATTGCCAAAGACAACTGAGCAAGGGTTCTCGGTCACGTTGGACAACAACATGAGATCAAGATTAATAATGTTGAGAGACGTTAGAAGTTGAGATGGACTTTAGCAGACTTCTAGAACAAAATGATACACCGATCAGAGATTGGGTTGATAAGATAGCCACCTGATTTCGCAAGCAAAGATTTCTAGATTAGACAACGAGAGATTAGCGTTGCTCGGATCATCTGTAGGAGAGACAATCGGGAGGTCCAACATGGAATTGGGTATGGTCTCCAAAACTTGGCAAGCAACAACTGTGGTCAAGATCGACGTTCGTTAGGACTTAACTGGGTTGGTCAATGGAACAAGGGCATTCTCCAAAAGGTAGCGGATGTCCAAGGCCTAAGCAAACATATAAGGGGACTACGCTAGGGCCTACGGTTCAAGCAAGGCATGGATACAAAAACATTCAAGGGCTAGCAACCATGTTTACAGCTCTGGCTCCTACGAGAGAATCTAATTAGAGACGACAACCATGCGATTACGTAACGTGAGCGTTGTTCTAGGATAAAGCATCTTCAACACTCACATGCTCACCGAGGACAAAAGAGAGGTCAACTATGACACTACCTAGATAACAAGCATCTACACAGCATCACAGTTTTAAGCGGACACTTGAGATTATTAGTCAGGTTAGCTTAAGCATCCAATACTAAGCATAAGGTTCACACCTAACAAGCATTTTTCAACAAGAACTAACTACAAGTTTAGACAAAACAAAAGCAGGCTAAAGTAGTCAACTTAGTGCATGCACATCAATCACAAGTTACTTATTTATTAGGACAAAGGTGGGAGGAGCATAGTTATATGCACAAAGCAACAATCATGATGATGCATGCTTCGTCTTATTCGTCCTCACAAGATTGCCAGCCTAAGGTGGCAATCACGTTCTATGTCGGTGGCATAACACGCATTCTCTCGATATAGAGCTAGTCGTCAACTACATTCAACTTACGCATTCGTGGTTAGCGTACCTGCAGAAAATTTCATTGCAGCCCAACAATTCCCAATATACCACACAATGAAAGCAGTAAACTAAATACTCTCCATACATACATCCCCTGATGCATATACTTCGGTATCAAAGCTACCCAACAAATGTACCCACAATTAAGTACTTTCATAATTACATGGTTAAACATGTAATTATGTCAGTAACCATAGCTAACTCTCCCCTAGACCGATGGTTGAACGGTCATGCTCTCCCAGCTCACACTTTACCTTGGCGTAGGTGCGACGTTGCAAGAATGTAACTCTAGCGACATATATGGCTATTTCATATATGAAGGTTACCTCTACCATTCGACCACAGGGTAACAGTGCGGTCAAGTTATCACTCATACATACCTTGGCTTGGGCGTAGATGCAAAAATTTAAAACCTCCAAGTTAGTACATAATTAAGCCACCTAAGGGTCCTTAATTGGGCATAAAGGAAATGACCACTGGCATACTTAGATTTAAAATTCAGATTTGAACAAACCTATATATGCAGTAGCTATAAGTTGTCAAAAACTGAGTTTTGCAAACAAAAACCTTTGTTTTCAATACACATATGACATGTTTAGTGTTGAACCTTGCTCCGATACCAGCTGTCACGGAACCGCCCAAATTATAAGAGCACAAGTACAAAAACAATCACCGAAGTGATCAAATTCTCGCACTTGAGCCCATATAACTCTGGTAGTCCAATGAAATCACGAGGGATTTCATACCAACCAACATAACAGCCAAGATCGTAGTGGTCCAACATAACAGGTCATATGTTACATCCATTTCATAAGTAATTCAACATATATGGGAGTTCAGTAGAGTTATTACAACTCAAGTTCAAAAGTAGCGGAAGCAAAGTAGTTTGAAAACTAATATCACCTTAGTTCAAATACATGCCAGTACCAAGGTCAATTTCCAACAAAAGCATGAGAGATAAGATAGCTCAGAAGGATCATGCCCATGATCACACTCCGCCACAACAGCCGGAGTCTTCCAATTCTTGCAGTAGCTATGATACGTCACAACCTGCAACAAGTGGGAATAAACCCTGAGTACGAGAAGGTACTCAGCTAGACTTACCCGTCATAAACCAGAAATAATGACACCAAGGAGTATGCAAGGCTTTCTTTCGGTGGGCTAGCTTGACTCATTTGCGAAAAGCATAAGTTATCATGAATAAACTAATTTAAGTCCTTGTGCATCATATTTATTATAACCTATTCAATCTAGGTAAGCACCTATGCTAAAGCAATCACTTGATTAACCATTAACATCAAAGGTTACCATCTCAGGTTTAGCATTTCCAACATTATCCACATAACCATCTGTGTTCCATCATCATTACTACGATGCAGTAACTCGAGTCAAGTGCTCACTATCCAGGAGCGATGGCGATTCGAATCGATTATTAACCAGCTGGTAATTTATTCCTCACACAAACCTCACTCACCCGCTAAAGTGAGGTATTGGTCACCGAGTCAACTATTCAGATAAAGTCGCGAGCTTGCCAGGAACCACATGTACCCGGGGGCCGCCCGACTGCTCTTTGGCCTTATCATCGCGCCCCCGTTTCCTGCCACTACTGCTCCGGTACAGTGCGTTGCGGGCAATCCACTCGGCCCGAATAATCTCCCGGCTTCGCGGTCGAAAGGTACTTTATCCGGCCAGCTAAATGTGAGGCATGCGTTCAACATGACTCGAGGCCCAACAACGGTCGGTCCTTAATCGACACAGGCGGAAACTACAAGCACCCCAGAACCCTGTCTGGTTGCCCCATACTTATTCCGCCCGGTCTCCAATTATCCATCAACACTTGGTTATTTCCAGGATATCATCCATTCCATAGCTAAAGTATTCCAGTAACCACCTATAGTTGCCAGTGACAGGAAATCACCGATCGCTACCGGTCTAAGCAGGGCTAAGCAATATTTTCGATCCCGAACCAAAAATAGGATTTCAGGCATATTTGCGGGACAAGGAAAAGGATATATATATGCAGCAAGTGTTTTCAATCAACTCCTATAACTTAATGCAACAATACATATATAACATATATATACTCAATTGCTTTTGTAAAGTAGGAGGCTTAGAATGCTCCGGGGCTTGCCTGGGATCAAACACTGGGTTAGTGATTGACAGATGACACTCGCTCGGCAAGCATCTCCCAAACCGACACTTGTTTAGTCCTTCCATCTTCGGGATAGGTCCACCAAACACCGTCTTCGGGTTTGGCTCCAACACCACATTTTTCACGCGTTTTAGCTAGCGTACCTAAATGAAATGCAAGTACATGAATACAAGGAAATACGATCGATGATGCATCACACGTTAATCAAGGCAAGTATAAGGTTATAGTAAAGACACGTAAGCACATCACATTACTTAAGTAACCTTACACAAACAAACATGCTTAAATAGCAAAGAAAGCAATACCAAACATAACTCAAGATTTACAAAGCCTCAGGTGTACTAACTTCATCACCATGGACATGAATCACACTTAATAACAAGCAAGCAAAGTAATCAAGCATCTATGTATTTTCAACAATTCTAGACATACATGCAGTAGCTGAGTAAATCAATCATATCTGGAGTTCTATAAATCCAAATGACTTGCAAGAAGACATTATAGAAAGCTTATGAAATTGTCTACAATTCATTTAATATCACCTAAGCCTGATTCCCAAGTTTAATAGGTCTAAAAGGTAAAACTACAGAATCTGGTCTGCTCCAAACAGAGAGCAACCAAATTTGGGACCTGACTTTAAACATCTATAACTCAAAAACTACTTGACCAAATGATACCAAATTTTAACAGCAGCTAGATACATGAATTATCTACAACTTTTATATAAACAAGTTTCACAACAAGGCAAATTATCATGAAGAACTTTGCTAAGTTCCCAGATCTGTCCAGAAACTTCATTTGCAAGAAATAATTATTAACTTATGTTGCAAACATATAATTGGACAAAATCAACTTTACTAACATGTCACACATGACTAATGAACACCAGAAAACATAGTGTACATTCCTAAATAAATTCTTTTAATGCATTTTCTTAATTTATTTAGATAATTAGGTGGAATTATGAACACCTATCAAAAGTGCACAATAAATTCTACCAAAATTATAGTGGCCTACATATGCTCCCAATAGTTTACTGTACAAATTTCAAACCATTTGGACATATATATCAACCTCTATGAAAAAGACAAATGGCTATTGCAAGAATTCATGTGAGAGCAAGATGAATCAATAACTCACTCATACTACAACTAAAATTCATGAAATTTTTACCACACATCAAACATCACATGAGTAGCATGCCACAAAAATTTCACTTCATTTGGAGCCCTACATTTGCAGTTATGAAAATGACAAATACAACTAGCATTGAAAACCTAATCTGAAAAATCTATTTTTACAGTAAAAACATTAAACTAAAACATGAAATATTATAGATCTACTGCATAGAAAAATTCACAAGGATTCCAAAAAGTCCACATTTGCTATTTTACGAATTTCCTATGAATTACTATGAATTTCCAAAATTTAGCAATTTTCCTGCAAAATAATTACTAATCAGTCCTTATGACACTATTCATATGAGTCTTGGCTTCGCATCTGGACCCCTACCTTTAGTCAAATTGCTGTACGAGGTCCCTGGTCGGGATTTCAACAGAGGAGCTCGTCGGGATCGTGCTTTCCGGCGGAGGGGGACCACAGGCGATGGCGGGGAAGGGCCGGGGAGCATCCCTGGGACCGCGCCTACCCATGGGGCTGCTCGGTTGAGTCGAGGATGGTCCCAGGTGGTGCGGCCGCGGCAGCCAGCGGCTTGCTGGTCGGCGCTCCGGCGTCGGTCCACTGCGAGGGGTGAAAACGGTGAGGTGAGGAGCTCCGGAGGTGCGGCGTGGTACGGGGGACGCAATGGCGTGGTCGGTTCGGGTGGAGGAAGGCCGGAGGTAGGAGAACGACGGTGTGGCCGCAAGCTCCGGAGTTTGGCCATGGCGGACGTGCTCTGTGCGACAGGGAAAAGACCGGGAGGAAATGGGAAGCTCCAGGGCGAGAGGGGGCATGGAGTGGAGCTTGGACGCGCGTCCTGGTGCTCTTCCACCTCGACAACAAGGCGCAAGACGTGTGGAGAGGCAAAGGGGCGCGTGTCCAGCCATGGTGGGGTGAGCTCGGCTGCATGCTTGCCACGGAGCCATTTCATCGAGCACGTGGCGCGCAACAATGTGGCCGGCGTGGGAGCTGATTTTGGGCCACTTCTGGGCTGATTTGGATCATGGGCCAAAAAGAAAGTTTGTTCACCACATAATACTCTCCAACTTTGATTAAGAGGTCACAGCCATTAAGGCTTTGGATTAGTAGATAATTAGTTCCAAACTTACTAGTGTCAGCGATTTGACAGTGACAAGCAACATCCAAAATTGATGGTCGAAATGAAATGCAACTGGTGCCATCTTCTTGTATGCCCTTCTCTAAGATATAAGCTCCATCTTTGGTATTTGGACCAACTCAAGTCGCAAAGCAAAATTTTGAGAACGCGACGTGCCAATGTACGGACATAGGATTACTTAAGGGCTGGAAAATACAGCAACATTCAAACTTTGGTTCCTTATATGACTAGGTTAGAAGCTGTACTAGGCCATGAGACTTAAACAAAACTTGTAGTACCCAACTTGATCTACAACTTCTATTAAGGGTCCTTGGACCGGTTCAGCATGGTTAGGGAGATAAAGATCACCCAAAAAGTCAACTCATTGCTGCCCATTCTAGGACTTAGAATATTTTTCTAAGTCTGAAAACAGCTGCAGATTCGATCTTCACGCCTCAGTTTCACTTCCTTCCAAGCTGATTCATGATATGCTCCAAAAACAAAGTTTGTTGTACTCAAACTAAACTACAACTCTTATTAAGGAATCATCAACTAGTTCGGCTTGGTTAGGAAACTACATAGCTCCAAAGTAGGGTACCCGAAACTGAAACTCACTCAGGACTTAGCCAAATTTCTGGGCTCCCAGAACAGCAGGAACTTCCAAACCTTGTAGCTCATGAACTATGCCGAATTAGCCAAAGTGCCAATTGACAAACTTGTAGCTCAGGAAATTCTCTACAACTTTTCTTATATGAGCTAAGACCAGATCAGCATAGTTTGGGAGATAACGAGCAAGAACAGAATCTGTTTTGAGGAAACATTGGAATTCCAGCAGAACAGAAAATTGTACTTTTGAGGGACTTAGAGGCTGAATCATGAGATGAGCCAATTGACAAAGTTGGAGCTTAGAAAATTTGCCACAACTTTGTTATAGTTGACTTTCACAGATTCAAACCCTAAGTTGGAGATTCAGAAGGATCAGTTTGGATCACTCCACTAATCAACTTGGAAAATAGCACTTGGGTGCTTAATTAGCATAACCACCCAACATAAGAAATGTTCCAAAAGACTAATTAAGTACTCCTAAGGTGTTTACAAACACTCATGGCCATCACTTGCATTAGTACAAAGCAATGTTTCATTGTTTCCGAAACATGTTTCAGTTATAAACCAAACAAGCATATAACTTATCATTTTATGTGACTTTTTGATTCCAAACTTCACGAAACTTTTCCAGTGACCAATATAGATAGGTATCAAGGTGAGACACATGAAGATATGGCAATAACACCATCCAAACATATATCTTTGAAGATGGCCTATATGTAAAGCAATGATGTAGCATCCAACTTTAGGTTGGGGCTCCTGTCCATAGGTTGACCTTGACATCCTCATCTCCACTTAATCTATCATGTTTAAGCTCAAACCCACTGCTTAACTGGTGGCAAACACCTCGGGTGTTACACAGAGGAACGGCGAGCCGGGAGCTCCGGCGAGCGATTTCGCGCCACCGGTGGCTTCTCCGTCCAACCCAAGCACACCGCTGGGTTCCCTAGACCAAACCGCACCGAGGCCAACCCTTTTCCCCAAAACTACCGCACCGGAGCACCCATGCTGATGGTGAGGGCGGGCGGCAGTGACGCCTGGTGGCACGCCGACGAGCTCTGGCCGCTAGACGGCCGACAGAGGGGTGCACCTGCTCCCTGGAACCCTAGCAGACTTCCCGAGGCTACGCAATTAGATGGGGATGGAGCGGAGTCGCTTGACTGCATGAACACCTGGCCGGCAGCCATGGCGCGGTAGGGCGCGGCCGTGTTCTGGCCCGACCTGATCGAGGATGGCGGTAGCGTCTTCACCCGAGCATCTATGTGTGATAGGAAGGAGGGGACGTGAGCGAGGGAAGGCGGAGGACTACGGTGTGGTGCTGGCCACGGTGACCCTAAACATGGTGGAGCTTCGGTGGCATTTGGGATTGGCGGAGGCGGCAATGCGGCTCACCTCGGGCTTGACCGGTGCTGCTAGGTGGTTGACAAGGTCAGCAAGGTCCTGGCAGAGCTCCGGTCAAGGTGGCAGAGGCTGCAACGCAACGGCGAGGGCTCGGTGGCCGGACGGAGCAGTGGTGCTCGGTTCTCTGCCCCGGCAAGGACAGAGGGAGCAAGAGGGGAAAACGACTGGGAAAACCGATGAGGGGGCGACACTTAACTTCCACGGTCATGCAAACACGATGCCGTGGCACCCTACGCGCACTCAGGTGGGACACATGGCGACTGAACCCTGGCATCGGTCGGCCATGGCTTGACTGTCGAAGCTGAATGACAGCCTGAAACCGGTGACTGACAGGGCGACTTTGACATTGATTAACTCCCGATTCAGTTCGAGTTAGTGGTAGAGGTTAACATCAAAGTTGTAGAGCTATGTGAGTACTACGACTTTGTCAATTGGAGCTTGGGCTGGTTCGACTTAGTTAGTGAGATAATGCATCCTAAAGTGAGGCACCCGAAAACTGAAACTGAGTTTCAGTCAACTGTGCCGACTAAAACCCATTTTTCAAAGCACCACATCTCCTAAACCATTTAGAACTAGGTGATGATGATGTTGACAAAATTGTAGAGCTAAGTGAGTACTACAAAAGTGTCAATATGAGTTGGGGCTGGTTTGGTCTGGTTTGCAAACTACAAGCTCCCAAAGTCGGCCACCATCAAACTGAAGGATCACTTTCTAGACTTAGAAATTTTCTAAGTGCTGGGGCAGCCCTTCTAGCTGACTTGTGGGCCAATTTTGAGCATGTTCTGGTCATTTTCATGAGATGGCCATATTGAGACTTTTGTTCCCTAGGAAATTCTCTACAACTTTGATTAAGGTTGCTCCTCCATGCAAGGTCTCTAAGCTAGACTTTTTAATTGGTCAAACTAAGGCATTCTAGGGTCCAATGCTGGTCAACAACACATTGGAGGGCATTTTGGTAATTTTAGTCAACATGAACATTGCTCCATTAGTTACTCTAAGTGAGATTAAGGTATTGTAGGATATAATTAGCCACTCTACCCCTTAGTTACACAAAAATCCTAGGGTCACATAATTGGAAACAAATCAAAACCCTAAAACACCCAAATTTGTTGCAAGCAAAGTAAAACATAATGAGATGATGCATGTTCATGCTTATGCAATGCAATGCAATTATGGAGCTAAACACCTGAGGTGTTACACACGGTTTGCGTCGAACATACCATAGGCTTAGCAATAATTTAAAATGCATCCATTGGTACTCCTAGGTGACAGGGCTCAAGTGGAAACTTGTTTCAGTCCATTTGGAGATAGTGCTAATCTTGACGCACAATAGGTGCACGGTTTGCACCGAACATACCATCGGCTCGAAAATCATTTTGAATGCACCCGATGGAACTCCTAGGTGACGTGGGTAATGTGGAACCTCATTTCAGTCCATTTGGATATAGTGTTATTGTAGGTGCAAGATAGTTGCACGATTTGTGCCAAAGTACCATAGGCTTAGAAATTATTTTGGTTGCACCCGATGGTGCTCCAAGGTGATGAGGCCCAAGTGGAAACTCATTTTGGTCCGTTTGCAGATAATCTTGATGCAAGATAGGTGCACGGTTTGTGCCGAACATACCATAGGCTCAGAAATTGTTTTGGACGCACCGGATGAAACTCGAATCTCATTTCGGTTTATTTGGAGACAGTGTTAGTGTAGGTGTAAGATAGGTGCATCCGTTCGGCGAACGTACGACACACTAAGAAATTGTTTTGGATGAACCCGATGGAATTGCAAGACGACGAGGCTCAAGTGGAAGCTTGTTTCGTTCCATTTGATGATAGTGCTAATCTTGACACAAGGTACATGCATGGTTTACGCCGAACATACCATAGGCTCAAAAATCATTTTAGATGCACCTGATGGTACTCTGAGGTGATGAAGCTTAAGTGAAAGCTCATTTCGGTCCATTTGGAGATAGTGTTAATCTTGACGCAAGATAGGTGCACGGTTTGGACCGAACATACCATAAGCTCAGAAATCGTTTTACACGCACCCGATGAAACTCCTAGGTGACGTGGGTCTTGTGGAATCTCATTTCGGTCTGTTTGGATACAATGTTAGTGTCAGTGCAAGATAGGTGCACGGTTTGCGCCAAAGTACCATTGGCTCAGAAATCGTTTTGCATGCACCCGATGATACTCCGAGGTGACGAGGCTCAAGTGGAGATAATGCTAATTTTGACTCAAGATAGGTGCATGATTTGCGCCGAACATACCATTGTCCTGGAAATTGTTTTGGACGCACACGATAGAACTGCTTTGTGACATGGGTCATGTAGAATCTTATTTCATTCCGTTTGGAGATACTGACAATCTTGATGCTAGATAGGTGCTCGGTTTGCGCCGAACATACCATGGGCTCAGAAGTTATTATGGAAGCACCAGATGGAACTCCTAGGTGACATCAGTCATGTGGAATCTCATTTTGGTCTGTTTGGAGGCAACGTTAGTGTTAGTGCAAGATAGGTGCATGGTTTGCACCAAAGTACCATATGCTCAGAAATCATTTTAGATGCACCCGATGGTACTCCTAGGTGTCGAGGCCAAGTGCAAACTCATTTTGGTCCGTTTGGAGATAGTGCTAATCGTGAGGCACGATAGGTGCACGGTTTGCGCCAAACATACCATAGGTTCATAAATTGTTTTTAATGCACCGGATGGAACTCCTAGGTGACGTGGGTCATGTAGAATCTTATTTCATTCCGTTCGGAGATAATGACAATCTTGATGCTAGATAGGTGCACGGTTTGCGCCGAACATACCATAGGCTTAGCTATAATTTTAAATGCACCCATTGGTACTCCTAGGTGACAGGGCTCAAGTGAAAACTCGTTTCGGTCCATTTGGAGATAGTGCTAATCTTGACGCACAATAGGTGCACGGTTTGCACCGAACGTACCATCGGCTCGAAAATCGTTTTGAACGCACCCGATGGAACTCCTAGGTGACGTGGGTAATGTGGAATCTCATTTCAGTCCATTTGGATATAGTGTTATTGTAGGTGCAAGATAGTTGCACGATTTGTGCCAAAGTACCATAGGCTTAGAAATTATTTTGGTTGCACCCAATGGTGCTCCTAGGTGATGAGGGCCAAGTGGAAACTGATTTTGGTCCATTTGGAGATAATCTTGACGCAAGATAGGTGCACGGTTTGTGCCGAACATACCATAGGCTTAGAAATTGTTTTGGACGCACCGGATGGAACTCGAATCTCATTTCGGTTCGTTTGGAGATAGTGTTAGTGTAGGTGCAAGATAGGTGCATCGGTTCGGTGAACGTACGACACACTAAGAAATTGTTTTGGATGAACCCGACGGAATTGCAAGATGACAAGGCTCAAGTGGAAGCTTGTTTCGGTCCATTTGAAGATAGTGCTAATCTTGACGCAAGGTACATGCTTGGTTTACGCCGAACATACCATAGGCTCAAAAATCGTTTTAGATGCACCTGATGGAACTCTGAGGCGATGAGGCTTAAGTGAAAGCTCATTTTGGTCCATTTAGAGATAGTGCTAATCTTGATGCAAGATAGGTGCACGGTTTGCACCAAACATACCATAGGCTCAGAAATCGTTTTATACGCACCCGATGAAACTCCTAGGTGACGCGGGTCTTGTGGAATCTCATTTCGGTCTGTTTGGATACAATGTTAGTGTCAGTGCAAGATAGGTCCACGATTTGCGCCAAAGTACCATTGGCTCAGAAATCGTTTTGCATGCACCAGATGATACTCCGATGTGACGAGGCTCAAGTGGAGATAATGCTAATCTTGACTCAAGATAGGTGCATGGTTTGCGCCGAACATATCATTGTCCTGGAAATTGTTTTGGACGCACACGATAGAACTGCTTGGTGATGTGGGTCATGTAGAATCTTATTTCATTCCGTTTGGAGATACTGACAATCTTGATGCTAGATTGGTGCTCGGTTTGCACCGAACATAGCATAGGCTCAGAAGTTATTATGGACACACCGGATGGAACTCCTAGGTGACATCGGTCATATGGAATCTCATTTTGGTCTGTTTGGAGGCAACGTTAGTGTTAGTGCAAGATAGGTGCATGGTTTGCACCAAAGTACCATATGCTCGAAATCATTTTGGATGCACCCGACGGTACTCCTAGGTGTCGAGGCTCAAGTGCAAACTCATTTTGGTTCGTTTGGAGATAGTGCTAATCGTGACGCATGATAGGTGCACGGTTTGCGCCGAACATACCATAGGTTCAGAAATTGTTTTTGATGCACCGGATGGAACTCCTAGGTGATGTGGGTCATGTAGAATCTTATTTCATTCCGTTCGGAGATAATGACAATCTTGACGCTAGATAGGTGCACGGTTTGCGCCGAACATGCCATAGGCTTAGCAATAATTTTAAATGCACCCGTTGGTACTCCTAGGTGATAGGGCTCAAGTGGAAACTTGTTTCGGTCCATTTGGAGATAGTGCTAATCTTGACGCACAATAGGTGCACGGTTTTCACTGAACATACCATCGGCTCGAAAATCATTTTGAATGCACCCGATGGAACTCCTAGGTGACGTGGGTAATGTGGAATCTCATTTCAGTCCATTTGGATATAGTGTTATTGTAGGTGCAAGATAGTTGCACGATTTGTGCCAAAGTACCATAGGCTCAGAAATTATTTTGGTTGCACCCGATGGTGCTCCTAGGTGATGAGGCCCAAGTGGAAACTCATTTTGGTCCGTTTGCAGGTAATCTTGATGCAAGATAGGTGCGTGGTTTGTGCCAAACATACCATAGGTTCAGAAATTGTTTTGGACGCACCGGATGGAACTCGAATCTCATTTCGGTTCGTTTGGAGACAGTGTTAGTGTAGGTGCAAGATAGGTGCATCGGTTCGGCGAACGTACGACACGCTAAGAAATTATTTTGGATGAACCCGATAGAATTGCGAGATGACGAGGCTCAAGTGGAAGCTTGTTTCGGTCCATTTGAAGATAGTGCTAATCTTGACGCAAGGTACATGCATGGTTTATGCCGAACATACCATAGGCTCAAAAATCTTTTTAGATGCACCTGATGGTACTCTGAGGTGATGAGGCTTAAGTGAAAGCTTATTTCGGTCCATTTGGAGATAGTGCTAATCTTGACGCAAGATAGGTGCACGGTTTGCACCGAACACACCATAGGCTCAGAAATCATTTTACACGCACCCGATGAAACTCCTAGGTGACGCGGGTCTTGTGGAATCTCATTTCGGTCTATTTGGATACAACGTTAGTGTCAGTGCAAGATAGGTCCATGATTTGCGCCAAAGTAGCATTGGCTTAGAAATCGTTTTGCATGCACCCGATGATACTCCGATGTGACGAGGCTCAAGTGGAGATAATGCTAATCTTGACTCAAGATAGGTGCATGGTTTGCGCCGAACATACCATTGGCCTGGAAATTGTTTTGGACGCACATGATAGAACTGCTTGGTGACGTGGGTCATGTAGAATCTTATTTCATTCCGTTTGGAGATACTGACAATCTTGATGCTAGATAGGTGCTTGGTTTGCGCCAAACATACCATAGGCTCAGAAGTTATTATGGACGCACCGGATGGAACTCCTAGGTGAGATCGGTCATGTGGAATCTCATTTTGGTCTGTTTGGAGGCAACGTTAGTGTTAGTGCAAGATAGGTGCATGGTTTGCACCAAAGTACCATATGCTCAGAAATCGTTTTGGATGCACCCGATGGTACTCCTAGGTGTCGAGGCTCAAGAGCAAACTCATTTTGGTCCGTTTGGAGATAGTGCTAATCGTGGCGCACGATAGGTGCACGGTTTGCGCCGAACATACCATAGGTTTAGAAATTGTTTTTGACGCACCGGATGGAACTCCTAGGTGACGTGGGTCATGTAGAATCTTATTTCATTCCGTTCAGAGATACTGACAATCTTGATGCTAGATAGGTGCACGGTTTGCGCCAAACATACCATCGGCTCGAAAATCGTTTTGAACGCACCCGATGGAACTCCTAGGTGACGTGGGTAATGTGGAATCTCATTTTAGTCCATTTGGATATAGTGTTATTGTAGGTGCAAGATAGTTGAAGGATTTGTGCCAAAGTACCATAGGCTCATAAATTATTTTGGTTGCACCCGATGGTGCTCCTAGGTGATGAGGCCCAAGTGGAAACTCATTTTGGTCCGTTTGCAGATAATCTTGACTTAAGATAGGTGCGCGGTTTGTGCCGAACATACCATAGGCTCATAAATTGTTTTGGACACACCGGATGGAACTCGAATCTCATTTTAGTTCGTTTGGAGACAGTGTTAATGTAGGTGCAAGATAGGTGCGTCGGTTCGACGAACGTACCCGAGGCTAACAAATTCTTTTGGATGCACCAGATAAAATTGCTAGAGGAGGCTCAAGTGGAAGCTCGTTTTAGTCTGTTTGGAGATAGTGCTAATCTTGACGCACAATAGGTGCACGGTTTGCGCCGAACATACCATAGGCTTGAAAATCATTTTGAACGCACCCGATAGAACTCCCTGGTGACGTGGGTAATGTGGAATATCATTTCAGTCCATTTGGAGATAGTGTTAGTGTAGGTGCAAGATAGGTGCACGCTTTACGCCGAACCTACCACAGGCTCGGAAATTGTTCTGGACGCACACGATGGAACTGCTAGGTAACGTGGGTCATGTAGAACCTTATTTCATTCCAATTGGAGATACTAACAATCTTGATGCTAGTAGGTAATGTGGAATATCATTTCAGTCCAGTTGGAGATACTGTTAGTGTAGGTGCAAGACAGGTGCATGATTTGTGCCAAAGTACCATAGGCTTAGAGATCATTTTGGATGCACCCGATGGTGCTCCTAGGTGACGAGGCTCAAGTGAAAACTCATTTCGGTCTGTTTGGAGATAGTGCTAATCTTGATGCAATATAGGTGCACGGTTTGCGCCGAACATACCATAGGCTCAGAAATTGTTTTGGACACACCTGATGGAACTCGAATCTAATTTCAGTACATTTGGAGATAGTGTTAGTGTAGGTGCAAGATAGGTGCACCAGTTTGGGGAACGTACCATAGGCTAAGAAATTGTTTTGGATGCACCCGATGCAATTGCTAGATGACGGGGCTCAAGTGGAAACTCATTTCAGTCCATTTGGGGATATTGCTAATCTTGTCGCAAGGTACGTGCACGGTTTGCACCGAACATACCATAGGCTCAGAAATCATTTTAGATGCACCTGATGGTACTCTGAGGTGATGAGGCCTAAGCGAAAGCTCATTTCGGTCCATTTTGAGAAAGTGCCAATCTTGATGTAAGATAGGTGCACGGTTTGCACCGAACGTATCATAGGCTCGAAAATCATTTTACACGCACCCGATGAAACTCCTAGGTGATGTGGGTCCTGTGGAATCTCATTTCGGTCCATTTGGAGACAATATTAGTGTCGGTGCAAGATAGGTGCACGGTTTGCGCCAAAGTAGCATAGGCTTAGAAATAGTTTTGGATGCACCCGATGGTACTCCTAGGTGATGAGGCTGAAGTGGAAACTCGTTTCGGTCCGTTTGGAGATAGCGCTAATCTTGATGCAGGATAGGTGCACGGTTTGCACCGAACATACCATAGGCTCGAAAATTGTTTTTATCTGCACCCGATGAATCTCCTAGGTGACGTGGGTTGTGTGGATTCTCATTTCGGTCCGTTCGGAGATAATGTTAGTGTCGGTGCAAGATAGGTGGATTTTTTATGCCGAACGTACCACAGGCTCAAAAATCATTCTGGACGCACACAATGGAACTGCTAGGTGACGTGCGTCATGTAGAATCTTGTTTTGGTCTATTTGGAGATAGTGCTAATCTTGACGCAAGATAGGTGCACGGTTTGTGCCGAACATACCATAGGCTCAAAAAACATTTTAGATGCACCCGATGGTACTTGTAGGTGATGAGGCTCAAGCGAAAGCTTGTTTTGGTCCATTTAAGATAGTGCTAATCTTGGTCTAAGACAGGTGCATAGTTTGCACCGAACATACCATAGGCTCAGAAATCATTTTACACACACCTGATGAAACTCCTAGGTGACATGGGTCACGTGGAATCTCATTTCGGTCCGTTTGGAGACAGTGTTAGTGTCGGTGCAAGGTAGGTGCACTGTTTGCACCAAACGTACCACAGGCTCAGAAATCGTTTTGGACGCACACAATGGAACTACAAGGTGACATGTGTCATGTACAATCTTATTTCATTCCGTTTGGAGATACTAACAATGTTGATGCTAGATAGGTGCACGGTTTGCGCCGAACATACCATAGGCATAGAAATCGTTTTGGATGCACCCAATGGTACTCCTAGGTGACAAGGCTCAAGTGAAAACTTGTTTCGGTCCGTTTGGAGATAGTGCTAATCTTGTTGCACAATAGGTGCACGGTTTGCACCGAACATGCCATAGGCTCAGAAATCGTTTTGAACGCACCCGATGCAACTCCTAGTGACGTGGGTAATATGGAATATCATTTCAGTCCATTTGGAGGTAGTGTTAGTGTAGGTGCAAGATAGGTGCACGATTTGCGCCAAAGTACCATAGGCTTAGAGATGATTTTGGATGCACCCGATGGTGCTCATAGGTGATGAGGCTCAAGTGGAAACTCATTTCGGTCCGTTCGGAGATAGTGTTAATCTTGACGCAAGATAGGTGCACGGTTTGCGTCGAACATACCATAGGCTCGGAAATCATTTTACACGCACCCAATGAAACTCCTAGGTGACGTGGGTCTTGTGAAATCTCATTTCGCTCCGTTTGGAGACAACGTTAGTGTCGGTGCAAGATAGATGCATGGTTTGCGCCAAAGTACCATAGGCTCAGAAATCATTTTGGATGCACCCGATGGTACTCCTAGGTGACAAGGCAAAAGTGCAAACTCATTTCGGTCCGTTTGGAGATAGTGCTTATCATGACGCATGATAGGTGCATGGTTTGGATCTCCTAGGTGACATGGGTCATGTAGAATCTTATTTAATTCTGTTCGGAGATACTAACAATCTTGATGCTAGATAGGTGCACGGTTCGCACCGAACATACCATAGGCTCAGAAGTCATTATGGATGCACCGAATGGAACTCGAATCTTATTTCGGTTCATTTGGAGACAGTGTTAGTGTAGGTGCAAGATAGGTGCACCGGTTCGGCGAACGTACCTGAGGCTAACAAATTCTTTTGGATGCACTCGATAAAATTGCTATATAAAGAGGCTCAAGTGGAAGCTCGTTTTAGTTTGTTGGAGATAGTGCTAATGATGCACAATAGGTGCACGGTTTGCGTCGAACATACCATAGGCTAGAAAATCGTTTTGAATGCACTCGATCGAACTCCCTGGTGACGTAGGTAATGTAGAATATCATTTCAGTCCATTTGGAGATAGTGTTAGAGTAGGTGCAAGATAGGTGCACGATTTACGTCGAACGTACCACAAGCTCAGAAATCATTCTGGACGCACACAATGGAACTCCTAGGTAACCTAGGTCATGTAGAACCTTATTTCATTCCAATTGGAGATACTGACAATCTTGATGCTAGATACGTAATGTGGAATATCATTTTAGTCCATTTGGAGATACTGTTAGTGTAGGTGCAAGATAGGTGCACGATTTGCGCCAAAGTACCATAGGCTTAGAGATCATTTTGGATGCACCTGATGGTGCTCCTAGGTGACGAGGCTCAAGTGAAAACTCATTTCGGTCCGTTTGGAGATAGTGCTAATCTTGACGCGAGACAGGTGCACGGTTTGCGCCGAACATACCATAGGCTCAGAAATTGTTTTGGACACACCGGATGGAACTCGAATCTAATTTCGGTACATTTTGAGATAGTGTTAGTGTTGGTGCAAGATAGGTGCACCAGTTCGGTGAACATACCATAGGCTAAGAAATTATTTTGGATGCACCCGATGGAATTGCTAGATGACGAGGCTCAAGTGGAAGATCTTTTTAGTCCGTTTTGGGATAGTGCTAATCTTGCCGCAAGGTACATGCACGGTTTGCGCTGAACATACCATAGGCTCAAAAATCATTTTAGATGCACCTCATGGTACTTCGAGGTGATGAGGCCCAAGCGAAAGCTCATTTCGGTCCACTTGGAGAAAGTGCCAATCTTGACGTAAGATAGGTGCACGGTTTGCACCAAACATACCATAGGCTCGGAAATCATTTTACACGCACCCGATGAAACTCCTAAGTGATGTGGGTCTTGTGGAATCTCATTTCGGTCTGTTTGGAGACAACATTAGTGTCGATGCAAGATAGGTGCACGGTTTGCTCCAAAGTACCATTGGCTTAGAAATCATTTTGGATGTTCCCGATGGTACTCCTAGGTGATGCGGCTCAAGTGGAAACTCGTTTTGGTCCGTTTGGAGATAGCGCTAATCTTGATGTAGGATTGGTGCACGGCTTGCGCCAAACATACCATAGGCTCGGAAATTGTTTTACATGCACCCGATGAATCTCCTAGGTGACGTGGGTTGTGTGGATTCTCATTTCGGTCCGTTCGGAGACAGTGTTAGTGTCGGTGCAAGATAGGAGGACTGTTTATGCCGAACATACCACAGGCTCGGAAATCATTCTAGACGCACATGATGGAACTGCTAGGTGACGTGGGTCATGTAGAATCTTGTTTTGGTCTATTTGGAGATAGTGCTAATCTTGACGCAAGATAGGTGCACGGTTTGTGCCGAACATACCATAGGCTCAAAAATCATTTTAGATGCACCCGATGGTACTTGTAGGTGATGAGGCCCAAGCGAAAGCTTGTTTTGGTCCGTTTAAGATAGTGCTAATCTTGGTGCAAGACAGGTGCACAGTTTGCACCGAACATACCATAGGCTCGAAAATCATTTTACACACACCTAATGAAACTCCTAGGTGACGTGGGTCACGTGGAATCTCATTTCAGTCTATTTGGAGAGGGTGTTAGTGTCGGTGCAAGGTAGGTGCGCTATTTGCACCGAACGTACCACAACCTTAGAAATCGTTTTGGGTGCACACAATGGAACTACAAGGTGACATGTGTCATGTAGACTCTTATTTCATTCCGTTTGGAGATACTGACAATCTTGATGCTAGATAGGTGCACGGTTTGCGCCGAACATACCATAGTCATAGAAATCGTTATGGATGCACCCGATGCAACTCCTAGGTGATGTGGGTAATGTGGAGTATCATTTCAGTCCATTTGGAGATATTGTTTGTGTAGGTGCAAGATAGGTGCACGATTTGCGCCAAAGTACCATAGGCTTAGAAATGATTTTGGATGCACCTGATGGTGCTCCTAGGTGATGGGGCTCAAGTCGAAACTCATTTTGGTCCGTTCGGAGATTGTGCTAATCTTGACGCAAGATAGGTGCATGGTTTGCGTCGAACATACCATAGGCTCGGAAATCATTTTACACGCATCCGATGAAACTCCTAGGTGACGTGGGTCTTGTGGAATCTCATTTCAGTCCGTTTGGAGACAACGTTAGTGTCGGTGCAAGATAGATGCACGGTTTGCGCCAAAGTACTATAGGCTCAGAAATCATTTTGGATGCACCCGATGGTACTCCTAGGTGACGAGGCTCAAGTGGAAACTCATTTCAGTTCGTTTGGAGATAGTGATAATCTTGACACAAGATAGGTGCATCGTTTGCACCGAACATACCATAGGGTTGAAAAACATTTTACACGCACCCAATGAAACTCCTAGGTGACGTGGGTCTTGTGGAATCTCATTTCGGTCCGTTTGAAGACAGTGTTAGTGTATGTGCAAGATAGGTGCATGGTTTGCGCCGAACCTAACACAGACTGAAAAATCATTTTGGACGCACTCAATGGAACTGCTAGGTGACGTGGGTCATGTAGTATCGTATTTTGGTCCATTTGGAGATACTGACAATCTTGATGCTAGATAGGTCCACGGTTTGCGCCGAACATAACATAGGCTCAAAAATCATTTCGGACGCACCTGATGGAACTCCTAGGTGACTTCGGTCATGTCGAACGTACCATAGACTCAGAAATTGTTTTGGATGCACCCGATCGAACTGCTAGATGGTGACGCTCAACTGGAAGCTCGTTTCAGTCCATTTGGAGATAGTGCTAATCTGGTCGCAAGATACGTGCACGGTTTGCGCCGAACATACCATAGGCTCAGAAATCGTTTTACATGCACCTGATGGTACTCCGAGGTGATGTGGGTCTTGTGGAATCTCATTTTGGTCTGTTTCGAGACAACGTTAGTGTCGGTGCAAGATAGGTGCACGGTTTGTGCTAAAGTACCATAGGCTCAGAAATCATTTTAGATACACCCGATGGTACTCCTAGATGACGAGGCTCAAGTGGAAACTCGTTTCAGTTCGTTTGGAGATAATGCTAATCGTGATGCACAATAGGTGCACAGTTTGCGTCGAACATACCATAGGTTCAAAAATGGTTTTTGACGCACCGAATGGAACTCCTAGGTGACGTGAGTCATGTAGAATCCTATTTCATTCTGTTCGGAGATACTGACAATCTTGATGCTAGATAGGTGCACGGTTTGCGCCAAACATACCATAGGCTCAGAAGTCATTATGGACGCACCGAATGGAACTCGAATCTCACTTCGGTTCTTTTGGAGACAGTGTTAGTGTAGTTGCAAGATAGATGCACCGGTTCGGCGAACGTACCCGAGGCTAACAAATTCTTTCGGAAGCACTCGATAAAAATTGCTAGATGACGAGGCTCAAGTGGAAGCTCGTTTTAGTCTGTTTGGAGATAGTGCTAATCTTGACGCACAATAGGTGCACTGTTTGCGCCGAGCATACCATAGGCTAGAAAATCATTTTGAACGCACCCGATCGAACTCCCTGGTGACGTGGGTAATGTGGAATATCTTTTCAGTCCATTTGGAGATAGTGTTAGTGTAGGTGCAAGATAGGTGCACGGTTTACGCCGAACGTACCACAAGCTCGGAAATCGTTCTGGACGCACAAGATGGAACTGCTAGGTAACCTGGGTCATGTAGAAGCTTATTTCATTCCAATTGGAGATACTGACATTCTTGATGCTAGATAGGTAATGTGGAATATCATTTCAGTCCAGTTGGAGATATTGTTAGTGTAGGTGCATGATTTGCGCCAAAGTACCATAGGCTTAGTGATCATTTTGGATGCACCCGATGGTGCTCCTAGGTGACGAGGCTCAATTGAAAATTCATTTCGGTCCGTTTGGAGATAGTGCTAATCTTGACGCAAGATAGGTGCACAGTTTGCGCCGAACATACCATAGGCTCAGAAATCATTTTACACACACCCGATGAAACTCCTAGGTGACGTGGGTTGTGTGGAATCTCATTTCGATGCGTTCGGAGACAGTGTTAGTGTCGGTGCAAGATAGGTGGACTGTTTATGCCGAACGTACCACAGGCTCGGAAATCATTCTGGACGCACACGATGGAACTGCTAGGTGACGTGGGTCATGTAGAATCTTGTTTCGGTCCATTTGGAGATAGTGCTAATCTTGACGCAAGATAGATGCACGGTTTACGCTGATCATACCATACGCTTAGAAATTGTTCTGGACGCACCGGATGGAACTCGAATCACATTTTGGTTCATTTGGAGGTAGTGTTAGCATTGGTGCAAGATAGGTGCACTGGTTCGGTGAACGTACCACAGGCTAAGAAATTGTTTAGGACTGATATGAACCCACTAGGGTGAATCCTGATCTTTCGATGAGAGGTGGATAACTCGATTTGGGGATGGAGATGACGTTCACAGCCCAACTACAACCATCCAAGGATGTTGCGCCTTAGCAACCGATACACCACCTCCAACAGCCGTCGCGATCTTGTGGAACACGATCAACCAAACCACTAGGGTAATTCCTGCAAGCAATTGAGGAACAAGCAAGAACAAGTAGAACAAGCAACTCAATTGCAAATATGGAGATGAAAACCAATCTGAAATCACAAAGTTGGGGTTCTGAATCGAGTAGAACGGATGGTCTAGTCGACACACACGTCTACAAGGAAGTAGCAATGGCTAAACTTTCAACAAAACAAAACCCAATCTGTTTGTGGTGGCTCTAATCCTTATTAATACCTAGGGGAACGACCAGGGGGTGTTGAGGTCGTTCTCCAACCCTAGGACACGTCCCTAATGAACCCAACTTAATACATGGGCCATCAGCCCAAAATAGGGTGACACAGCACCAAAGGCAGAAAAGGCCCCGGCGTTGAAACGACGATTGCGGAAGCATCGGATAAGATATAGCCATGAGTCCAGATCCGTTGGAAAATAGACTTGATAGGCTTTCCAAAAAGTGCTAGAACGTCCCAATCCGAGTCCGTATGCGACCGTGGTGAACATCACAAGTTGGAGCTGTCCTGGAGTCCGAATCCAGCCCCAAAACGTGTTGGATTTGATCTCTTTCTTTCCTTGGACCAAAAGTGACCTGGTGTCTAGGTGGAGGACATTGGGAATACTTGGATTTGGTCCCCAACCAACTTCATTAACCTTCCATGCTTTCCATATGCAATCAAACCTTTCCTTGCTCCATGTAAGTAATTCTTTGGTATAGAAGTGGTTGACATGGTCATATTTGAGCCAATGATGTCCTCATCATTCTCCCCTTCTTGACAGCAAACCGTCCTCGGTTTGACCTTTGTTGGAGGATGTGTTGTAGGTAAAAGTGAACCGTGCTCCCCTTCTTGATATTTATCCTGTTGCATTTGGGAAAAACTAGAAAAACTTTGCAAGACATCATTAGTGTTAGTGCAGCCCTCAATTTGATCATGGTATTGTGGCCCAAAAGGATATTTCAGATTAGAGCAAATATAAACTTTATGCACCAAATATTCTCCTTTGTTGTCATATTTGCCAATTGCATGAAGCGAACACTGATTAAAACTTGGCAAAATAGAATCAAATTTAAGTTTCTCTTTTAGACAATTTAGATTACACAGACTATCAAATTCAATATAACCCAAAGTATTTAAAGAGAACAACAAATTCAGTTCATCTTGTGCACATGTAATAGGATGAAAAACCTTATCTTTAGCACATTTGTATGGTTCCAAACCAAAAGTATCACACTTATTTGCTACTTGTGGCATAGGAGTAAAAGAATCATCAACACACAACTCCTCTTTATCACAAGGAACCGCGAGTAATCCATTTTGTGACAAAGGAAAATCAGTAGTGGGTTCCACTATTTGTTGCACTTCATTAGCATGCAGAGTGGACAAATTTTGGACATTATGGGTCACATCATTCTGGCAAGTGTTCACAGATAATAGAATCTCTTTTTCAGCATTGAGAGCCAGACAAAACAATTGACCAATATGGCAATATGATTTGCTAATTAATAAGGTTCGAATTTTAGAATTGAGCCCTCTCATGAATCTACTCATAACATCTTCCATGCATTCATCCAATCCACCAAACATGATACAAATCTTAAAATTATGGTAGTATTGTTTCACAGTCTTGCTACCCTGCTTCAAGTTGTCTAATTTTGCAAGCAAATAATCAACATAATATGCAGGAACGAATGCATCTCTAAAAAGAAATTTGAAGTCTTTCCAAGATTCTGGAACTTTGATGTGCCTACAAATGTGTTTCCATTCGAGCAAAGCATATTCAATCAAAATATTAGAGGCAATACAAATCTTTTGTTTCTCGGATAGGTCATGCTCCTCAAATTCATTGTCTACTTTTAACTCCCAATCAATGTAAGCTTGAGGATCAAACTTACCATCATATAATGGCAAATGTTGAATGACATCCTGAATATGAGAGTCTAGTTTCAACAGCTCAAAAATCTCCATATCACCTGCCATGATTAGTAGGAAACAAGAAACACAAAAATAATATGTATCCTCCTATCAACTACTAGGATGTGTCAGATGTAATTCTCTCAAACTCAACTTGTTAAAACAAGCCCTTACAAGTTCTTACCAAGCCAAACAGGAGGTGACGGCAACCAACAAGTCTACAACCGTGGAGTGAAGTGTATCGGTGCCACAACAACAACACCTGTCAAGCTGTAGTCGAAATATGTGGAGCTATAGGTGGGCTAAAGCAAGGAAGTACTAGAACCACGTTAGTTGCAAGCAAATTGAACAAACGCTCAACGACGTTATTATGCTGGTCCTAGGCTAGTACATGCTAGAGACGCGAGCCTGGACACAAACGAAGTCACTGAGCAGCAACAAAGAAGGATCACAAGGACAGGAATAACAACAAAAGAAAAACTCTTCTCTTCTTCTTTCTCTTTCTTTTCTTTCTTTCTTTCTTTCTGTCTTTCTTTTCTTTCTTTCTTTCTTTTCTTTCTTTCTGTCTTTTTTTTTCTTCTGTTTTTTTTTCTTTCAACTAGCACAAAACTGAAATTTTGCAACAAGAAATAACAAGCTACTTACAGCAATTAAATGTTTCCTTGGGAAGGGTGATTCAGTAGCAAAGTGAAACAAGTGGTTGTTTTGCAAAACCAGCAGACGCGCAAATCTCCAGGGCAATTGCGAAGCGCTCAGAATGAATTTGGGACCAAGCTCTGATCTGTTGGAAAGAGGACAAGTTAAGCTTTCCAGATTGTATTTAAACTCCCTATTCAGACTCCTGACAAAGGAAATATGGTACTTTTGTTTTCAAGATAAAACATGACTCCGAATCTAATTCTATCTTGATCTTGTTGGATTTCCTTTTTGTAGATGGAAATATGGACGTGGATGAAACCTCCAAGGACGTGGCTAGGATAATGGTGGTAAACAAAACAAAGGAATTTGAAAATCCACTCAGATTCCTAGAGAGAAACAAATAAACTCAAATCTACGATGGTGACAGAAACGTGACTAGAACTCGAAACTCTAAACGACTAGACGCTAAGACCAGCTACTTGCACGACGATGCAACCGTTAATTCAATGAGCCCTAACTAAGCAGTAATAGTATTAAGCTCAAAGGGGTTTTGGGATTATGAAGAACTAATCTACTAATTTTGTTTTGGCTTTTTCTGGACCATAGGAGATTAAAAACAGCAAAGAACTAGAAGTCTCTCACCGATCAACCTTGCTCTGATTACCAACTGATATGAACCCACTAGGGTGAATCCTGATCTTTCGATGAGAGAAGGTGGATAACTCGATTTGGGGATGGAGATGACGTTCACGGCCCGACTACAACCATCCAAGGATGCTGCGCCTTAGCAACTGATGCACCATCTCCAACAGCCGTCGCGATCTTGTGGAACACGATCAACCAAACCACTAGGGTAATTCCTGCAAGCAATCGAGGAACAAGCAAGAACAAGTAGAACAAGCAACTCAATTGCAAATATGGAGATGAAAACCAATCTGAAATCACAAAGTTGGGGTTCTGAATCGAGTAGAACGGATGGTCTAGTCGACACACGCGTCTACAAGGAAGTAGCAATTGCTAAACTTTACACAAAACAAAACCCAATCTGTTTGTGGTGGCTCTAATCCTTATTAATACCTAGGGGAATGACCAGGGGGTGTTGAGGTCGTTCTCCAACCCTAGGACACGTCCCTAATGAACCCAACTTGATACATGGGCCATCAGCCCAAAATAGGGTGACACAGCACCAAAGGCAGAAAAGGCCCCGGCGTTGAAACGATGATTGCGGAAGCATCGTATAATATATAGCCATGAGTCTAGATCCGTTGGAAAATAGACTTGATAAGCTTTCCAAAAAGTGCTAGAACGTTCCAATCCGAGTTCGTATGCGACCGTGGTGAACATCACAAGTTGGAGCTGTCCTGGAGTCCGAATCCAGCCCCAAAACGTGTTGGATTTGATCTCTTTCTTTCCTTGGACCAAAAGTGACGTGGTGTCCAGGTGGAGGACGTTGGGAATACTTGGATTTGGTCCCCAACCAACTTCATTAATCTTCCATGCTTTCCATATGCAATCAAACCTTTCCTTGATCCATGTAAGTAATTCTTTGGTATAGAAGTGGTTGACATGGTCCTATTTGAGCCAATGATGTCCTCATCAAGGACGCACCCGATGGAATTGTTAGATGATGAGGCTCAAGTGGAAGCTCGTTTCAGTCTATTTGGAGATAGTGCTAATCTTGATGTAAGGTACGTTCATGGTTTGCGCCACACATACCATTGGCTCAGAAATCATTTTAGATGCACCTGATGGTACTCCGAGGTGATGAGGCTTAAGCGAAAGCTCATTTTGGTCCGTATGGAGATAGTGCTAATCTTGACGCAAGATAGGTGCACAGGTTGCACTAAACATTCTATAGGCTCAGAAATCTTTTTACACGCACCCGATGAAAGTCCTAGGTGACGTGGGTCTTGTGGAATTTCATTTCCGTCCATTTGGAGACAACGTTAGTGTCGGTGCAAGATATGTGCACGGTTTGCGCCAAAGTACCATAGGCTCATAAATCATTTTAGATGCACCCGATGGTACTCCTAGGTGATGAGGCTAAAGTGGAAACTCGTTTCAGTTTGTTTGGAGATAGTGCTAATCCTGACGCAAGATAGGTGCACAGTTTGCACCGAACATACCATAGGCTCATAAATCATTTTACACGCACCCAATGAAACTCCTTGGTGATGTGGTTCTTGTGGAATCGTATTTCAGTCCGTTTGGAGACTATGTTAGTGTAGGTGCAAGATAGGTGCACGGTTTGCGCCGAACGTAACACAGACTCAAAAATCATTTTGGACGCACTCAATGGAACTGCTAGGTGACGTGGGTCATGAAGAATCTTATTTTGGTCCATTTGGAGATACTGACAATCTTGATGCTAGATATGTGCACGGTTTGCGCCAAACATAACATATGCTCAGAAATCATTTTGGACGCACTTGATGGAACTCCTAAGTGACTTCGGTCATGTGGAATCTCATTTCGGTCTATTTGAAGACAGGGTTAGTGTCGGTGCGAGATAGGTGCATGGTTTGCACCGAACGTACCATAGGCCCAGAAATTGTTTTAGACGCACCCAGTCGAACTGCTAGATGATGACGCTCAAGTGGAAGCTCGTTTCGGTCCATTTGGAGATAGTGCTAATCTTGCCACAAGGTACGTGCACGGTTTCCGCCGAACATACCATAGGCTCAGAAATCGTTTTACACGCACCACATGAAACTCCTTGGTGATGTCGGTCTTGTGGAATCTTATTTCGGTCCATTTGGAGACAACATTAGTGTCGGTGCAAGATAGGTGCACGGTTTGTGCCAAAGAACCATAGGCTCATAAATAGTTTTGGATGCACCCGATGGTACTCTTAGGAGATGAGGCTCAAGTGGAAACTTATTTCGGTCCGTTTGGAGATAGTGCTAATCTTGATGTAGGATAGGTGCACGTTTTGCACCAAACATACCATAGGCTCAGAAATAGTTTTGTGCGCACATGATGAAACTCCTAGGTGATGTGGGTCACGTGGAATCTCATTTCGGTCTGTTTGGAGACGGTGTTAGTGTCGGTGCAAGATAGGTGCACTGTTTGCACCAAACGTACCATAGGCTCAGAAATCGTTTTGAACGCACATGATGGAACTACAAGGTGACGTGTGTCATATAGAATCTTATTTCATTCCGTTTGGAGATACTAACAATCTTGATGCTAGAAGGTGCACGGTTTGCGCTGAACATACCATAGGCTTAGAAATCATTTTGGATGCACCCGATGGTACTCCTAGGTGACAGGGCTCAACTGAAAACTCATTTCGGTCTGTTTAGAGATAATGCTAATCTTGACGCACAATAGGTGCATGGTTTGCGCTGAATATACCATAGGCTCATAAATTGTTTTGGACGCACCGGATGGAACTCGAATCTTATTTCGGTCCGTTTGGAGACAATGTTAGTGTAGGTGCAAGATAGGTGCACCGGTTTGACGAACGTGCCATAGGCTAAGAATTGTTTTGGATGCACCCGATGGAATTGCAAGATGATGAGGCTCAAGTGGAAGCTCATTTCGGTCCATTTAGAGATAGTGCTAATCTTGTCGCAAGGTACGTGCATAGTTTGCGCCGAACATACCATAGGCACATAAATTGTTTTAGATAGACCAGATGGTACTCTGAGGTGATGAGGCTTAAGCAAAAGCTCATTTCGGTCCATTTGGAGATAGCGCCAATCTTGAGACAAGATAGGTGCACAGTTTGCGTCGAACATACCATACGCTCGGAAATCCATTTACACGCACTCGATGAAACTCCTCGATGCATGGGTCTTGTGGAATCTCATTTTGGTTCGTTTGGAGACAATGTTAGTGTTGGTGCAAGATAGGTGCACGGTTTGCGCCAAAGTACCATATGCTCAGAAATTGTTTTGGATGCAACCGTTGGTACTCCTAGCTGACGAGGCTCAAGTGGAAAATCGTTTCAGTTTGTTTGGAGATAGTGCTAATCTTGACGCAAGACATGTGCACAGTTTGCGCCGACCATACCATTGGCTCGGAAATTGTTTTGGACGCACACGATGGAACTGCTAAGTGACGTGGGTCATGTACAATCTTATTTCATTCTGTTTCGAGATAATGACAATCTTGATGCTACATAGGTGCACGGTTTGCACCGAACATAACATAGACTCGAAAATCGTTTTAGATGCACCCGATAGTACTCCTAGGTGATGAGGCTCAAGGGAATGCTCGTTTTTGTCTATTTGAAGATAGTGCTAATCTTGACGCAAGATAGCTGCATGTTTCGTCGAACATACCATGGGCTCAAAAATCATTTTACATGCACCCGATGAAACTCCTAGGTGACGTGGGTCTTGTGGAATCTCATTTTGGTCCGTTTGGAGACAACGTTAGTGTCGGTGCAAGATAGGTGCATGGTTTGCACCAAAGTACCATAGGCTGAAAATCGTTTTGGATGCACCCAATGGTACTCCTAGATGACGATGCTCAAGTAGAAACTCGTTTCGCTTCGTTTGGAGATAGTGCTAATCTTGACGCAAGATAGGTGCTCGGTTTGCGCTGAACATACCATAGGCTCAGAAATTGTTTTGGACGCACCGAATGGAACTCGAATCTCATTTCGGTTCGTTTGGAGGCAGTGTTAGCATTGGTGCAAGATAGGTGCTCTGGTTCGGTGAACGTACCACAGGCTAAGAAATTGTTTAGGATGCACCCGATGGAATTGCTAGATGGCGAGGCTCAAGTGGAAGCTCGTTTCGGTCCATTTGGAGATAGTGCTAATCTTGATGTAAGGTACGTGCATGGTTTGCGCCACACATACCATTGGCTCAGAAATCATTTTAGATGCACCCGATGGTACTCCGAGGTGATGAGGCTTAAGCGAAAGCTCATTTCGGTCCATTTGGAGATAGTGCTAATCTTGACGCAAGATAGGTGCACAGGTTGCACTGAACATAGCATAGGCTCGAAAATCTTTTTACACGCACCCGATGAAACTCCTAGGTGATGTGGGTCTTGTGGAATCTCATTTTCGTCCATTTGGAGACAACGTTAGTGTCGGTGCAAGATATGTGCACGGTTTGCGCCAAAGTACCATAGGCTCATAAATCATTTTAGATGCACCCAATGGTACTCCTAGGTGACGAGGCTAAAGTGGATACTCATTTCAGTTCGTTTGGAGATAGTGCTAATCCTGACGCAAGATAGGTGCACGGTTTGCACCAAACATACCATAGGCTCAGAAATCGTTTTACACGCACCCAATGAAACTCCTTGGTGACGTGGTTCTTGTGGAATCGTATTTCAGTCCGTTTGGGGACTGTGTTAGTGTAGGTGCAAGATAGGTGCACGGTTTGCGCCGAACGTAACACAGACTCAAAAATCGTTTTGGATGCACTCAATGGAACTGCTAAGTGACGTGGGTCATGTAGAATCTTAATTTGGTCCATTTGGAGATACTAACAATCTTGATGCTAGATAAGTGCACGGTTTGCGCCGAACATAACATAGGCTCAGAAATCATTTCGGACGCACTTGATGGAACTCCTAAGTCACTTCGGTCATGTGGAATCTCATTTCGGTCTGTTTGGAGACAGGGTTAGTGTCGGTGCAAGATAGGTGCATGGTTTGCACCGAACGTACCATAGGCCTAGAAATTGTTTTGGACGCACCCAATCGAACTGCTAGATGATGACGATAATGTGGAAGCTCGTTTCGGTCCATTTGGAGATAGTGCTAATCTTGCCGCAAGGTACGTGCACGGTTTCTTCCGAACATACCATAGGCTTAGAAATCGTTTTACACGCACCCGATGTAACTCCTTGGTGATGTCGGTCTTGTGGAATCTTATTTCGGTCCATTTGGAGACAACATTAGTGTCGGTGCAAGATAGGTGCACGGTTTGTGCCAAAGTACCATAGGCTCATAAATAGTTTTGGATGCACCTGATGGTACTCTTAGGAGATGAGGCTCAAGTGGAAACTTATTTCGGTCCGTTTGGAGATAGTGCTAATCTTGATGTAGGATAGGTGCACGTTTTGCACCAAACATACCATAGGCTCAGAAATCGTTTTGCGCGCACATGATGAAACTCCTAGGTGATGTGGGTCACATGGAATCTCATTTCGGTCTGTTTGGAGACGGTGTTAGTGTCGGTGCAAGATAGGTGCACTGTTTGCACCAAACGTACCATAGGCTCAGAAATCGTTTTGAACGCACATGATGGAACTACAAGGTGACGTGTGTCATATAGAATCTTATTTCATTCCATTTGGAGATACTGACAATCTTGATGCTAGAAGGTGCATGGTTTGCGCTGAACATACCATAGGCTTAGAAATCATTTTGGATGCATCCGATGGTACTCCTAGGTGACAGGGCTCAACTAAAAACTCGTTTCGGCCTGTTTGGAGATAATGCTAATCTTGACGCACAATAGGTGCATGGTTTGCGCTGAATATACCATAGGCTCAGAAATTATTTTGGACGCACCGGATGGAACTCGAATCTCATTTTGGTTCGTTTGGAGACAGTGTTAGTGTAGGTGCAAGAGAGGTGCACCGGTTCGATGAACGTACCACAGGCTACGAATTGTTTTGGATGCACCCGATGGAATTGCAAGATGACGAGGCTCAAGTGGAAGCTCATTTCGGTCCGTTTAGAGATAGTGCTAATCTTGCCGCAAGGTACGTGCACAGTTTGCACCAAACATACCATAGGCACAGAAATTGTTTTAGATGCACCCGATGGTACTCCGAGGTGATGATGCTTAAGCAAAAGCTCATTTCGGTCCATTTGGAGATAGCGCTAATCTTGACACAAGATAGGTGCACAGTTTGCGTCGAACATACCATAGGCTCGGAAATCATTTTACACGCACTTGAGATGAAACTCCTCGGTGCGTGGGTCTTGTGGAATCTCATTTCGGTCCGTTTGGAGACAATGTTAGTGTCGGTGCAAGATAGGTGCACGGTTTGCGCCAAAGTACCATATGCTCAGAAATTGTTTTGGATGCAACCGTTGGTACTCCTAGGTAACGAGGCTCAAGTGGAAACTCGTTTCAGTTTGTTTGGAGATAGTGCTAATCTTGACGCAAGACATGTGCACAGTTTGCGCCGACCATACCATTGGCTTGGAAATTGTTTTTGACACACACGATGGAACTGCTAGGTGATGTGGGTCATATACAATCTTATTTCATTCTGTTTTGAGATAATGACAATCTTGATGCAACATAGGTGCACGGTTTGCACCAAACATAACATAGACTCAAAAATCATTTTAGATGCACCCGATAGTACTGCTAGGTGATGAGGCTCAAGGGAATGCTCATTTTTGTCTATTTGAAGGTAGTGCTAATCTTGACGCAAGATAGCTGCATGTTTCGTCGAACATACCATGGGCTCAGAAATCATTTTACATGCACCCGATGAAACTCCTAGGTGATGTGGGTCTTGTGGAATCTCATTTTGGTCCATTTGGAGACAACGTTAGTGTCGGTGCAAGATAGGTGCATGGTTTGCGCCAAAGTACCATAGGCTCAAAATCATTTTGGATGCACCCGATGGTACTCCTAGATGACGATGCTCAAGTGGAAACTCGTTTTGCTTCGTTTGGAGATAGTTCTAATCTTGATGCAAGATAGGTGCACGGTTTGCGCCGACCATACCATTGGCTCAGAAATTGTTTTGGATGCACACGATGGAACTGCTTGGTGACATGGGTCATGTACAATCTTATTTCATTGTGTTTGGAGAAACAGACAATCTTGATGCTAGATAGGTGCACGGTTTGTGCCGAACAAACCATAGGCTTAGAAATCATTTTGGATGCACCCGAGGGTCCTCCTAGGTGACAAGGCTCAAGTGGAAACTCGTTTTGGTTCATTTGGAGACAGTGCTAATCTTGATGCACAATAGGTGCACGGTTTGCGCCGAATAGAGACGGTGCCAATCCGTGCTCCTGGTCCATTGATTCCAGGTTGCGTAGGTTGGTTTCTTTGAGAGTGTGGTTGGGCGAATCCTTGGTTCAGGCTGCCGTATAGAGACGGTGGTTGGTTCCTTGTGCGTGTCGTCAGGTTGCACTAGTTATCGCTGCTTGCAGCAAGTTATCGGCTGTTATCAGCTAGTTATCAAGATCAAGATCCTACGTCGTGAAGATCGGGACAACAACCTCATCACACTCGATTGAACTCCTAGGTGAAGATCGGCTCCTGGTTTGGTCGAAGCAAGATAGGTGCACGATTTGCGCCAAAAGTACCACAGGCTTTGATGTCATTTGTGATGCACCCGATGGCACTCCTAGGTGACGAGGCTCAAGTGGAAACTCGTTTCGGTCGATTTAGAGATAGTGCTAATCTTGATGCAAGATAGGTGCATGGTTTACGTCGACCATACCATAGTCTCGAAATTTATTTTGGACGAGCCCGATGGAACTCCTAGGTGACGTGGGTCATGTGGAATCTCATTTTGGTCCATTTAGAGACAGTGTTAGTGTAGGTGCAAGATAGAGGCATGGTTTGTGCTGAACGTACCAAAGGCTTGGAAATCATTTTGAACGCACCCGATGGAATTCCTAAGTGACGTGGGCCATGTGGAATATCATTTCGGTCCATTTGGAGATACTGTTAGTGTAGGTGCAAGACAGGTGCACGATTTGCGCCAAAGTACCCTAGGCTTAGAAATCATTTTCGATGCACCCGATGGTACTCCTAGGTGACGTGGCTGAAGTGGAAACTCATTTTGGTCCATTTGGAGATAGTGCTAATCTTGACGCCAGAAAGGTGCACGGTTTGCGCCAAATGTACCATAGGCTCAAATTTTTTTTTGGACACACCCGATGGAACTCGAATCTCATTTCGGTCCGTTTGGGGACAGTGTTAGTGTAGTTGCTAGATAGGTGCTCTAGTTTGGCGAACGTACCACAGGCTAAGAAATCATTTTGGATGCACCCGATGTAGTTGCTGGATGACGAGGCTCAAGTGGAAGCTCATTTTGGTCCGTTTGGAGATAGTGCTAATCTTAACGCAAGGTAGGTGCACGGTTTGCGCCGAACATACCATAGGCTCAGAAATCATTTTAAATGCACTCGATGGTACTCCGAGGGTTTGGAGCTCAATTGAAATCTTATTTCGGTCCGTTTGCAGATAGTGCTAATCGTGACACAAGACAGGTGCACAGTTTACACCGAACATACCATAGGCTCGGAAATCATTTTACACGCACCCGATGAAACTCCTAGGTGACGTGGGTCATGTGGAATCTGATTTCGGTATGTTTGGAGACATTGTTTGTGTCGGTGCAAGATTGGTGTACTACTTGCGCCGAATGTACCACATGCTCGAAAATCATTTTGCACGCACACGATGGAACTGCTAGGTGACGTGGGTCATGTAGAATCTTATTTCATTCTGTTTGGAGATACTGAAAACCTTGATGCTAGATAGGTGCATAGTTTGCGTCGACCATACCATTGTCTCGAAAATTGTTTTGGACGAGCCCGATGGAACTCCTATGTGACGTGGGTCGTGTGGAATCTCATTTCGGTCGGTTTGGAGACAATGTTAGTGTAGGTGCAAGGTAGGTGCACCGGTTGCGCCGAACGTACCATAGGCTAAGAAATCATTTTGAACGCACCTGATGGAGTTGCTAGATGACGAGGCCCCAGTGGAAGCTCGTTTTAGTCCATTTGGAGGAAGTGCTAACCTTGACGTAAGATTGGTGCACGGTTTGCACCGAACATACCATAGGCTCAAAAATCATTTTAGATGCACCTAATGGTACTCCTAGGTGATGAGGCTCAAGCGTAAGCTCGTTTTGGTCCATTTGAAAATAGTGCTAATCTTGACGCAAGACAGGTGCACTGTTCGCACGGAACATACCATAGGCTCAAAAATCATTTTACACGCACCCGATGAACTCCTAGGTGACATGGGTCATGTGGAATCTCATTTTGGTCCATTTGGAGACAGTGTTAGTGTCGGTGAAAGATAGGTGCACTGTTTGCGCCGAACGTACCACATGCTCAAAAATCGTTTTGGACGCACACGATGGAACTGTTAGGTGACGTGGGTCTTATAGAATCTTATTTCATTCTGTTTGGAGATACTAACAATCTTGATGCTAGAGAGTTGCACGGTTTGCGCCGAATATACCATAGGCTCATAAATCATTATGGATACACTTGAAGGAACACCTAGGTGACTTGGGTCATGTGGAATCTCATTTCAGTCCATTTGGAGATATTCTTAGTGTAGGTGCAAGATAGGTGCACGATTTGCGCCAAAGTACAATAGGCTCAGAAAATCATTTTCGATGCACCCGATGGTATTCCTAGGTGACGAGACTGAACTAGAAACTCGTTTCGGTCCATTTGGAGATAGTGCTAATTTTGAGGCAAGATAGGTGCACGGTTTGCACCGAACATAACATAGGCTCAGTAATTGTTTTGGACGCAACCGATGGAACTCGAATCTCATTTCGGTCCGTTTGGAGACAGTGTTAGTGTAGGTGCAAGATAGGTGCACCGGTTCGGCGAACGTACCACAGGCTAAGAAATAATTTTGGACGTACCTAATGGAAATGCTAGATGATGAGGCTCAAGTGGAAGCTCGTTTTGGTCTATTTTGAGATAGTGCTAATCTTGACTTAAGGTAGGTGCATGGTTTGCTTCGAACATACCATCGGCTTAGAAATCATTTTAGATGCACTTGATGGTACTCTAAGGTGATGTGGCTCAAGCAAAAGCTCATTTCGGTCCGTTTAGAGATAGTGCTAATCTTGACAGAAGACAGGTGCATGGTTTGCAATGAACATACCATAGGCTTAGAAATCCTTTTACATGCACCCAATGAAAACTCCTAGGTGACTGGGTCATGTGGAATCTCATTTCGGTCTGTTTGGAGACAATGTTAGTGTCGGTGAAAGATAGGTACACTTCTTGTGCCGAACATACCATTGGCTTGAAAATCGTTTAGGACACACGATGGAATTGCTTGGTGACGTGGGTCATTTAGAATCTTATTTCATTCCATTTGGAGATACTGACAATCTTGATGCAACATAGGTTCACGGTTTGCGTCGACCATACCATACTCTTGGAAATTATTTTGGACAAGCCCGATGGAACTCCTAGGTGACGTGGGTCGTGTGGAATCTCATTTCGATCCCTTTGGGGATAGTGTTAGTGTACGTGCAGGATAGATGCAACGGTTGCGCTGAATGTACCATAGGCTAAGAAATCATTTTGGACGCACCCAATGGAATTGCTAGATTACGAGGCTCAAGTGGAAGCTTATTTTAGTCCGTTTGGAGATAGTGCTAATCTTTACGCAAGAAAGGTGCACGGTTTGCGCAAACATACCATTGGCTTGGGAATCATTTTAGGTGCACCTGATAGTACAACTAGGTGATGAGGCTCAAGCGAAAGCTCATTTCGAACGTTTGGAGATAGTGCTAGTCTTGTTGCAAGATAGGTGCACGGTTCGCACCGAACATACCATAGACACAAAAATCGTTTTAGATGCACCCGATGGTACTCCTAGGTAATGAGGCTCAAGCGAAAGTTTGTTTCGGCCTGTTTGAAGTTAGTGCTAATCTTGACGCAAGGCAGTCACACTGTTTGCACTGAACATACCATAGGCTCGAAAATCATCTTACACGCACCCAATGAAACTCCCAAGTGACATGGGTTATGTGGAATCTCATTTCGGTCTGTTTAGAGACAGTGTTAGTGTCGGTGCATGATAGGTGCACGATTTGTGCCAAAGTACCATAGGCCTAGAAATCATTTTTGATGCACTCGATAGCACTCCTAGGTGACGAGGGTGAAGTGGAAACTCATTTCGGTCCGTTTGGAGATAGTGCTAATCTTGACGCAAGATAAGTGCATGGTTTGCGCCGAACATACCATAGGCTCAGAAACTATTTTGGACAGACCAGATGGAACTCGAATCTCATTTTGGTCCATTTGGGGACAGTGTTAGTGTAGGTGCTTTATAGGTGCACCGGTTTGGTGAACGTACCACTAGCTAAGAAATCATTTTGGATCCACCCGAGGGAATTGCTATATGATTAGGCTCAAGCGAAAGCTCATTTCGGCGCGTTTGGGGATAATGCCAATCTTGATGAAAGATAGGTGCACAGTTTGCACCAAACATACCATAGGCTCGGAAATCATTTTACACGCACCCGATGAAACTCTTAGGTGACGTAGGTCATGTGGAATCTCATTTTGGTCCGTTTGGAGATATTGTTTGTGTCGGTGCAAGATAGGTGCACTGCTTGCGCCAAATGTACCACAGGCTCGGAAATCATTTTGGACACACACACGATGGAAGTACTAGGTGACGTGGGTCATGTAGTATTTTATTTCATTCCATTTGGAGATACTAACAATCTTGATGCTAGATAGGTGCATAGTTTGCGTCTACCATACCATTGTCTCGGAAATTGTTTTGGACGAGCCCGATGGAACTCCTAGTTGACGTGGGTCATGTGGAATCTCATTTCGGTCCGTTTGGAGATAGTGTTAGTGTAGGTGCAAGATAGGTGCATCGGTTGCGCCGAACGTACCATAGGCTAAGAAATCGTTTTGGACGCACCTGATGGAATTGCTAGATGATGAGGCCCAAGTGGAATCTTTTTTCAGTCAGTTTGGAGGTAGTGCTAACCTTGACGCAAGATAGGTGCACGGTTTGGCCGAACGTACCATATGCTCAGAAGAAATCATTTTGGACGCACCTGATGGATTTGCTAGATGATGAGGCCCAAGTGGAATCTTGTTTCAGTCAGTTTGGAGGTAGTGCTAACCTTGACGCAAGATAGGTGCACGGTTTGGCCGAACATACCATAAGCTCAGAAATCATTTTAGATGCACCCGATGGTACTCCTAGGTGATGAGGCTCAAGCGGAAGCTCGTTTCGGTCTGTTTGGAGATGGTGCTAATCTTGACGCAAGATAGGTTCACGGTTTGCGCCGAACATACCATAGGCTCAAAAATTGTTTTGGACGCACCCGATGGAACTCGAATCTAATTTCGGTTCGTTTGGAGACAGTGTTAGCATAGGAGCAAGATAGGTGCACTGGTTCAGCGAACGTACCACCGGCTAAGAAATCGTTTTGGATGCACTCGATGGAATTGCTAGATGACAAGGCTCAAGTGGAAGCTCGTTTTGGTCCATTTGGAGATAGTGCTAATCTTGACGCAGGACAGGTGCACCATTTTCACTGAACATACCATAGGCTCGGAAAACATTTTACATGCACCCAAGGAAGCTCCTAGGTGATGTTTCAGTCCACATAGTGATTGAGGAGATGACCGCTCTGTTCATGGCCATGGCCCTGGACAGGCCGCGTGTTCTTCCTCTACTACTGGTGGTGCTGCCGATGAGTCAGGGTTTCGTCCACCCATCTCTTCTCATGGATGTCCTTGCCCTCCTCGTCACCACAGTGAGATTGTTGCTGGTGCACGGCCCGACTTTGACATTCAGATTCATGGCCATGCCATTGATCCTCGCTATGACAGTCGTCACCTCTTTAGATTGGTGTTTCCACTCCCAACTGCACTCTTTGATCATCCATAGTTCTGAGCTAATCTCACTCATCCGGCAAATGTTTCTGGATATGTGCCTCCTCTGCATATTGATTACACGAAGAGAGTGGCTGATTTGAAGAATTAGAGGACTGAGAATCCATATGATCTTGTGAGGGATCCTTCTGTCAAGCTGAGGTTTTGGCTGTGCTTCCACAATGACTACTACTTCTCTGTGATTCTCCAGGAGGGTAAGCACGGTTCCAAGCCTCCTATCTTTCCTCACAAGCATGTGCTGCTTGATTCTCTCTAGAATCATAATCATCCTGAGGTTAATGCTCTCATTACCAAGCTTGAGGAGTGGCACCTCCTTCCTCTTATGACCTTTTATAAGGAATGGAATGAGGAGATTATCTATCAGTTTGGGCCACTCTTTGGATTTATATGGAGAGGAAGGTTCTCCATTGGATGACGCAAGGCACCTACTACCGGTGCGACTACAGGACCTTCTCTCATTTGCTTGGGTTTCATCATCATGACCATGATGCTCCTAGCTTATTTGACATCTTTTTGAATGGTTATGATACATCGGATTTGGAGAATGCTGAAATTTACAAGGAGGGATATCCTGCTGATGGTAAGAATACAAATCTCAAGACTTATTTCTATGTCCTCAACAACTTGATCTGCAACACCATTGATCCTAAGATTGGGGACTCACTTCACCTTCAGCATGATGCTCCTAAGATCTTAATTCATTTTGGTGCCAATGGTGGTCGCTTCTGTGTTTCTGACTTTATGTGGTACAAGATTGAGGAAGCTGCCAATGATCCTCACAAGTCTTTGTCTTATGCTCCGTACCTCATGCATATTATTGAGCAAGTGGTGGGCTATTGTTTCTCCTATGATTGCAATCATCCACCCTCCAATGTGAGGAACTTGGGTCCTCATCTTCGCTCTCGTGGTACTCCTACTGCTACTCCTTTAGCTGACCCTGCTAGTGCTGGTACCTCTCATAGTGGTGGTGCTCCATCCTCACCTCCTCGCTCTTCTTCGGAGGGTCGAGATCATGATGGTGGGGCTGTCAAGTGTGCCCTCAGGAAGTTCTTCTCCTACTTTTGCTACAAGGCTGAGAGAGATGACCGTCATCTATGCTGCTTGGAGGAACAAGCTAACATCACTCCTCCATCTCCTTTGCGCCTCTTTGCGGATCCTTTTGATGAGTATGAGTCTCTCTATGGTGCTGCACCTCCTGCCACTGGAGTAGAGGCGTCCTTTACTCCACCACCTCCTCCTGCCGCCGGTATGGGGTTCATCCCTTCTTCATCTGGACCCTCTGGCATGAGTGGCGATGCTTCTGGTGACTTTGACATGGGATGTACTAGTGCCTCTGCCTATGACTCTATCTTTGGTGGCGCCGATGCTCTTTCTCGCCAGGGTTCACAGGCTGGTCCTTCCTCTGACCCTTATGGCAAGAGCACCTTGGTGGACTATGGCTATGACGACGACGACGATGACTACTAGTTGCTTGCTACCTTGTGCTTCTCTTGGTCTACCCTTTTTGGCATTTGATGCCAAAGGGGGAGTGTTAGGCTTATCTTATTGTAATAGGTAGCATTTGTGGATTTGTAATAATTTCATTCGTGGTTAACTATGTGGTGAACAAGAACTATTTATGTATTATGGATGATTGTAGGACAAGTAATGCTTTAATGATTCTATTTAGCTTATACTTGTCTTGTGATGATGTTTGTTATTTTGGATGGCCATTTGTTATTCAAGTTCTATCTTAATGTTGGTCATCACATTTCTCTTTAGTTTGTTGTGTGAATATAACATGTCATATTGCATATCTTTTTCACGGATATATACTTGTTCACACACACTTGTTGCACCCCACGAATTGCAAAATTTAGGGGGAACTCATGCCTAAATGTATGCAAATCATGTATAGATGATCTTTTATGAAATTCATTTCAAGCATACATTAAGGGGGAGCTCTTCTAAATTTTTGAGGTTCAAAAGCTTTAAATTCTTTCTATCTCATAAAAGCCTAAGTTGGTTGTCATCAATTACCAAAAAGGGGGAGTTTGAAAGTGCATTCGCCCCCGTCATGGGTTTTTGATAATTAATGACAATCAAATTAGGGACTAACATGTTCAATCAAGTTTACATGTAGGTGTTAGTCCATTGAAAGAATTAAAATGATGATATTTGGTGATGATAGCACCCTCAATTCGTTTTTGATGCAAAGCGTTTCGGCTCAAGTGCTTCTCTAGATTTTATTTTGATTTGAGTCATAGGAAATGCCGCACTATCAAGAGGGATGCAAATTAGACTAGCTTAATGGAGATTAAAGTGCTTGAGAGACACCCTTGCACTCACGAACACATAGAGGTGTTTTTCTGTTCCAGGGAGCACCGGTAGTACTGGTGGTTCACCACCAAAAGTACCGGTGGGCTATTTGCCTGCATAGCTGTGTTGCCCGAGTTCGGCGAGGAAATGAACTACCGGAAGTACCGGTCTTCGACTGGTAGTACCGGTGACAACTGAAAGTACCACTGGAAGACCGGTAGTACCAGTAGGTCATTTCTCCGCCCAAGTCTGCACGCCTATAGGAAAGACTCAATGGTCGTAACCCTAGGGACCGATAGTATTGGTGGAGTGCCACCGGTGGTACCGGTACCCCTTCATAAAGCTGAATATAAATACTCCTCTCCACCTTTCTAACCGTTACCTCACCCATTCCTCATGGTTTACCTGCTGAGAAAAGAGCTCCCAAGCATTGACTCACCCCTCTCTCCCCCCTCTTGCTCCTAGGTTCAATTCATCCAAGATTTGAGCTAGAGAAGTGAGATTTGAGAGTGGAAAGCTTCGATTCGTGACTTGAGCACTTGATTCCTCATCTTGTTGGTTTGATTTGTGTTTGTTACTCTTGGGTTCTTGGAACCCTAGCCGGCTAGGCATTCTTCGGGTTGCTCGTGTTGCTCCATTTGTGAGGGCACCCCGAAGTGTTTGTATTTCCCCCCAATTTTCTAGTGGAAATCTCAAGTGACCTTTGTGGTTGCTTTGAGGGAGGCAAGGAGTTGGAAGAGACTCCGACCATAGTGGTCACCTCAACAACGAGGACGTATGAACTCCTTTGTGGGGTTGCCAAACCTCGGGATAAATCTTGTGTCCAGCATGCTTGTTGCTCATGGTTACTTGTGGCTTCATTTGTTCTTCGTGTTCTTCCTCTCTACCTCTCTCATAGGTTGCGGGTGGTCGATCTACAACTTGGTGAGGAACCAACAAAAGGAGAGTTCAACATCATCTCCATCATCATTGAGAAGGTTGTGGTATAGCGTAGATCTAAAATCTCAGCTTGTTTATCTCTGATTTCGCTATGTAGTGAGCCACCGGTACTTCCGGTAGCTCACCACCGGTAGTACCGATCACCCAAGACCGGTAGTACCGGTCCTGGTTTTCTAACTTCCACTTCGAGTTTGAGTTTCAGATTTTTAGGTATGCCTATTCACCCCCCTCTAGGCCGAACAGATCCTTTCACACCAAAACATACCATAGGCTCATAAAATGTTTTACACGCACCCGAGGAAACTCCTAGGTGACGTGGGTCATGTGGAATCTCATTTTGGTCTGTTTGGAGACATTGTTATTGTCGGTGCAAGATAGGTGCACTTCTTGCGCCGAACATACCACCGGCTCGAAAATCATTTAGGACACACACGATGGAACTGCTAGGTGACGTGGGTCATGTAGAATCTTATTTCATTCCATTTAGAGATGCTGACAATCTTGATGCTAGATTGGTGCACGGTTTGCGTCGACCATACCATAGTCTCAGAAATTATTTTGGACAAGCTCGATGGAACTCCTACGTGATGTGGGTCATCTAGAATCTCATTTCTATCCGTTTGGAGACAGTGTTAGTGTAGTTGCAAGATAGATGCACCGGTTGCGCCGAACATACCATAGGCTAAGAAATCATTTTGGACACACCCGATGGAATTGCCAGATGACGAGGCTCAAGTGGAAGCTCGTTTTGATCCGTTTGGAGATAGTCCTAATCTTGACGCAAGAAAGGTGCACGGGTTGCGACGAACATACCATAGGCTCAGGAATCATTTTATGTGCACCCGATGGTACTCCTAGGTGATGAGGCTCAAGCGAAAGCTCGTTTTGAACGTTTGGAGATAGTGCTAGTCTTGATGCAAGATAGGTGCACGGTTTGCGCCGAACATACGATAGGCTCGAAAATCATTTTAGATGCACCCAATGGTACTCCTAGGTGATGGGGCTCAAGCGAAAGATCGTTTCGGTCCATTTGAAAATAGTGCTAATTCTGGCGCAAGACAGGTGCACTGTTTGCACTGAACATACCATAGGCTCGAAAATCATTCTACACGCACCTGATGAAATTCCAAGGCAACATGGGTCATGTGGAATCTCATTTCGTTCCGTTTGTATACAATGTTAGTGTTGGTGCACGATTTGCCCCAAAGTACCATTGGCTCAGAAATCAATTTCGATGCACCCGATGGTACTCCTAGGTGACGAGGCTCAAGTGGAAACTCGTTTCTGTCCATTTGGAGATAGTGCTAATCTTGACGCAAGATAGGTGCACGGTTTTCGCCAAACATACCATTGGCACAGAAATTATTTTGGACACACCCGATGGAACTCGAATCTCATTTTGGTCCATTTGGAGGCAGCGTTAGTGTAGGTGCAAGATAGGGGCACCGGTTCGGCAAACGTACCATAGGCTAAGAAATTATTTTGGATGCACCCGATGGAATTGCTGGATGACGAGGCTCAAGTGGAACCTCGTTTCGGTCTGTTTGGAGATAGGCTAATCTTGACGCAAGGTAGGTGCACGGTTTGCGCCGAGCATACAATAGGTTGAGAAATCATTTTAGATGCACCCGATGGTACTCCGAGGTGATGAGGCTCAAGCGAAAGCTCATTTTAGTCCGTTTGGAGATTGGGCTAATCTTGACACAAGATAGGTGCACAATTTGCGCCGAACATACCATAGGCTCAAAAATCGTTTTACACACACCCGATGAAACTCCTAGGTGACATGGGTCAAGTGGAATCTCATTTCGGTCCGTTTGGAGACATTGTTTGTGTCGGTGCAAGATAGGTGTACTGCTTGGCTCAGAAATCATTCTAGACACACATGATGGAACCGCTAGGTGACGTGGGTCATGTAGAATCTTATTTCATTCCATTTGGAGATACTGACAATCTTGATGCTAGATTGGTGCACGTTTTGCATCGACCTTACCATTGTCTCAGAAATTATTTTGGATGAGCCCGACTAAACTCCTAGGTGACGTGGGTCGTGTGGAATCCCATTTCAGTCCATTTGATGACAGTGTTAGTGTAGGTGCAAGATGGGTGCTCCAGTTGCAACGAACGTACCATAGGCTAAGAAATCATTTTGGATGCACTAGATGGAATTGCTAGATGACGAGGCCCAAGTGGAAGCTCATTTCAGTCCATTTGGAGGTAGTGCTAACCTTGATGCAAATAGGTGCATGGTTTGCACCGAACATACCAAAGTCTCGGAAATCATTTTAGATGCACCCGATGGTACTCCTAGGTGAGGAGGCTCAAGCGAAAGCTCATTTCGGTACATTTGAACATAGAGCTAATCTTGACGCAAGACAGGTGCACTGTTTGCACCGAACGTACCATAGGCTAGAAAATTGTTTTACACACACCCGATGAAACTCCTAGGTGACAAGGGTCATGTGGAATCTTATTTTGGTCCGTTTGAAGACAGTGTTAGTGTCGGTGCAAGATAGGTGCACTGCTTATGTCGAACGTACCATAGGCTCGGAAATCGTTTTGGACGCACACGATGGAATCGCTTGGTGACATGGGTCATGTAGAATCTTATTTCAATTCGTTTGGAGATACTAACAATCTTGATGCTAGATGGGTGCACGATTTGTGTCGACCATACCATTGTCTTAGAAATTGTTTTAGACGAGCCAATGGAACTCTTAGGTGACGTGGGTCATGCGGAATCTCATTTTGGTCCATTTGGAGACAGTGTTAGTGTGGAATTGCTAGATGACGAGGCTCAAGTAGAAGCTCTTTTCGGTCTATTCAGAGATAGTGCTAATGTTGATGCAAGATAGGTGCACGGTTTGCGCTGAACATACCATAGGCTCGGGAATCGCTTTAGGTGCACACGATGGTACACCTAGGTGATGAGGCTCAAGCAAAAGCTCATTTCAGACGTTTGGGGATAGTGCTAGTCTTATCGCAAGATAGGTGCACAGTTTGCACCGAACATACCATAGGCTCAGAAATTGTTTGCACTGGTTCTCATTTCAGTCCATTTGGAGAAAGTGTTAGTGTAGGTGCTAGATAGGTGCACCGGTTTGGTGAGTGTACCACAGGCTAAGAAATCATTTTGGATGCACCCGATGGAATTGGTAGATGATGAGGTTCAAGTGGAAGCTCGTTTCGGTCCGTTTGGAGATAGTCCTAATCTTGATGCAAGGTAGGTGCACGGTTTGCGCGGAACATACCATAGGCTCAGAAATAGTTTTAGATGCACCCGATGGTACTCCAAGGGGATGAGGCTCAAGCAAAAGCTCATTTCAGTCCGTTTGGAGATAGTGCTAATCTTGACGCCAGACAAGTGTACAGTTTGCACCGAACATACCATAGGCTCAGAAATCATTTTACACGCACCCAATGAAACTCCTAGGTGACTTGGGTCATGTGGAATCTCATTTCAGTCCGTTTGGATATATTGTTTGTTTCGGTGCAAGATAGGTGCACTGCTTGCGCCGAACGTACCACAGGCTCGAAAATCCTTTTGGGCACACATGATGGAACTGCTAGGTGACGTGGGTCATGCGGAATCTTAGTTCGGTCTGTTTGGAGATAGTGTTAGTGTCGATGAACATACCATAGGCTCGGAAATCGTTTAGGACACACACAATGGAACTGCTAGGTGATGTGGGTCATGTAGAATCTTATTTCATTCCGTTTGGAGATACTGACAATCTTGATGCTAGATAGGTGCATGGTTTGCGTTGACCATACCATAATCTCAGAAATTATTTTGGACAAGCCTGAGGGAACTCCTAGGTTACATGGGTTGTGTGGAGTCTCATTTTGGTCCGTTTGGAGACAGTGTTAGTGTAGGTGCAAGATAGGTGCACCGGTTGCGCCGAACGTACCATAGGCTAAGAAATCATTTTGGGCACAGCTAATGGAATTGCTAGATGACGAGGCCCAAGTGGAACACCGTTTTGGTCCATTTGGAGGTAGTGCTAACCTTGACGCAAGATAGGTGCATGGTTTGAACCGAACATACCATAGGCTCGTAAATTGTTTTAGATGCCCCGATGGTACTCCTAGGTGATGAGACTCAAGTGAAAGCTCATTTCAATCTGTTTGAAGATGGTGCTAATCTTGATGCAAGAGGTGCACAATTTGCACCGAACATAACATAGGCTCGGAAATTTTTTTACACATACCCGATGAAACTCCTAGGTGACGTGGGTCATGTGGAATCTCATTTTGGTCTGTTTAGAGACATTGTTTATGTCGGTGCAAGATAGGTGCACTGCTTGCGCCGAACGTACCACAGGCTCAGAAATTGTTTTGGACGCACATGATGGAACTGCTAGTGACGTGGGTCATGTAGAATCTGATTTCATTCCGTTTGGAGCTATTGACAATCTTGATGCTAGATAGGTGCATGGTTTGCGCCGACCATACCATAGTCTTGGAAATTGTTTTGGACAAGCCTGATGGAACTCCTAGGAGACATCAGTCATGTGGAATCTCATTTCAGTCCGTTTGGAGATAGTGTTGGTGTCGGTGCAAGATAGGTGCACTGTTTGCGCCAAATGTACCATAGGCTCAGAAATCGTTTGCACGCACCCGATGGAAGTCCTAGGTGATGTCGGTCATGTGGAATCTCATTTCGGTGTGTTTGGAGACAGTGTTAGTGTTGGTGCAAGATAGGTGCACTGTTTGCGCTAAACATACCATAGGCTCGGAAATCGTTTGCACACACCCGTTGGAACTCCTAGGTGACGTTGGTCATGTGGAATCTTATTTTGGTCCATTTGGACATTGTGTTATTGTCGGTGCAAGATAGGTGCACGGTTTGCGCAAAACATACCACAGGCTCAGAAATCATTTTGGATGCACACGAAGGAACTGCTAGGTCACGTGGGTCGTGTGAAATCTCATTTCAGTCAGTTTGGAGACTATGTTAGTGTCGGTCCGTTTGGAGATACGCTAGATAGGTGCATGGTTTGCGCCGAACATACCATAGGCTCGGAAATCATTATGGAACTGCTAGGTGACGTGGGTTATGTAGAATATAATTTTGGTCCGTTTGGAGACAAACAATCTTGACACTAGAGAGGTGCACGGTTTGCGTCAAACATACCATAGGCTCAGAAATCATTATTAATGCACCCAGTGGAAATCCTAGGTGACTTGGGTCATATTGAATCTCGTTTCGGTCCGTTTTGAGACAATGTTAGTGTCGGGGCAAGATAGGTGCATGGTTTAGGCCAAAGTACCATAGGCTCATAAATCATTTTGGATGCACCCGATGGTACTCCTAGGTGACGAGGCTGAAGTGGAAACTCATTTTGGTCCGTTTGGAGATAGTGCTAATCTTGACGCAAGATAGGTGCACGATTTGCGCCAAACAAACCATAGGCTAAAAAATCATTATGGACGCACCTGATGGAACTCCTAGGTGATGTGGGTCATGTAGAATCTAATTTTGGTCTATTTGGAGACAACTTTAGTGTCCGGTCAAAAGTACCACAGGCTTAGAAATCATTTTTGACGCACTCGATGGTAGTCCTAGGTGATGAGGCTCAAGTGGAAACTTATTTTGTTCCATTTGGAGATAGTGCTAATCTTGACGCAATATAGGTGCATGATTTGCGTCGAACATACCATGGCCTCATTAATCATTTGCGTCCAAAGTCTCAGAAATTGTTTTGGATGAGCCTGATGGAACTCCTAGGTGACGTGGATCGTGTGGAATTTCATTTCAGTCCGTTTAGAGATAGTGTTAGTGTAGGTGCAAGATAGATGCACGGTTTAAGCCGAACGTACGACAGGCTAAGAAATCATTTTGGACGCACCAGATGGAATTGCTAGATGACGTGGCTCAAGTGAAAGCTCATTTCAGTCCGTTTGGAGATAGTGCTAATCTTGACGCAAGATAGGTGCACGATTTCCGTTGAACATGCCATAGGCTCAGGAATCATTTTAGGTGCACTTGATGGTACTCCTAGATGATGAGGCTCAAGCGAAAGCTCATTTCGAACGTTTGGAGATAGTGCTAGTCTTGATGCAACATAGGTGCCGGTTTGCACTGAACATACCATAGGCTCAGAAATCATTTTATACGCACCCGATAAAACTCATAGGTGATGTGGATCATGCTGAATCTTATTTTGGTACGTTTGGAGACAGTGTTAGTGCTAGTGCAAGATAGGTGCACGGTTTGCGCTGAACATATCACTGGCTCAGAAATCATTCTAGACGCACACAATGGAACTGCTAGGTGACGTGGGTCATGTTCAATCTTCTTTCGGTCCATTTGGAGGTACTAACAATCTTGACGCTAGATAGGTGCACGGTTTGCGCCGAACGTACCATGGCCTCATTAATCATTATGGATGCACCCGATCGAACTCCTAGGTGACTTGGGTCATGTGGAATCTCGTTTCGGTCTGTTTGGAGATAACTTAGTGTCGGTGCAATATAGGTGCACGTTTTTGTGCCAAAGTACCATAGGCTCAGGAATTATTTTGGATGCACCCAATGGTACTTCTAGGTGAGGAGGCTCAAGTGGAAACTCGTTTCGGTCCATTTGGAGACAGTGTTAAGCTTTACGCAAGATAGGCGCACAGTTTGCGTTGAACACACCATAGGCTCAAAAATTGTTTTGGACGCATCTGATGGAACTACTAGGTGACGTGGGTCATGTGGAATCTCATTTCAGTCTGTTTGGAGATAGTCTTAGGGTAGGTGCAAGATAGGTGCACTGGTTGCGCTGAACATACCTTAGACTAAGAAATCATTTTGGACACACCTGATGGAATTGCTAGATGACGAGGCCCAAGTGGAAGCTCGTTTTGATCCATTAGAGGTAGTGCTAACCTTGACGCAACATAGGTGCACGATTTGCGCCAAACATACCACAGGCTCGAAAATCATTTTAGATGCAACCGATGGAACTCGAATCTCATTTCGGTCCATTTGGAGACAGTGTTAGTGTAGGAGCAAGATAGGTGCACTGGTTCGGCGAACGTACCACAGGCTAAGAAATTGTTTTGGATGCACCCAATGGAATTGCTAGATGACGAGGTTCAAGTGGAAGCTCGTTTCGGTCCGTTTGGAGATAGTGCTAATCTTGACGCAAGGTAGGTGCACGGTTTGCAACGAACATACCATAGGCTCAGAAATCATTTTAGATGCACCTGATGGTACTCCGAGGTGATGAGGCTCAAGCGATAGCTCATTTCGGTCCGTTTGGAGATAGTGCTAATCTTGACGCAAGACAGGTGCACGGTTTGTACCGAGCATACCATAGGCTCGGAAATCATTTTACATGCACCCCAAGAAACAACTAGGTGACATGGGTCGTGTGGAATCTCATTTCGGTCCATTTGGAAACAGTGTTAGTGTAGGTGCAAGATAGATGCACGGTTTGCGCCGAACGTACCACAGGCTAAGACATTGTTCTGAACGCACCCGATGGAATTGCTAGATGACGAGGCTCAAGTGGAAGCTCGTTTCAGTTAGTTTGGAGATAGTGCTAATCTTGATGCAAGATAGGTGCACGGTTTGCGCCGAACATACCATAGGCTTGGGAATCATTTTAGGTGCACCTGATGGTACTCCTAGGTGATGAAGCTCAAGTGAAAGCTCGTTTTGAATGATTGGAGATAGTGCTAGTCTTGATGCAACATCGGTGCATGGTTTGCGCCGAACATACCATATGCTCGGAAATCATTTTAGATGCACCCATTGGTACTCCTAGGTGATGGGGCCAATTTCGTCCGTTTGGAGATAGCGCTAATCTAGACGCAAGATAGGTGTACGGTTTGTGCCGAACGTACCATGGGCTCATTAATCATTATGGACGCACCCGATGGAACTCCTAGGTGACTTGGGCCATGTGGAATCTCGTTTCGGTCTGTTTAGAGACAACTTTGTGCCGGTGCAAGATAGGTAAACGTTTCTGCGCCAAAGTACCATAGGATTAGAAATCATTTTGGATCTACCCGATGGTAGTCCTAAGTGGAAACTCATTTCAGTCTATTTGGAGATAGTGCTAATCTTGACGCAAGATAGGTGCATGGTTAGCGCTGAACATACCATAGGCCCAAAAATTGTTTTGGACGCACCCGATGGAACTGCTAGGTGAGATGGGTCATGTAGGTGCAAGATAGGTGCACCGGTTGCACCGAACGTATCATAGGCTAGGAAATCGTTTTAGACGCACCTAATGGAATTGCTAGATGACGAGGCCCAAGTGGAAGCTCGTTTCGGTCCATTGCAGGTAGTGCTAACCTTGACACAAGATAGGTGCACGGTTTGCGCTGAACATATCATAGGCTCAAAAATCCTTTTAGATGCACAAGACATGTGCACTGTTTGCACCGAACATACCATAAGCTCGAAAATCATTTTACCCGCACTCGATGAAACTCCTAGGTGACATGGGTCAAGTGGAATCTCGTCTCAGTCCGTTTGGAGACAATGTTAGTGTCGGTGCAAGATAGATGCATTGTTTGCACCGAACGTACCACGGGCTTCAAAATTGTTTTGGACGCACACGATGGAACTACTCGGTGACGTGGGTCATGTAGAATCTTATTTCATTCTATTTGGAGATATTAACAATCTTGTTGCTAGATAGGTGCACAGTTTGCGCCGAACATACCATAGGCTCAGAAATCAAAATGGAACTCCTAGGTAACGTGGGTCATGTGGAATCTCATTTCGGTCCATTTGGAGATAATGTTAGTGTAGGTGCAAGATAGGTGCACGATTTGTGCCAAAGTACCATAGGCTTAGAAATCATTTTTGATACACCCGATGGTACTCCTAGGTGACGAGGCTCAAGTGGAAACTCATTTCAGTCAGTTTGGAAATAGTGCTAATCTTGACGCAAGATAGGTGCACGGTTTGCATCAAACATACCATAGGCTCAGAAATTGTTCTGGACGCACCCGATGAAACTCGAATCTCATTTCAGTCTATTTGGAGACAGTGTTAGTGTAGGTGCAAGACAAGTGCACTGGTATGGCGAACGTACCACAGGCTAAGAAATCGTAAACGATGCACCCAATGGAATTGCTAGATGATGAGGCTCAAGTGGAAGCTCGTTTCGGTCCATTTAGACAAACCTTGACACAAGGTAGGTGCATGGTTTGCGACGAACATACCATAGGCTCAGCAATTGTTTTAAACGCACCCGATGAAACTCCTAGGTGACGTGGGTCATGTGGAATGTCAATTCGGTCCGTTTGGAGACCGTGTTAGTGTTGGTGCAAGATTTGCGCCGAACGTGCCATGAGCTCGGAAATCGTTTTGGACACACACGATGGAACTGCTAGGTGACGTGGCTCATGTAGAATCTTGTTTCAGTCCATTTGGAGATATTGACAATCTTGATGCTAGATAGTTGCATGGTTTGCGTCGATCATACCATAGTCTCAAAAATTGTTTTGGATGAGCCCGATGGAACTCCTAGGTGAGATGGGTTGTGTGGAATCTCATTTCAGTCCATTTGGAGATAGTGTTAGTGTAGATGCAAGATAGGTGCACAGTTTGCGCCGAACGTACCACAGGCTAAGAAATCATTGTGGATGCACCCGATGGAATTGCTAGATGACGAGGCTCAAGTGGAAGCTCGTTTCGGTCAATTTGGAGATAGTGCTAATCTTGACACAAGATAGGTGCATGGTTTGTGCCGAACATACCATAGGCTCGGGAATCATTTTAGGTGCACCCGATGGTACTCCGAGGTGATGAGGCTCAAGCGAAAGTTCAATTTGGTCGGTTTGGAGATAGTGCTAATCCGGACACAAGATAGGTGCACGGTTTGTGCTGAACGTACAATGGGCTCATTAATCATTATGGACGCACCCGATGGAACTCCTAGGTGCATGTGGAATCTCGTTTCGGTCTGTTTGGAGATAACTTAGTGTCGGTGCAAGATAGGTGCACATTTTTGTGCCAAAGTACCATAGGCTCATAAATCATTTTGGATCTACCTGATGGTACTCCTATGTGACGAGGCTCAAGTGGAAACTCGTTTTATTCCGTTTGGAGATAGTCCTAATCTTGACATAAGATAGGTGCATGGTTTGTGCCGAACATACCATAGGCTCGAAAATTATTTTGGACACACCCGATGAAACTCCTAGGTGACGTGGGTCATGTGGAATCTCATTTCGGTCTGTTTAGAGATAGTGTTAGTGTAGGTGCAAGATAGGTGCACCGGTTGCACCGAACATACCATAGGCTAAGAAATCATTTTAGACATGCCTGATGGAATTCATAGATGACGAGGCCCAAGTGGAAGCTCGTTTTGGTCTGTTGGAGGTAGTGCCAACCATGGCGCAAGATAGGTGCACGGTTTGCGCCAAACATACCATAGGCTCAAAAATCGTTTTAGATGCACCTGGTGGTACTTCTAGGTTGTGAGGCTCAAGTGAAAGCTCATTTCGGTCCTTTTGAAGATAGTGCCAATCTTGCCACAAGACAGGTGCACTGTTTGCACCGAACATACCATAGGCTCAAAAATCCTTTTACGCGGACCTAATGAAACTCCTAAGTGACATGGGTCATGTGGAATCTCATTTTGGTCCGTTTGGAGAAAGTGTTAGTGTCGATGCAAGATAGGTGCACTGCTTGCGCCGAATGAACCACAGGCTTGAAAATCATTTTGGATGCACACGATGGAACTTCTTGGTGACGTGGGTCATGTAGAATCTTATTTCATTCTGTTTTGAGATACTGACAACCTTGATGCTAGATAGGTGCACAGTTTGTGCCAAACATACCATAGGCTCTGAATCAATATGGAACCCTAGGTGACGTGGGTCATGTGGAATCTCATTTCGGTCCATTTGAAGATAGTGTTAGTCTATGTGCAAGATAGGTGCACAATTTGCTCCAAAGTACCATAGGCTCAGAAATCATTTTGGATGCACCCGAGGTACTCCTAGGTGACGAGGCTCAAGTGGAAACTCGTGTCGGTCCATTTGGAGATAGTGCTAATCTTGACGCAAGATAGGTGCACGGTTTACCCTGAACATACCATAGACTCAGAAATGTTTTGGACGCACTAGACGGAACTCGAATCTCATTTTGGTCCGTTTGGAGACAGTGTTAGTGTAGGTGCACCGGTTCGGCAAATGTACCATACGCTAAGAAATCATTTTGGATGCACCCGATGGAATTTCTAGATGACGAGGCTCAAGTGGAAGCTCGTTTCGGTCCATTTGGAGATAGTTTTAATCTTGTAACAAGGTAGGTGCGTGGTTTGCGATGAACATACAATAGGCTCAGAAATCGTTTTGGATGCACCCGATGGTACTACGCGGTGATGAGGCTCAAGCGAAAGCTCATTTCGGTCCATTTGGAGATACTACTAATCTTGATGCAAGACAGGCGCACAGTTTGCACTGAACGTACCATGGGCTCAAAAATCATTTTACAAGACCTGATGAAACTCCTAGGTGACATGGGTCTTATGGAATCTCATTTCGGTCCGTTTGGAGAGAGTGTTAGTGTAGGTGCAAGATAGGTGCACCGGTCGCGCCGAACGTACCATAGGCAAAGGAATCGTTTTGGATGCACCTATTGGAATTGCTAGATGATGAGACCCAAGTGGAAGCTCGTTTTAGTCTGTTTGGAGATAGTGCTAATCTTGACACACGGCAGGTGCACAGTTTGCTCGAAAATCATTTTACACGCACCCAACGAAACTCCTAGGTGACATGGGTCATGTGGAATCTCATTTCGGTCCATTTGGAGACAGTAGTGTTACTGTCAGTGCAAGATAGGTGCACTATTTGCGCCAAACGTACCATAGGTTCAAAATCATTTTGGACGCACATGATGGAACTGCTTGGTGACGTGGGTCATGTTGAATCTTATTTCATTCTGTTTGGAGATACTGACAATCTTGATGCTAGATAGGTGCATGGTTGCACCGAACATACCATAGGCTCAGAAATTATTTTACATGCACCCGATAAAACTCCTAGGTGACGTGGGTCTTGTGGAATCCCATTTTGGTCCGTTTGGAGACAATGTTAGTGTAGGTGCAAGATAGGTGCACCGGTTGCACCGAATGTACCATAGGCTAAGAAATCGTTTTGGACGCACCAGATGGAATTGCTAGATGACGAGGCCCAAGTGGAATCTCATTTCTGTCTGTTTGGAGATAGTGTTAGTGTAGGTGCAAGATAGATGCATAGTTTGCGCCGAACGTAGCACAGGCTAAGAAATCGTTTTGGACGCACCCGATGGAATTGCTAGATGACAAGGCTCAAGTGGAAGCTCGTTTCAGTTCATTTGGAGATAGTGCTAATCTTGACGCAAGATAGGTGCACCGTTTGCGTCGAACATACCATAGGCTCGGGAATCATTTTAGGTGCACCCGATGGTACTCCTAGGTGTTGGGGCTCAAGCAAAAGCTTGTTTTGGACGTTTGGGGACAGTGCTAGTCTTGACGCAAGATAGGTGCACAGTTTGCGCCGAACATACCATAGGCTCAGAAATCATTTTAGATGCACCCGATGGTACTCTGAGGTGATGAGGCTCAAGCAAAAGCTCATTTCCGTCGGTTTGGAGATAGTGCTAATCTGGACGCAAGATAGGTGCACGGTTTCCGATGAACATATCATAGGCTCGGAAATCGTTTTACACGCACCCGATGAAACTCCTAGGTGACGTGGGTGTCATGGAACCTCGTTTCGGTCCGTTTGGAGACAGTGTTAGTGTAGGTGCAAGATAGGTGCACCGGTTGCACCGAACGTACCATAGGCTAAGAAATCATTTTGGATGCACCTGATTGAATTGCTAGATGACAAGGACCTAGTGGAAGCTCGTCTCGGTCCGTTGGAGGTAGTGCTAACCTTGACGCAAGATAGGAGCACGGTATGCGCTGAAAATACCATAGGCTCGAAAATCATTTTAGATGCACCCGATGGTACTCCTAGGTTGTGAGGCTCAAGCGAAAGCTCGTTTCGGTCGGTTTGAAGATAGTGCTAGTCTTGACACAAGATAGGTGCACTGTTTGTATCGAACATACCATAGGCTCAAAAATCATTTTACCCGCACCCGATGAAACTCCTAGGTGACATGGGTCATGTGGAATCTCATTTCGGTCTGTTTGGAGATAATGTTAGTGTCGATGCAAGATAGGTGCACTATTTGCGCCAAACGTACCAGAAGCTTGAAAATCATTTTGGACACACACGATGGAACTGCTAGGTGACGTCGGTCATGTAGAATCTTATTTCATTTGCGCCAAAGTACCATAGGCTTAGAAATCATTTTTGATGCACCCGATGGTACTCCTAGGTGACGAGGCTCAACTAGAAATTCGTTTCAGTCGGTTTGGAGATAGTGCTAATCTTGATGCAAGATAGGTGCACGGTTTGTGTCTAACATATCATAGGCTCAGAAATTGTTTTGGATGCACCCGATGGAACTCGAATCTCATTTCGGTCTGTTTGGAGACAGTGTTAGTGTAGGTGCAAGACAGGTGCACTGGTTTGGCGAACGTACCACAGGCTAAGAAATCGTAATCGATGCACCCGATGGAATTGCTAGATGACGAGGCTCAAGTGGAAGCTCATTTCGGTCCATTTAGACATAGTGCTAACCTTGACGCAAGGTAGGTGCACGGTTTGTGACGAACATACCATCAGCTCAGCAAACGTTTTACACGCACCCGATGAAACTCCTAGGTGACGTGGGTCATGTGGAATGTCATTTCGGTCCGTTTGGAGACCGTGTTAGTGTTGGTGCAAGATAGGTGCACTATTTGTGCCGAACGTGCCATGGCTCGGAAATCATTTTGGACACACACGATGGAACTGCTAGGTGACGTGGGTCATGTAGAATCTTGTTTCAGTCCATTTGGAGATACTGACAATCTTGATGCTAGATAGTTGCATGGTTTGCGTCGATCATACCATAGTCTCAATAATTGTTTTGGATGAGCCCGATGGAACTCCTAGGTGACATGGGTCAGGTGGAATCCCATTTCCCTCCATTTAGAGATAGTGTTTGTGTAGGTGCAAGATAGGTGCACGGTTTGCGCCGAACGTACCACAAGCTAAGAAATCATTGTGGATGCACCTGATGGAATTGCTAGATGACGAGGCTCAAGTGGAAGCTCATTTCGGTTCATTTGGAGATAGTGCTAATCTTGACGCAAGATAGGTGCACGGTTTGTGCCGAACATACCATAGGCTCGGGAATCATTTTAGGTGCACCCGATGGTATTCCGAGGTGATGAGGCTCAAGTGAAAGTTTAATTTGGTCTGTTTGGAGATAGTGCTAATCTAGACACAAGATAGGTGCATGGTTCGCGCTGAGCATACCATAGGCTTAGAAATCATTATGAAACTCCTAGGTGACGTGGGTCATGTGGAATGTCATTTCGGTTCATTTGGAGATAGTGTTAGTGTAGGTGCAAGATAGGTGCACGATTTGCGCCAAAGTACCATAGGCTCAGAAATCATTTTTGTTGCACCCGATGGTACTCCTAGGTGATGAGGCTCAAGTGGAAACTCGTTTCGGTCCATTTGGAGATAGTACTAATCTTGACGCAAGATAGGTGCACAGTTTACGCCGAACATACCATAGGCTTAGAAATTATTTTTGCACGCACCCGATGGAACTTGAATCTCATTTTGGTCCGTTTAGAGACAGTGTTAGTGTATGTGCAAGATAGGTGCACAGGTTTGGTGAACGTACCATAGGCTAAGAAATTGTTTTCGATGCACCCGATGGAATTGCTAGATGATGAGGCTCAAGTGAAGCTCGTTTCGGTCCATTTGGAGATAGTGCTAATCTTTACGCAAGGTAGGTGTATGCTTTGCGCCGAAAATACCATAGGCTCAGAAATCATTTTAGATGCACCCGATGGTACTCTGAGTTGATGAGGCTCAAGTGAAAGCTCATTTTGGTCCGTTTGGAGATAGTGCTAATCTTGACGCAAGACAGGTGCACGGTTTGCACCGAACATACCATAGGCTTAGAAATCATTTTACACACACCAGATGAAACTCCTAGGTGACGAGGATCATGTGGAATCTCATTTTGGTCCGTTTGGAGATAGTGCTAATCTGCACGCAAGATAGGTGCAAAGTTTGCACCGAACATACCATAGGCTTGGAAATGGTCTTGCACGCACCCGATGAAACTCCTAGGTGGCGTGGGTCTTGGGAATCTCATTTCGGTCTGTTTGGAGATAGTGTTAGTGTCGGTGCAAGATAGGTGCATGGTTTGGCCCGAATGTACCACAGACACAGAAATTGTTTTGGATGCACACGATGGAACTACTATGTTATGTGGGTCATGTAGAATCTCATTTTGGTCCTTTTGGAGATACTGATAATCTTGATGCTAGGTAGGTGCACGGTTAGTGCCGAACATACCATACGCTCAGAAATCATTATGGATGCACCTGATTGAACTCCTAGGTGACTGGGGTCATGTCAAATCTCATTTTGGGCCGTTTGGAGACAGTGTTAGTATCGATGCAAGATAGGTGCATGGTTTGCGCCCAACATACATAGGCTCAGAAATGGTTTTCGATGCACCTGATGGTGCTCCTAGGTGACGAGGCGAGTCGAAACTCATTTTGGTCCGTTTTGAGAGTGCAAATCATGATGCAAGGTAGCTGCACGGTTTGCGCTGAACATACCATAGCCTCAGAAATCATTTTAGATGCACCTAATGATACTCTGAGGTGATGAGGCTCAAGCGAAAGCTCGTATCGGTCTGTTTGGGGATAGTGCTAATCTTGACGCAAGATAGGTGCATGGTTTGCACCGAACATACCATAGGCTCGAAAATCATTTTACATGCACCCAATGGAACTCCTAGGTGACTTGGGTCTTGTGGAATCTCGTTTCGGTCCATTTGGAGACAACGTTAGTGTCAGTGCAAGATAGGTGCACAGTTTGCACCAAAGTGACATAGGCTTAGAAATCATTTTGGATGCATCCGATGGTACTCCTAGGTGATGAGGCTCAAGTGGAAACTCATTTTTGTTCGCTTGGAGATAGTGCTAATCTTGACGCATGATAAGTGCACGGTCTGTGTCGAACATACCATAGGCTCGGAAATCATTTTGAATGCACCCGATGGAACTCCTAGGTGACGTGGGTGTCGGTAGAAATTTAGTGCAACTAAAATATGAAGGATTCCGCAAGCACACAGAATATACCATTCTAGCATTTTACCAGGAGTAAACCAGGTATCGTTATTTATATTTTACCACAGGGAAGCAAGGGTTAAAGAATATGAGAATTCACCATCATGTATATACTTAGTAAACCAACTAGACTAAAGCAGGGGGTAAATTATATATGATAGGTATATGAATAAAAGCACATAGGAGAATTCTATGATAAATGAGTAGCTAGCTAAAGTGAGAGGACAATGGGAGAGATCAAGGTTCCTATGGACTTTTCTATTACTTTGGTTCTTTAATAACTAAAGCATGAATAGATATAGTGATCATACACATGACACTTTAGAGCAACAGTACCTTTCCGACTCTTGAAAGAGACTAGGAAGAAAGTAGTCGGGGAAAGGCTGCTAAAAGCTCTACGAACATCAACCCGAACATGGTGGATTATGAAGGCCTTACAGAGCTGTCACCTCTGGGGCTACCACAACTATACGTGGGGTTGAGCGCAACTTTAGGTAACCTATAGCCTAGACACCATGCCTAAACTATCGATTACTACTCTAGCTATGCGCAATAAATAAAGCACTCAATACGAGCTAAGATCCCATGCCAAGGTATAACAACTATACTAACCATACATAATAAAGGCATAAAGTAAATAGAGGAGATGAAAATATTTAAAGCATAAGTCTTGTAAAGAATAGATACAAAGACATACCAAATCTATGAAGACTTCTCCAGAACCGGAGCGTAGCTCCGCTCTCCCTAAGTCCCATCTATATCTAATCTACTACATTAGAATGTCTAGCCCTAATTCTCTAGGGAGGATAGGTCATCCTTTCATGGGACACCTCTGCCTCTGATCCCAGCTGTTTGATAATGAAATATCGGTTTATGGGATGCCTCCTCTAGGGGCCAGGGGCCTTGCTCATATAGCCCTCTAGGAAGCATCACAACCCTCGGATCAAACCAACCTTGATCTACGATTATTATTGATCCTCAAAGGCGGTGGAAGCAGGATCCACGAGGTGGAGCCTGATTGGCTGAGCCACTGGGGTGGGCGCCCAAGGAGGGGGCAGGCGCCCCACTTCCGGGCCCGTTTTGCCTCCCGTTTGTTTCCAGAGTCTTCTCGTACCTTCTAGATTATAGAAAAGTTATGCGTGGCCCTGTTGTCTCTATGTAAACCTGACATGTGGGCCTTCCTTGGTTCTTTTTAGCTAACACCCTGCAGAAATAGACATTCACCAAAACTCGTGGAATTATGTTAGTAAACCCCCTATATCTAAGTGGTAATTATTGTTTAGTCCTTTTTCATGCTATGTTGACGGTTAAAAAATGATACTTATCTACTGTCAACAAACTCCTCCAAGCTTACCCTTTGCTCGTCCCTGAGCAAAGATAAACTCAGTGATAGATTAGGAGTTGCTTCAATGCTTTCACACCTCAAAAGTACACATGCGTTCAAACAAGAACTCTTCTCTGGTTTAGAGTGAACTATTCTGACTTTCAAACTTACCCATATTACCTTTTACCATGGGGCTTGTAGCCATCACTTGGGACTTGAGTAGTTGAAAGACAGAACAGTCTAGTCAAGCACTATGTCTCGAGTTCTTTGATCAACCTTTATTCCAGAGTTTTTGCAAATTTTCAAATAGAACTCAGAGATTCCTTTGTATGACCCTCTCAAGTCTCTCATTTTGTGGTATTTGTGGATCCTCACCAAGGCATTTATGGTGTATGCCTTCTCTCCTCTCAAGATATTTGGTATTTTTGGCATAATGCAGAGTAACATTGTGCCTTCTCTCTCTCACCCAACAACTAATAGGCTTATGTGGAGCTCATAGGTGGGGAGACAGCTAATACATACTTGAAAACATTTATTGCACAGTCAATCCATGGATCCAGAGGAATGAGTCCAGCCATACAGTCAAATCAAGATGTGCATGTGTGTGGTCCTAAGTATATGGTTTGAGTGGATATATGGTGATAGTGGAAAATGGTGATGATGGTGTGTAAAAATGAAGGGGTAAAGGGATGGTGAATACCTAATTCTACTTTTGCTCCTTTGAAGAAATACATACCTCTCTTGAACTTTGATGAATTTTGGGGACAAGTTGGACTGCTCAAAAATCTCTCTTATGTTGAGACATTTGTCCTCTTTCTTTTATTTTATTATTATTTTTTCTCTCTCTTTTTTTCAGAGCACCCAAACCTCTTTTTTTGGATATATGGATAGAGGTAGTAGCAAAAGGGATACTTGCAGCTTTATTGCATAACAAAAGGGGCTAGCAATGGATGAAGGGAATTTTATTTTATGCTCACTCCCAGTGTAGGAGTAGAACAATTTTGGGATGTGTCTAAATGGAAAGTATGTGGATGCGTACTTCTAGGGTAGAAGAAGCATATATGGGTGGAGTGTGTGTGATCTTGATTTTAACCGCATGACCAATCCCTAAGGGTCGACATAGCTTGACCATACTCAATGCTGACAAGTAGTAAATATAAGTGGAAGTTTTCCTAGTCTACAAGCATGTACATATGGCTGTGGTAGGAATTCAAGCTCTCGTCATACAGGAACTCATCATGCAGCATTTTTTATGTTTTTCAAAAGATAAAATCTCCAGAACTCTAGTATCTCTAGGAACAAGATAAACAGCAGCTCAGACCTTCCCATATCATATCTGCCAACTACCTAGACTTAGATCAAGCATTTGCTACCCACAAGTTTTAGGTTTAGAGCAAATCTTAGATCAAAATAGTTGTGTTCAAAACTTGAGAGAGTTCGAGGTTGAAAACTAGGTACTTGAAAGGAATTACGGCAGAGCAACTATTCATCATTTCCATATAAGAGTTTATTCTAGGGGTTCATTTTAGCAAGATGAAACTTAGCACACTCTCCTATATTTATTTAGCAAGGTTAAAGATCATATAGAAAAACATATATATATATATATAAAGGAAAACATTTATTTGGCTTTCTAAAGGTTATGCATATTTTTATTTGTTTCATATCTCAAACAGAAATATATAAGTAAATAGATAGGTAAGAAAATACTTAGCTAGATACATGGGGGATGCTCTCCCCCAAGCTAGATGTTGACGTAGTCTTGCTTGATGAAGTTGACAGGCAGTGGAGAAGTTCTTCCTCTGTTAGAGTCTTTATGTTGATGACAGTTGAGACAATACTCCTACAGGGGACAGATTGTCCTTCTGTCTGTTTGATCCTTTGAATTCTTCGTGGTGAGGGTTTAGCGATTCAAGTCCTCCAAACAGGACATCTTGTCATGTTCACTCCTTAGGTGCACCATCTGATCCCAAAGGTAGAGACCTTGATAACTGCACCTCTTGAGATGGTAACTTTGTAGGGTTTGGGAAATCAACTAATTCCCCTTCATTTTTCTTGAAGTGTGTCCTGCTTGCAAAGACAAGGTAGAGATCAAGTGCATAGGTCCTATTGGTGGAAAAACACCAACAGAACCATAACCCTATTTTTTCTTCTTTAACCTTAGGCACATTGAACATGATGAGATTGATGTGTGTTATTCATTTTATGGGTGGCAAGATTAGAAGGACGGGCATGAATGTAGCATTTAAATACTTTTGTCAAAAAGAGTGGAATTGCTTAACCAATGGAAGATTTGTCAACTTTACATTTATGTATCAAACATTTTCAGGATTAAGACAATCATCTCCAAAAGATGCAACATTTAGCTCATTTAATTATGTCTATGTAATCAAGATAGTGATGTTATGAACAAGCTTAAGAAACAAGACATGTTTAGTCAGATTGAATCAAGCAAGTTGTAACTCAAACATGTTTATTCTTTTCTTTAGGTGCATACCAGAGTCATGGTAGAGCTTTATAAATAATGACCACTTACCTTAGGATGTTACCTTTATAACTGGAGCACCCTGTGATGAAGAGTAGATGCTTCTAGTGGTCCTTTCGTTCTTGGATTTTTCCTCGCTCGGTGCACCTCTCTCCTTGACTTGTTCATGAGCATCTTGTCTTCTAGATTTGCACTCCTTCTTTCCCCTCCCTCTTCTCTATTTTTTATGTCCAGACCTATGGCTCCACTCATTGTTTCTTCTCTACAGAGTATTAGTGGACAACACATACCCAAAGGAATAACAAGGTCATAGAGCTAAAGGTCATATTCTATGCTACAGAAAAGTTGGTTTGAACATTTTACTTAGCATAGAACATTTACTCACCATTACTTCTCTTAAGGATTGATTTTACTTTGTCTTAAGTTTGATTTGCATCTATGACATCAATAGAAACATTTATAGAGAGAAAGTAATTATGAGTGGAGGGATTGCAAACCAGCGTGCTAGAGTGACAGGGCTTGAGAAGAGAAAGAGCATTGCTCGATCATCATTAGAGGAGTCGGTGGCCTTCTTCCCCCAAGCTTGAGCCTTTGTTGTCGCTCGTCACTTGAAGCCAAGTGTGAGTGTTGAATCATCCCTCAAAGTGTGTAACTCCATGTCCTTAGACACTATTCATCCTCTGTTCTTCAATCTGTCGGAGAGGGCTCTTGATTCTAGGTCCGTTGAGCAAAGATATCTCCTTTGCATTCTACTTTTCTTTGGACTGTCCAATCTAGGAGATGAGGATACAAACAGTTGCATGATCTTCTTTCATCAACCACTCTTGATTTTTTTTGGTTGAGTCTTGGTTGATGAATTGATGTTCATTGGAGATATAGACTCGAGTTCTTCTTTGATGGTCTTTGTCCTCTGGTGGCATGGCAAAGAGTTGTTCAGTTAATGATACACCATCTGTCTTGATGATCAAGGAAGGAGCTTCATTAATATTTGCATGCAGGCTTCATCTCCAATGGCTTAGGGACATCATCTTGCAATCATAGTCATGGTCTTTCAAGGCTTTGTCGGTAGTCAACCCTTGACTGGTGATTTGGTTGACACAAGGATGCATGCTATCATGTCATCCTTGTCCTTGCCGCCGACGTGCAAGATGGTGTCATCAAGAACAATGAGAGCAGGTCTTTGGTTGGCTAAAATGAGATCAGTTACGCCCTGCTCCTCATCGGCATCCTAGCTCGAGTTTTGGGCTCAATGCTATGATGTCTTCAAGGTTGCACATAGCTTGTCGCCTTGTTCATCCACTTCTTTTGAGTGAGTTCAAGATGTTGATCCATCTTATGGCACTCTTGTCTCCTTTGTTCCATCACCGAAGTGGTGATTTGGCAGGTTCATGACAAACCATGAACAGGCACATCGTAGATTCTTTCCTACAAAATGTTAGTGGACACATACCCGAAGGATTGCAACAAGTTCAAGCTATGGGCTATTATCCACTATCTATTTGAATTTCATCTATGCTAACAAAGAGATGGTTTTTGAGTTACTTTAGCATAGGATCTATTTATCATGTTTTCTAACAACTTTTTATGGCACTTTAACATGGTTCAAGGCAAAGGTAACATGTAGCAAAAGACAATGTGAATGATATTTGATACTTACAATTCTTCCTTGGACGATGAATGAGCTGTGTCTTTTGTGCGAAGTTGTTGGAGTTCATCATATGCCTTGCTTCATCTTCGAAGTGAGTTCATCTCTTGACTTACCCAAATTGGATTTGAGAGTTTTCTGTAGGGGTTAGTCTAACAAAATAACCAGTATCTACTAAAGCACGTTTTTAGTTCAATAACCAAACTAGACTCCATGTCTTAATTGGGTTAAGGAAGACAATTTAACCTAAGCACCACGCTTAATTTAAAAAGCCTTTGGAAGGACCCTCGAAGCACTTCCAAACCAAAGCATACTCTAGTAGACAAAGTGTCGGTACCTACAGAATAGGGGTACCCACAATCAACGATAAAAAAGAACGAAACACTAACGCGCAAACACAGCAAAGCCAAAAATAGCGGACGATACACCTCAACCGCGTTTCGACTCGCACGAGGCCGGCTCAACGGGACGCCTCGACCGCGTTCTGACTCTGACTCGTATGAGGCATCCTCGACGGGATGCCTCGACCTCGTTCCGACTCCGACTCGTAGGAGGCATCCTCGACGGGACGCCTTGACCGCATTCCGACTCTAACTCGTACGAGGCACCCTCGACGGGACGCCTCGACCGCGTCCCAGCTCGTACAAGGCCCGTTTGATAAGGCATCTCGACTACCGGCAATCTCTGACTCGCACGACTCTGGGCAAACCGCTCGACCTATCTTACTCACCTACTCCGAGGCAAAAAGTCAGAGCATTTAATGCGACTACCTACTGCCTCCTACCGTCATGGCCACAGCTGTGACCGACGTGGGAGCAATGCCGGTGTCAATTCTCACTTTTTACTGCCCATCCCGGAATGGGAGGTGAAAACCTGTCACTATACACACCTTACCACGCACTGTTTTACCACCAATCACCCTCGAGGAAGGATACGACAAGGTCCGTATCCCACGATCTCGGGGATTCGGCCTTATCCGCCCACCCTCGACCCAGCCTCGACCCACCTCCGGTCAGCAGGGAGGAAAAGCCGACGTGGCACAGGACTCAGGGTCTTTTCACCGTCTCCTCCCCGACGTCACCATGGTGTCTAGGGATGGCTGGCCATTCCTAGGGCACGTCGCTACAACCAACTCTACAGGGATCAACAAAACTTCACCTCAAGGCACCCCCGGCGTCCCGGCCTCCTCTTACCCTATAAAAGGGTAGGCCAGGGCTCTACGAGGGGCAACGGATGAAGCAAGTGACAAACCAGAAGCCAAGTGCTAGCAAGCAAAGGCATACAACCCACATATCAACATCTCAAGCAATCACCCATGTACTCTTTCATTTTCCTTTGAGACTTGGGCTCGGTTCCCTCTCTCACAGCTTGTAACCCCTACGCAAGCACTTCGGTGCAAGGAAATACCATACTTCTCCCTCCCCGTTGGACGTAGGGCCTTCTTTTGCCCAAACCAGGATAAACCCCCATGTATTCTCCTTGCATCACCATTCAGATTAGGGACACGCAACACTTACTCGTTGGCTTAGGACCCCCACGGGATCGAACGCCGACACAAAGGTAGCATGAAAGCACTATAGAGATTTACTCAAATGGAGATGATAGAGCATGATCATGGTGAGGAATATTTTTATTTTTAGATGCAGGTGATATGAGTGTATGCAAGGAACTAACCATGCAATGGATGAGAGAACATAATAAACTAAATAGAGAGGATGCATGAATGATATAAAGTAAACATGCAGTGAGATGCACAATTAAAAAGATAACTACCCATTAATTTTAAAGTCCATGAGCAAGACTATCTCACCTTTATTGATCAAACTTACCATGACTCAATTTGGGAATTGTGAGTAGTGCAACATCTAATTTCGTCACTTGAGATGTGAGTTGAATTCTTGTGATGAAGACCCTTTCTTCAATCTACACATGGTTAGAAATAATATATATGTATATGCAAACCTGTGAGGTGGCAGGGTACCAATGTTGATGAATGTTGAATGTTGAGGGACCCTGGGCTCTTCAACTTCTTGTGGAAGCTTGTCTTAAGGTCAAAACGACATCTTTTGTCCTGTCTATTCCACACTCAACAGAACAAGGGGTAATCCTACTAAAGCTAATGATACACAAAATTAGCAGACATCAAGATCATTATCAAAATCTTTACGCCACATTGCTTCCCCAGCAACGACGCCAAAAATGCTTGTTGGTAGAAATTAAGTGCAACTAAAATATGAAGGATTCTGCAAGCGCATAGAATATACCATTGTAGCATTTTACCAGGAGTAAACCAGGTATCGTTATTTATATTTTACCACAGGGAAGCAAGGGTTAAAGAATCTGAGAATTCACCATCATGTATCTACTAACTTATTAAACCAACTAGACTAAAGCAAGGGGTAAATGATATATGATAAGTATATGAATAAAAGCACATAGGGGAATTCTATGATAAATGAGTAGCTAGCTAAAGTGAGAGGACAATGGGAGAGATCAAGGTTCCTATGGACTTTTCTATTACTTTGGTTCTTTAATAACTAAAGCATGAATAGATATAGCGATCATACACATGACACTTTGGAGCAACAGTACCTTTTCGACTCTCGAAAGAGACTGGGAAGAAAGTAGTCGGGGGAAGGCTACTAAAAGCTCTACGAACATCAACTCGAACGTGGTGGATTACGAAGGCCTTACAGAGCTGTCACCTCTAGGGCTACCACAACTATACGTGAGGTTGAGCGCAACCTTAGGTAACCTATAGCCTAGACACCATGCCTAAACTATCGATTACTACTCTAGCTATGCACAATAACTAAAGCACTCAATACAAGCTAAGATCCCATGCCAAGGTATAACAACTATACTAACCATACATAATAAAGGCATAAAGTAAATAGAGAAGATGAAAATATTTAAAGCATAAGTCTTGTAAAGAATAGATACAAAGACATACCAAATCTATGAAGACTTCTCCAGAACTGGAGCGTAGCTCCGCTCTCTCTAACTCCCATCTATATCTAATCTAATACATTGGAATGTCTAGCCCTAATTCTCTATGGAGGAGAGGTCATCCTTTCATGGGACACCTCTGCCTCTGATCCCAGCTGAGAGATAATGAAATTAGGGTTTATGGGATGCCTCCTCCAGGGGCCAAGGGCCTTGCTTATATATCCCTCTAGGAAGCACCACAGCCCTCGGATCAAACCGACCTTGATCTACAATTATTATTGATCCTCAAAGGCAGTGGAGGTAGGATCCGCGAGGTGGAGCCTGATTGGCTGAGCCACCAGGGCGGGCGCCCAAGGAGGGGGGCGGGCACCCTACTTCCAGGCCTATTTTGCCTCCCGTTTGTTTCCAGAGTCTTCTCGTACCTTCTAGATTACAGAAAAGTTATGCGTGGCCTTGTTGTCTCTATGTAAACCTGACATGTGGGCCTTCCTTGGTTCTTTTCAGCTGACACCCTGTAGAAATAGACATTCACCAAAACTCATGGAATTATGTTAGTAAACCCCCTATATCTAAATAGTAATTAATGTTTAGTCCTTTTTCATGCTATGTTGACGGTTAAAAAATGATACTTATCTACCGTCAACAGTGGGTCATGTGGAATCTCATTTCGGTCCATTTGGAGATAGTGTTAGTGTAGGCGCAAGATAGGTTTTGGATGCACCTGATGGAACTCGAATCTCATTTCAGTCCGTTTGAAGATAGTGTTAGTGTAGCCGCAAGATAGGTGCACCGGTTCGGCGAACGTACCACAGGCTATGAAATTGTTTCGGATGCACCGATGGAATTGCTAGATGACGAGGCTCAAGTGAAAGCTCGTTTTGGTCTGTTTGGAGATAGTGCTAACCTTGACGCAAGGTAGGTGCACGATTTGTGACAAACATACCATAGGCTCAGAAATCATTTTAGATGCACCTGATGGTACTCCGAGGTGATGAGGCTCAAGCGAAAGCTCATTTTGGTCCGTTTGGAGATAGTGCTAATCTTCATGCAAGACAGGTGCACGGTTTGCACCGAACATACCATAGGCTCGGAAATCGTTTTACTCACACCCGATGAAAGTCTTAGGTGACGTGGGTCATGTGGAATCTTATTTCGGTCTGTTTGGAGACAGTGTTAGTGTCGGTGCGAGATAGGTGCACTGTTTGCGTCGAACGTACCACATGCTCAGAAATCATTTTTGACGCACATGGTGGAACTGCTAGGTTACGTGGGTCATGTAGAATCTTATTTTATTCCATTTGGAGATACTGACAATCTTGATGCTAGCTAGGTGCACGGTTTGCACCAAACGTACCATGGGCTCAGAAATCATTATGGACGTACCCGATGGAACTCCTATGTGACTTGGGTCATGTGGAATCTCATTTTGGTCCGTTTGGAGACAATGTTAGTGTCGCTGCAAGATAGGTGCACGGTTTGCACCAAAGTACCATACACTCATAAATCATTTTGGATACACCCGATGGTACTCCAAGATGATGAGGCTCAAGTAGAAAGTTGTTTCGGTCTGTTTGGAGATATTGCTAATCTTAGCGCAAGGTAGGTGCATGGTTTGCGCCGAACATACCATAGGCTTGGAAATTATTTTGGACTCACCAAATGGAACTCCTAGGTGATGTGGGTCATGTGGAATCTCATTTCTATCCGTTTGGAGACATTGTTAGTGTAGGTGAAAGATAGGTGCACTGGTTGCACCGAATGTACCATAGGTTAAGAATTCGTTTTGGATGCACCTGATATAATTGCTAGATGACAAGGCTCAAGTGGAAGCTCGTTTCATTCCGTTTGGAGTAGTGCTAACCTTAACGCAAGATGGGTGAACGGTTTGCGCCGAACATACCATAGGCTCGAAAATCGTTTTACACACACCCGATAAAACTCCTAGGTGACGTGGGTCATGTGGAATCTCATTTCGGTCCGTTTGGAGACTGTCTTAGTGTCGGTGCAAGATAGGTGCACGGTTTGTGGCGAACGTACCATCGGCTTGGAAATCATTCTGGACGCACATGATGGAACTGCTAGGTGACGTGAGTCATGTAGAATCTTGTTTCGATCTGTCTGGAGATACTGACAATCTTGACGCCAGATAGGTGCATGGTTTGCACCAAACGTACAATGGGCTCAGAAAATCCTTATGGATGCACCCGATGGAACTCCTAGGTGACTTGGGTCATATGGAATCTCGTTTCGGTCTGTTTGGAGATAGTACTAATCTTGACGCAAGATAGGTGCACGGTTTGCACCAAACATGCCATAGGCTCAGAAATCGTTTTAAATGCACCCGATGAAACTCCTAGGTGACGTGGGTCTTGTGGAATCTCATTTTGGTCCATTTGGATATAGTGTTAGTGTCGGTGCAAGATAGGCCTGTCTCCAAATAGACCAAAATAAGGTTCCATATGACCCACGTCACCTAGGACTTCCATCGGGTGCGTCCAAAATGATTTCTGAGCCTATGGTATGTTTGGCACAAACCAAATCTATCTTGTGTCAAGATTAGCACTATCTTCAAATGCACCGAAATGAGTTTTTGCTTGAGCCTCATCACCTAGGAGTACCATCGGGTGCATACAAAACGATTTCTGATTCCGTGGCATGTTCGGTGCAAACCATGCACCTATCTTGCGTCAAGGCTAGCACTACCTCCAAAGGGACCGAAACGAGCTTCCACTTGAGCCTCATCACCTACAAGTACCATCAGGTGTGTCCAAAATGATTTCTGAGGCTATGGTATGTTTGGCGTAAACCGTGCACCTATCTTGCACCGAGACTAACACTATCTCCAAAAGGGTCCAAATGATTTCTGAGCCTATAGTATGTTTGGTGTAAATTGTGCACCTATCTTACGTTAAGATTAGCACTATCTCCAAATATACTGAAATGAGCTTCCACTTGAGCATCGTCAATTAGGAGTACCAACGGGTGCGTCCAATTCAATTTTTTAGCCTATGGTGCGTTCAGCGCAAACCGTGCACCTATCTTGCACCGACACTAACACTATCTCCAAACAGACCAAAATAAGATTCCACTTGACCCATGTCATCTAGGAGTTCCATTGGGCATGTCAAAAATGATTTCTAAGCATACGTTATGTTTGGCACAAACTGTGCACCTATCTTGCACTGACACTAACATTATCTCAAAACAGATCGAAATAAGATTCCACTTGACCCATGTCATCTTAGAGTTCCATCGGGTGCATCCAAAATGATTTCTGAGCTTACGGTATGTTCGGTGCAAATCGTGCACCAATCTAGCATCAAGATTAGCACTTTCCACAAATGGACCGAAACGAGATCCCACATGACCCATGTCACCTAGCAGTTCCATCGTGTGCGTCCAAAACGATTTCTGAGCTTGTGGTATGTTCGGCGCAAACCATGCATGGATCTTGGACCGACAATAACACTATCTCCAAACGGATCGAAATGAGATTCTACTTGAGCACCGTCGCCTAGGAGTTCCATTGGGTGCATTAAAAATGATGTTCGAGCCTATAGTACATTCGGTGTAAATTGTGCACCTATCTTGCGTTAAGATTAGCACTATATCCAAACATACTGAAATGAGCTTCCACTTGAGCCTCGTCAACTAGGAGTACCATCAGGTGCATCCAAAACAATTTCTGAGACTATGGTACGTTCAGCGCAAACTGTGCACCTATCTTGCACCGACACTAACACTATCTCCAAACGGACCAAAATGAGCTTCCACTTGAGCCTTGTCACTAAGGAGTACCATCGGGTGCGTCCAAAATGATTTCTGAGCCTATGGTATGTTTGGCACAAACCGTGCACCTATCTTGCACCGACACTAACACTATCTCGAAACGGACCAAAATGAGATTCCACTTGACCCATGTCACACAGGAGTTCCATCGAGTGCGTCCAAAATGATTTATGAGCCTATGGTATGTTTCGCATAAACTGTGCACCTATCTTGCACCAACACTAATATTATCTCCAAACAAACTGAAATAAGATTCCACTTGACCCATGTGATCTAGGAGTTCCATCGGGTGCGTCCAAAATGATTTCCGTGCCTACGGTACGTTAGGTGCAAAACTTGCACCTATCTTGCGTTAAGATTAACACTATCTCTAAACGTATCGAAATGAGCTTCACTTGAGCCTCATCACCCAGGAGTACCGTCGGGTGCGTCCAAAATGATTTCAGAGCCTATGTTATGTTTGGCGCAAACCGTGCATCTATCTTCTAGTAACACTAACACTATCTCCAAACAGACCGAAACGAGGTTCCTTACGACCCACGTCACCTAGGACCTCCATCGGGTGCGTCCAAAATGATTTTCAAGCCTATGGTATGTTTGGCACAAGCCATGCTCCAATCTTGGTCAAGATTAGCCCTATCTCCGAACGGACCGAAACGAGCTTCCACTTGAGCCTCGTCACCTAGGAGTACCATCGGGTGCGTCCAAAATGATTTATGAGCCTATGGTATGTTTGGCACAAACCATGCACCTATCTTGCACTGACACTAACACTATCTTCAAACAGACCAAACCGAAATTCCACTTGACCCATGTCACCTAAGTGTTCCATCAGGTGCATCCAAAATGATATACGAGCCTAAGGTACGTTCAGAGCAAATCGTGCACCAATCTTGCGTTAGAATTAGCACTATCTCCAAACATCCCAAAATGAGCTTCCACTTGATCCTTGTCACCTAGGAGTACCATTGGGTGCGTCCAAAATGATTTCTCATCCTATGGTACATTCGGCGCAAACCGTGCATCTATCTTGCATCGACACTAACATTGTCTCAAAATTGACCGAAATGAGCTTCCACTTGAGCCTCGTCACTAGGAGTACCATCGGGTGCGTTCAAAATGATTTCTGAGCCTATGGTATGTTTGACACAAACCGTGCACCTATCTTGCACCGACACTAACACTGTCTCCAAACAGACCGAATCGAGATTCCACATGACCCGCTGAAAGGTCCTTGTTTGGTTTTGGTAATTGAGTGACAACCTAGGTGGACTAATTGTGTTTTATGTGAGATACACAGGTGATTAGTCCACAGTTATATGTGTGTGAGCAACATATGCCATGTAGGTGGAAATGGCTTGGAGATGTTGAAAATCTTACACATGTGATGATGGAGGAGCTTATTGCATATGAGACATGACATAGAGTCATGTGATCAAGGTGGAGAAGATCAAGGCATGACTTGGCTTGATGGACCGGTTGCAAGTGTGAAGGGAAAGTTGGAGGCTTTGGAGCAAGGGACCGTGTGTGACGGTGAAGCTTGAGCAAGACTTGGCACCGATGGACTGAGGAAACAGTGAAGAGCAAGTGAGGTCAAGATCGATGAACCAATATGATCATGTGATGATATGAAGTGGATCATATCATTTGGTGATTGGTTGGTGCATGTGTTGCATCAACATCGAAGAGATGGAATGGAATCCGCAAGACAAAGGTATAATCTAGAGCATTTCCATTTCACCGGTCATAGGTGTGTAGAGAAGTTTTTGACCGGGTTTAGAGTAGATGGCCATACTATTAAGAGGAGGAAACTTGTTTGCATATCGGTCATCTAGTGCCACTCGAGTGATCTAACTTTGCATCATTACTAGGATCGAGTGGCGTGACAAGTTGAGTGGCTAACTCCTTTGAAGAAAATGATTGTGAAAATGCTAACATACGTGCACAAGGTGGTGATCACTTGTTGGTGTTGGCACATTTGCAAAGGAGGTGAAGTTTGAGCGGTAGAGATGGGTTTGGGGCGCTCTCGCCCTCCCGCCTCACAAGCTCGGTGGGATTCGGCGCTTTTGTGGAAGTGAAATGCATATTTTCCACTATGACGGAGGCGGAGATTTTCTCTAAGTCGTCGTGGATAGAAACGGAGGCGAACAGAGGTCACTGGGGTGACCGGACGCTGAACTGGACACGGTCTTAGGTTGACCAGATGTGTTCCGCTAGTGGCAGTTGCTGCAGAGGCGCGCGGGCTAGGGTTTTGCATCGGCACGTCTGGTCGCTCATGGGACCGGTGCGTCCAGTCAGGCGCCCAGAGGGTCTGTAGAACATAAGGGGTTGATCGGACGCGTGGTGCGTCTGGTCGATGAAGTCGCTCTCTGGACCCTTATTGGACTCAAACCGGACACCGGGTGTAACGCGTCTGATCAGTTCAACAGCGCGTTCGGTCGGTGCTTCGCGGGCATAGGCGCTATGCGATCGACGCATCTGGTCGATTGAGCAGCGTGTCCGATCGCTCGATAACCTTTGGGGTGCTGAGTCAACCGTTGAGATCTAGCATTCGACGTTGAACGTGGGTGACACGTGGATGGCTACGAGTAACCGAACATGGTGCAGCGCGTCCGGTCGTCTTGAAAGTTGCCTAGTGAAGGGGCTAACGGCTCTATTCATTTGTGGGGCTATAAATACTTGTGGTGTCCGGCCTTGGCTGGTGCTTGGCACCCTTGGGACTTGGTGTCCATGCTTGGGGAGTGCTAGGAGAGCATCTAACTCACTTGTGCTTGCAAGAGTGCGAATCGATTGTGAGTGAGTATGATTCTAGTGCGGTTGCATTGCGAAATTGCATCGAGTGGCACTAGGTGATCGTGTTGCAAGTCAGTGGTGCTTGTTACTCTTGGAGGTTGCCACCTCCTAGACGCCTTAGTGGCTTGTGGCTCCGTAGAAGCTCGCAAGAAGATTGTGCGAGGCTCCAAAGAAGCTTTGTGAGGGGGATTGTGCTCACCCCGTAGGGATCGCGAAGAGCAACTCTAGTAGAGTGTGTCATTGAGCTACCACACTTGATGGTGGGTTCTTGCGGCACCCTTTGGGAGAGCTCGGTTGTGGATACCGATTAGCCACCGAACCACGAAGTGTTGGTCGACACAACGGGGACGTAGCTTGGTGGCAACCAAGTGAACCTCGGGAGAAAATCACCGTGTCAACATTGTCTATTCTTCTTGATGATTTGCCTTCGTGCAACACAAGCTTGTATTTACCTTCATATATACCTTGCTTGTGTTGTTGCTCTTGTAACTAGTTGTGCTTGTGTAGCTAGCTAGATATCTTCTTGCTTGTGTAGCTAGAAGTATCCTCTTTGCGTGGCTAATTTGGTTTGTGTAACCTTGTTAGTCACATTGCTTAGTTTGTGTAGCTAAGTAATTTGCGCTCTCTAATTTGGAATTGGTTGCCTTGTTATTGAGCATTGCTAGTGAGCCTAGGAGCTTTGTCCTTTTGCTTACTAGAATTGTGTAGGAGCTCCCTAGTGCTTGAAGTACTAGTTGCATAGGTTTGTGTGACCTTGCAAGCTAGAATTGTTTAGGTGAGCTCTTGCTAGGAAGGCACCTTATTTGCTTGATTAGGATCTTTTATAAGGTGCTAGAGTTATAGATAGAGGGGTGTACTCTTGGCTAGAACGATAGATTTAATTCCGCACTTGTTTCGGTTAGCCAATGCAATTAAGTTTTAGAAAGGACTATTCACCACCCCCTCTAGTCTGCCATCTTAAACCTTCACTCGCATCATCTAGGAGTTCCATCGGGTGCATCCAAAATGATTTCTAAGCCTATGGTACATTCGGCGCAAACCGTGTACCAATCTAGCATCAAGATTAGCACTATCCCCAAACGGACTCAAACGAGATCCCACATGACCCACATCACCAAGTAATTCCATTATGTGCATCCATAATAATTTCTGAGCCTGTGGTATGTTGGGCACAAGCCGTGCATCAATCTTGCACAGACATTAACACTGTCTCCATGGTATGTTAGACGCCAACCGTGCACCAATCGAGCATCAAGATTAGCACTATCTCCAAATGGACCGACATTAACACAATCTCCAAATGGACTAAAATGAGATTCCACATGACCCACGCAACCTAGCAGTTCTGTCGTGTGCGTCCAAAATGATTTCCAAGCCTATGGTGCTTTTGGCACAAGACATGCACCTATCTTGCACCGACACTAATACTATCTCCAAACAGAATGAAATAAGGTTCCATGTGACAGACGTCCCCTAGGAGTTCCATTGGGTGCATCCAAAATGATTTCTGAGCCTATGGTATGTTTGGCACAAACCTTGCACCTATCTTGTGTCAAGATTAGCACTATCTCTAAATGGACCAGAACGAGCTTCCACTTGAGCCTCAACACCTAGGAGTACAATCGGGTGTGTCCAAAATGATTTATGATCCTATGGTATGTTTGGCGCAAACCATGCACCTATGTTGCACTGACACTAACACTATCTCCAAACAGAACGAAACGAGATTCCACTTGACCACTGTCGCCTAGGAGTTCCATCGGGTGCATCCAAAATGATTTCCGAGCCTATAGTATGTTCGGTGCGAATTGTGCACCTATCTTGCGTTAATATTAGCACTATCTCCAAACATACCGAAATGAGCTTCCACTTGAGCCTCGTTAACTAGGTGTACCATTGGGTGCATCCAAAAAAATTTTTGAGCCTATGGTACATTCGGCGCAAACCGTGACCTATCTTGCACTGACACTAACACTGTCTCCAAACGGACCGAAATGAGCTTCCACTTGAGCCTCATCACCGAGGATTACCATCGAGTGTGTCCAAAATGATTTCTAAGCCTATGATATGTTTGGCGCAAATCATGGACATATCTTGCACCAAAACTAACACTATCTCCAAATAGACCAAAATGAGATTCCAATTGTCCCGTGTCACGTAGCAGTTCCATCGGGTGCGTCCAAAATGATTTCTACGCCTAGGTATGTTTGGTGCAAACCGTGCACCTATCTTGCACCAACACTAACATTATCTCCAAACAGACTAAAACGATATTTCACTTGACCCATTTGACCTAGGAGTTCCATCGGGTGCATCCAAAATGATTTCTGTGCCTACGGTACGTTAAGTGCAAATCGTGCACCTATCTTGCGTTAAGATTAGCACTATCTCCAAACGTATCGAAATGAGCTTTCACTTGAGCCTCGTCACCCAAGCATACATTTGGGTGCGTCCAAAATGATTTCTGAGCCTATGGTACGTTCGACGCAAACCGTGCACCAATCTAGCATCAAGATTAGCACTTCCCCAAACGGACTGAAACGAGATCCCACATGACCCACGTCACATAGTTGTTCCATCGTGTGCGTCCATAATGATTTCTAAGCATATGGTATGTAGGGTGCAAGCCGTGCATCGATCTTGCATAGACACTAACATTGTCCCCATGGTACATTAGGCGCCAACCGTGCACCAATCGAACCTCAAGATTAGCACCATCTCCAAATGGACCGACATAACACAGTCTTCAAACGGACCGAAACGAGATTCCACATGACCCACCTCACCTAGCAGTTCCTTCGTGTGTGTCCAAAATGATTTCTGAGCCTGTGGTACTTTCGTCGCAAACCATGCACCTATCTTGCACCGACACTAACACTGTCTCCAAACAGATTAAAATAAGGTTCCACAAGACCCACGTCACCAAGGAGTTCCATCCGGTGCATCCAAAATGATTTCTGTGCCTATGGTATGTTTGGCACAAACCTTGCACCTATCTTATGTCTTGATTAGTACTATATCCAAATGGACCGAAATGAGCTTCCACTTGAGCCTCAACACCTAGGAGTACCATCGGGTGTGTCCAAAATGATTTCTGATCCTATGGTAAGTTTGGCGCAAACCGTGCACCTATCTTGCACCAACACTAACACTATCCCCAAACGGACCGAAATGATTTCTGATCCCATGGTATGTTTGGCGCAAATCGTGCACCTACCTTGCACAAACACTAACACTATATCCAAACGGACTGAAACGAGATTCCACTTGACCATTGTCGCCTAGGAGTTCCATCGGTGCATCCAAAATGATTTCTAAGCCTATAGTGCGTTCAATGCAAATTGTGCACCTATCTTGCGTTAAGATTTGCATTATATCTAAAGATATCGAAATGAGCTTCCACTTGAGCCTCGTCAACTAGGAGTACCATCGGGAGCATCCAAAATGAATTTTGAGACTATGGTATGTTCGGCGCAAACTGTGCACCTATCTTGCGCTGACACTAACAATATCTCCAAACGGACCAAAACAAGCTTCCACTTGAGCCTCGTCACCAAGGAGTACCATCGAGTGCGTCCAAAATGATTTCTAAGCCTATCGTATGTTTGGCGCAAAACGTGCACATATCTTGCACCGAAACTAACACTATCTCCAAATAGACCAAAGCGAGATTCCACTTGACCCATGTCACATAGGAGTTCCATCGGGTGCGTCCAAAATTATTTCTGAGCCTATGGTATGTTTGGCGCAAACCGTACACCTATCTTGCACCAACACTAACATTATCTCCAAATAGACTGAAATGAGATTTCACTTGACCCATGTGACCTAGAAGTTCCATTGGGTGCATCTAAAATGATTTCTGTGCCTATAGTACGTTAAGTGCAAATCGTGCTCCTATCTTGCGTTAAGATTAGCACTATCTCTAAACGTATCGAAATGAGCTTCCACTAGAGCCTCGTCACCCATGGGCACCTTCGGGTGCGTCCAAAACGATTTCTGAGCCTATGGTATGTTTGGCGCAAACCGTGCACCAATCTAGCATCAAGATTAGCACTTCCCCAAACAGACTGAAACGAGATCCCACATGACCGATGTCACCTAGTAGTTCCATCGTGGGCATCCATAATGATTTTTGAGCCTGTGGTATGTTGGGCGCAAGCCGTGCATCAATCTTGCACAGACACTAACACTGTCTCCATGGTACGTTAGGCACCAACCGTGCACCAATCGAACATCAAGATTAGCACTATCTCCAAATGGACCGACATTAACACAGTCTTCAAATGGACCAAAATAAGATTCCACATGTCCCACAGAACCTAGCAGTTCCTTCGTGTGCGTCTAAAACGATTTCTGAGCCTGTGGTACTTTCGGCGCAAACCATGCACCTATCTTGCACCGACACTAACACTATCTCTAAACAGGCCGAAATAAAGCTCCACATGACCCACGTCACCTAGGAGTTCGATCGGAAAATGATTTCTGAGTCTATGGTATGTTTGGCACAAACCTTGCACCTATCTTGTGTCATGATTAGCATTATCTCCAAATGGACCGAAACGAGCTTCCACTTAAGCCTCAACACCTAGGAGTACCATTGGGTGTGTCCAAAATGATTTTTGATCCTATGGTAAGTTTGGCGCAAACCGTGCACCTATCTTGCACCAACACTAACACTATCCCCAAACGGACCGAAATGATTTCTGATCCCATGGTATGTTTGGCGCAAATCGTGCACCTACCTTGCACAAACACTAACACTATATCCAAACGGACTGAAATGAGATTCCACTTGACCATTGTCGCCTAGGAGTTCCATCGGTGCATCCAAAATGATTTCTAAGCCTATAGTGCGTTCAATGCAAATTGTGCACCTATCTTGCATTAAGATTTGCATTATATCCAAAGATATCGAAATGAGCTTCCACTTGAGGCTCGTCAACTAGGAGTACCATCGGGAGCATCCAAAATGAATTTTGAGACTATGGTATGTTCGGCGCAAACTGTGCACCTATCTTGCGCTGACACTAACAATATCTCCAAACGGACCAAAACAAGCTTCCACTTGAGCCTCGTCACCAAGGAGTACCATCGAGTGCGTCCAAAATGATTTCTAAGCCTATCGTATGTTTGGCGCAAAACGTGCACATATCTTGCACCGAAACTAACACTATCTCCAAATAGACCAAAGCGAGATTCCACTTGACCCATGTCACATAGGAGTTCCATCGGGTGCGTCCAAAATTATTTCTGAGCCTATGGTATGTTTGGCGCAAACCGTACACCTATCTTGCACCAACACTAACATTATCTCCAAATAGACTGAAATGAGATTTCACTTGACCCATGTGACCTAGGAGTTCCATTGGGTGCATCTAAAATGATTTCTGTGCCTATAGTACGTTAAGTGCAAATCGTGCTCCTATCTTGCGTTAAGATTAGCACTATCTCTAAACGTATCGAAATGAGCTTCCACTAGAGCCTCGTCACCCATGGGCACCTTTGGGTGCGTCCAAAACGATTTCTGAGCCTATGGTATGTTTGGCGCAAACCGTGCACTAATCTAGCATCAAGATTAGCACTTCCCCAAACAGACTGAAACGAGATCCCACATGACCGATGTCACCTAGTAGTTCCATCGTGGGCATCCATAATGATTTTTGAGCCTGTGGTATGTTGGGCGCAAGCCGTGCATCAATCTTGCACAGACACTAACACTGTCTCCATGGTACGTTAGGCACCAACCGTGCACCAATCGAACATCAAGATTAGCACTATCTCCAAATGGACCGACATTAACACAGTCTTCAAATGGACCAAAATAAGATTCCACATGTCCCACAGAACCTAGCAGTTCCTTCGTGTGCGTCCAAAACGATTTCTGAGCCTATGGTACTTTCGGCGCAAACCATGCACCTATCTTGCACCGACACTAACACTATCTCTAAACAGGCCGAAATAAAGCTCCACATGACCCACGTCACCTAGGAGTTCGATCGGAAAATGATTTCTGAGTCTATGGTATGTTTGGCACAAACCTTGCACCTATCTTGTGTCATGATTAGCATTATCTCCAAATGGACCGAAACGAGCTTCCACTTAAGCCTCAACGCCTAGGAGTACCATCGTGCACCGATCGTGCACCGACAGTGCACCTATCATGCATGTCGCCTAGGAGTTCCATCAGGTGCATCCAAAATAATTTCCAAGCCTATAGTACGTTCAGCGCAAATTGTGCACCTCTCTTGCATTAAGATTAGCACTATATCCAAACTTACCGAAATGAGCTTTCACTTGAGCCTCGTCAACTAGGAGTACTATCGGGTGCATCCAAAATGATTTCTAAGACTATGGACGTTCGGTGCAAACTGTGCACCTATCTTGCGCCGATAATAATATTGTCTCCAAATGGACCGAAATGAGCTTCCGCTTGAGCCTCAACACCTAGGAGTACCATCGGGTGTGTCCAAAATGATTTCTGATCCTGTGGTATGTTTGGTGCAAACAGTGCACCTATCATGTACTGACACTAACACTGTCTCCAAACAGACCGAAATAAGATTCCACATGACCACTGTTGCCTAGGAGTTCCATCAGGTCCATCCAAAATGATTTCCGAGCCCATAGTACATTCGGTGCAAATTATGCAACTATCTTGTGTTAAGATTAGCACTATCTCCAAACATATCGAAATGAGCTTCCACTTGTGCCTCGTTAACTAGGTGTACCCTCCTGGGTGACGAGGCTCAAGTGGAAGCTCATTTCGATACGTTTGGAGATAGTGCTAATCTTAACGCAAGATAGGTGCATGATTTGAACCTAACGTACCGTAGGCACGGAAATCATTTTTGATGCACCCGATGGAACTCCTAGGTCACATGGGTCAAGTGGAATCTCGTTTCTATCTATTTGGAGATAATGTTAGTGTTGGCGCAAGATAGGTGCACGGTTTGCGCCAAACGTACGATAGGCTCAGAAATCATTTTGGACGCACCCGATGGAACTCCTACATGACATGCATCAAGTCGAATCTCATTTTGGTCTGTTTGGAGATAGTTTTAGTGTCAGTGCAAGATAGGTGTACGGTTTGCGCCAAACATACCATAGGCTCAGAAACCATTTTGGATTTTTTGTGCCTATGGTATGTTCGGCGCAAACCGTGCACCAATATTGCACCGACAATGACACTATGTCCAAACAGACCGAAACGAGCTTCCACTTGAGCCTCGTCACTGAGGAGTACCATCGAGTGCATCCAAAATGGTTTCTGAGCCTATGGTATGTTTGGCAAAAACCATGCACCTATCTTACACCGACACTAAAACTATCTCCAAACAGACCAAAATGAGATTCCACTTGACGCATGTCACGTAGGAGTTCCATCAGGTGCGTCCAAAATGATTTCTGAGCCTATCGTACGTTTGGCGCAAACCGTGCACCTATCATGCGCCAACACTAACATTATCTCCAAATAGATAGAAACAAGATTCCACTTGACCCATGTGACCTAGGAGTTCCATCGGGTGCATCAAAAATGATTTTCGTGCCTATGGTATGTTAGGTTCAAATCATCCACCTATCTTGCGTTAAGATTAGCACTATCTCCAAACGTATCGAAATGAGCTTCCACTTGAGCCTCGTCACCCAGGAGTTCCAACGGGTGTGTCCAAAATGATTTCTGAGCCCATGGTATGTTCGGCGCAAACCATGCACCAATCTTGCATCAAGATTCGCATTTTCATGAAACGGACTAAAACGAGATCCCACATGACCCACGTCACCAAGTAGTTCCATTATATGCGCCCATAACGATTTCTGAGCCTGTGGTATGTTGGGCACAAGTCGTGCATTGATCTTCCACAGACACTAACACTGTCTCCATGGTACGTTAGGCCTCAACCGTGCACCAATCGAGCACCAAGCTTAGCACTATCTCCAAATGGACCAACATTAACACAGTTTCCAAACGGACTGAAATGAGATTCCACATGACCCACGTCACCTAGCAATTCCATTGTGTGCGTCCAAAATGATTTCCGAGCCTGTGGTACTTTCAGCGCAAACCATGCACCTATCTTGCACTAACACTAACACTGTCTCTAAACGGACTGAAACGAGCTTCCACTTGAGCCTCGTCACCAAGGAGCACCATTGGGTGCGTCTAAAATGATTTTTGAGCCTATGGTATGTTTAGCGCAAACTGTGCACCTATCTTGCACCGATACTAACACTATCTCCAAACAGACCGAAACATGATTCCACTTGACCCATGTCATCTAGGAGTTACATTGGGTGCATCCAAAATGATTTCTGAGCCTATATTATGTCTAGCGCAAACCGTGCACCTATCTTGCACCGACACTAACATTATCTCCAAACAGACCGAAACGAGATTCCACTTGACCCATGTCACCTTGGAGTTCCATCGGGTGCATCTAAAATGATTTTCGAGCTTACAGTATGTTCGGCCCAAACCGTGCACCAATTTAGCATCAAGAATAGCACTATCCACAAATGGACCGAAACAAGATCCCACATGACCCATATCACCTAGCAGTTCATCCAAAATAATTTCTGAGCCTGTGGTATGTTCGGCACAAACCGTACATGGATCTTGCACATACACTAACATTGTCTCCATGGTAAGTTAGGCGCCAACCGTGCACCAATCGAGCTTCAAGATTAGCACTATCTCCAAATGGACCAACATTAACACAGTCTCCAAACGGACCAAAACAAGATTTCGCATGACCCACATCACCTAGTAGTTCCATCGTGTGCATCCAAAATGATTTATGAGCCTATGGTACTTTTGGCGCAAACTATTCACCTATCTTGCACCGACACTAACATTGTAACACCTCAAGTGTTTAGCTCCATAATTTCATTGCATTTGCATAAGCATAAGTATGCATCATTCATGTTATTTTATGTGATGCAACAAATGTGATTGTTTTTAGAAGTTTTGTTTGGCTCACATCATGTGATACTTGATAGTTGGTGTAACTAAAAGGTAGAGTAGCCAATTATGTCTCACAACACCTTAGTTATACTTAGGGTAACTCTTGGAGCAAGGTTCATGTTGATCAAAATCACTAAAATGCCCTCCAAGAGGTGGTTGACCACCATTTAGCCCTAGGAGGCTCTAGTTTGACCAATTAAAAAGTCTAGCTTAGAGACCTTGCATGGGGGAGCACCCTTAAGCAAAGTTGTAGGGAATTTTATGGGGAACAAAAGTCTCAATATGACCATCTCATGAAACTGACTAGAACATGCTCAAAAGTGGCCCACAAGTCAGCTAGAGGGGCTGCCTCAACACTTAGAATTTTTCTAAGTCTCCAAGTGTTCCTCCAGTTTTACTGTGGCCTACTTTAGGAGCTTATAGTTTGCAAACCAGGCCAAACCAGCTTCCACTCATATTGACAAACTTGTAGTCCTTATGTAGCTCTACAACATTGCCAACATCACCCATGACTGGTTCTCAATAGTTTAGGAGATATAGTGTCAAGAAGATAGGGTTTCAATTGGCGTTTATCACTGAAACTGCGTTTCAATTTCAAGGGGCACCACTTTGGAGCTTTATAGTTTCAAATCTGAGCCGAATTTTTTCTGGAGCCAATTAGCAAAGTTGTTGACCTCACAAAGCCCTATAATTTTGATGTTATCATCTGCTCCTAACTCGAACCGGTTTAGGAGATAATCAGTGCCAAACTCGCTCTGTCAGTCGGCCGTTGATGTCACATTGCAGCTCAGTTTCAGTCGACGAGCTCGGACACCGTCCGCGTCGTGGCGCTCGGGCAGAAGACCGGCGATGCGTGGTGACCGAGCACTGTCATCCCCTCCACGTCGCGAGCCCAGGTCAAGTTGAACACCGAGCGGCCACCTCCACCCCCTCACTCGCGCTCATTCTCTTCTCCCTCCCTCTCGCTCTGGCCGGGCTCACCGAAGCGGAAACCAGAGACACCATTGCCGCCGCAACCGTCTTCGAGCTCGCATGTGCTCACCACCGCACCACCGCTCACCAGATCGCGTCCATCCCTCCGCTACATCGCCCTGCACCTCCTCGACCAGCTAGTAGAATCGATTGAGCTCGAGGTGAGCTGCATTGCCACCTCCGCTCGCTCCCAAAAGCTCACCGGAGTTCCGCCATGTTCGGTTCACCATGGCCAGCACCACACCGAGCTCTCCGTCTGCCCTCACTCACGTTTCCTCCTCCCTGTCTCGTGTAGATGCTAGGGTTAAGATGTTACCGCCAGCATCAGGTTAGCCAGGCCGGAACGCGACCGCGCACGGCCGCGCCATGGCTGCCGGCGAGGTGCTCACGCGGTCAAGCGGCTCCGCTCCATCCCCGTCTGTGTGAGTGGTCTCGAGAGGTCCGCTAGGAGTCCAGGAAGGTGATGCACCCTTCGGTAGGTCGTGCGACGGCCGAGACTCCCCGGCGTACCGCCAGGTACCACGGCCGTCCGCCATTGCCGTCGGCCTAGGTGCTGCGGTGCAGTAGCGTTGGGGAAAAGGGGTAGCCTCGGTGCGGTTGGGTTTGGGCAAGACGCCGGTGCACTTGGATTGGTCAGAGGAGCCACCAGCGGCGAGGAATCGCTCGCCGGAGCTCACTGCCGCCGCGCCCCTGTCCCCTTTCACCGACACGCGGGGGCCACCTGTCTGTTGCCGCGCGTGGGCGGGAGCCCGAGCGGGCCGCGCGCGCGTCTTGGGCCGCGTCGGTCTCGGGCCGGCCCAGCACTGTAGCTGTTAGGGTTCGGTTTTGTTTTGTTTTTTTCTTTTTGTCACAGATTTTTGTTGTTGTTTGGAAATTGTAGATCTAGGGTTTCACTTGCTCAAAAATCATGAGATAAATTTTGTTATGATCTACATGATGTGTAGTATTTTAGAAAAATATAAATCTAGTATGTGATGTTTAGTTTTCAGGAGAATTAAATAGATCTTTTAAATGTGTTTTGAAATGCATGCAAATTCGTTAAATGTATAACTTAAGCTATAGTATCTCAAAAATTATGAAATTTGGTGGTTAGGTTAATTTATACTTGCCCTAACTCTGGTAAAAATTTGGGCATTAGTGCTTAAGTACTTTTCAAGTTATAAGGCTATCTTGTTATTCTAGGAAATAATTGAATGAATTTTAGTAATTTTTCTACATGCACAATGTTCTTGTAACTTTTTGGAGAATGTGTTGGTACCCTAAAGTGTCCAAGAAAATTTTGAAATCTGTTGTTTGATACTTTTCAATATGATTTATTAATTACACAAAAATCAGCCTCTTGGACTTGTGAATTTTGTTTAGGGAGTTCCTGTGAATAAAATTAGTTCAAATTTTTGCAGTAGCGTCTTTTTGGTTCATAGAGTCCCCTGTAATTTTGTAGAATATTAGGAGCCGTTTACATATATGTTTAAAAATCCACTTAATTAATTAAGTAAATTAAGAAATGAGTATAAATAAATATTCTAGGTGGGCACACCTCACTTTCTGATGTTTTTGTAACCCATGGGAACTTTTGGTAACATTAGTTTGGTCTTAGGTGACTTTTGCCACATCAATAAATATTTAATCCTTGCAATTTTAGGTTTTCTGGACAGCTGGTAGTAATTCTAAGTTTGACCTTTGATAAAAATGGTTGCTGGAAAACTTGTAAATACCAAAATTGTAGTAAACTTGATCAACTAGCTTGTGTCAAAATTTGGGAGCATTTGGCTTAGTAGTTTGAGAGTTATTTCTGTTTAAAGTGACAGTCCAGAATTTGGGTACTCTCTGTTTAGAGAGGACAGATTCTGGAACTTATGAAATTCGACATGGAAAACTTAGGAATTTAGGGTTGAGGTCTGAAAATGAATTGTAGTGCATTTCCTAAGCTTTCCAGATTGTCTTAGAGCATAGCTTTTGGAGTTGGGAATCTCCAGTTATGTTAGAAACAAGTAGCTGCTGTCCAGAATGTTTTACTGTGGTAATTTTGCTGTTGGATGTGGTAACCTAAGTAATGCTATTCTTATAATTATTAGGTGTTAGGGCCTTAACTGAAGAAGAACAGCTTTATCTTAGGTTGAGTAGATTAGGTGAGTATTTCTCTACCGGAGAGGAAATTTGCACCTACTATTTTGAAGTGATTTGAATAGAGCTTTAAAATGTTGTAATGCATTTCATTCCGAGCATACTGCATCTTTCATTATGCATCCATGAGATTTATTATGCACTCATGCAATAGGTGTTCCAGAGGGGGTAACACTCCTCGAGTTCGAGCAAGTGATACCGGAGGAAGTCCAGGACCAGCCGGAGCCAGCAGAGGAACCAACCGGCGGAGAAGCTTCCGTAGAAGACCTTCCTGAGTGCCCTGACCACCAGCCTTCGACTTTTCTCAAAGGCAAGCCCCGGTGCATGCTGAACCCATTGTTTTATAAATATATCTTGAGTACTTTTAATTGTTTACTGCATTAAGTTGTAGGAGTTGTATGAAAACAATTGTTGCATTATACCTGTCCTTGTCCAGATATCATACTTAAATCCTAATTTAGGTTTAGGCACGTGTCAATGCTTAGCCCTGCTTAGTACGGTAGAAGTCGGGTGATTTCCGGTCATCCGCGAGATGTAGGAAGGAGTCACGAGTGGCTTTATGGCTATCGTGGATGGAACCATGCTTTAAAATGAAATTGAGACCGGGCGGGAGTTCGATAGTACAGCCGCAAGACACTTCACGTCTTGGGTGTGGAGCTATGCCCGTCTGAGTCGTTTAAGGACCGATTCACTGTACGTCCTTGAGTCATGTTGAACGCAGTCTAACACTTAGTTGGCCGGATAAGTTGTTCCGACCGCGAAGCCGAGTAATGTGGTTCAGGCCGGGAATCGAATGGTAGGTTGCTTCTTGGAGGAGAGAAAGGATGTGCTTGGGGACATTGGCGTGAGACCAAGGGGGGGTTAGAGTCCCTATCACCTGGCAGAGTGTCGCCCTTGGGGTTGCGACATCATTCGGACCCGCGATTCCTGAACCATACGAAAGTTGGCTTGTGCGACCCTGGCAGGGGTCTGCGCCGTGAGTGTTAGAAATACCCCTCCAGCTGGATTGGAATTCGATTCGAATCGCCGTCGCTCCTGGTTAGTGAGCACTTGACTTGAGCAGCGGCAACGTAGATCTCATTAATTGAACAGATGGTTAAGTGAATGATACAATGTTGCCACAATTTATACCTGCTATGGAAATAATGTAAATAATTGTTTGATGATAATCAAGTACATGTTTAGTACAGGTGCTAAGATAGATGACAGGTAAATGCTAAAAATAACTGCTAGTACAGGTTATAAGAGTTTCAACTACTTATGCCTTTATGCAAATGTGGTGTCAGCTAGCCTCTTGTGTAAGCCTTGCATAATCCTTGGTGTCATTTTATTTCTAGTTTATGACGGGTAAGTCTAGCTGAGTACATTCCAGTACTCAGGGTTTATTCCCTCCCCTGTTGCAGATGATATGCTCTATCAAGGCTTCTGCAAGACGTGTCTCCACCCTGCGGGTGACGAAGACTAGATCACTGTTGACGGTCCTTAAGTACCAAATATAGTTATTAAATAAATAAAGAAAAGGATCCAAATGCAACCAACACCTAGACTTAGGGTTTTATCTGACAAAATTCCACGAGTTTTGGTGTTTGTCTATTTCTGTAGGGGGTTATCAGAAAATACGGAGGAAAGGCCCACATGTAGGGTTTACATAGAGATAATAACGTGTTCACCGATTTTCTATCATCTAGAAGACTCCAGAAGCCACGAGAACGAACGGGAGGCCGAACGGGCCCGGAGGTAGGGCGCCCGCCCTGCTCCCTAGGGCGCCCGCCCTGGCCTGAGAGCCAATCAGGCTCCGTCTCGCGGATTATGCTCCACCGACCTAAGGGATCAAGGAAAACCATGCGATTAATGTCGGTTTGATCCGACGGCCCACGTTCACTTGAGGGGGCTATATAAGCAGGACCCCTGGCCCCTGGAGGAGGCACTCCCTCATTCTCAATTCCTCAAACCCTAATCTCAGGAGGAGAGTCTCTGATCAAGCCCTAGAGCCACCACATCAACTAGATCTCTAGTATAGTATAGCTACATAGGATTAGAACTAGGAGTCAATCTTCGATTGGTTTCCGGATCTGTCAAGAGGATTCTTGGTAATTCCTTTACTGTTCTTTATTGTTCATCTTTGTTCTTCAATATTATGAATACAACTTTGTTCTATTTCAATATATTGATTATGACTATGCTCTACTTGTTTATGTTTACGATTATATTGTTCTTAGTTTATCGTAGTTATACGCTTGGCTTAGTTAGATTGGAATTATATACATGTTTAGGATCGTATAGCGTTTATCCATCGGATCCATGGGTAAATGATAAATATTGTGTAGGCGTGGTGCTTAGACCATATTTATCTACGATTGCACCTTATATGCCGGATCGTGGGGTGGTCCGCGATGGTGACAGCTTCGTTGGTTCTTATATAGTCCCCCTCCCGTGTGTAAGGCAGGCAGAGCAACATTATTACGGGGGAGTGATTGCTATGTTTCTCATCTTCCTTGATAATATCACTATGCATGGGCGTAGTCCTTTCTCGCAATGATTGCCAAGTGTACTTGCACTAACTATGATATGCTAGACTTTATAATTAAGAATAACTTAGGAAATATCCTTGTAGTTCGTCCTAATACCATGCTAATGACTTGCTAGAATATCTGTTGAGGTGCTTATCATTATTATATGTGGCTAGCTGATCAGATTAATTATCTTTGTCACCATTCATACTTTATCTATATTTTATGTGACACTTACCCCTGTATGCAAGAGATAGATGAAAGCTCTCACTTATACATGCAATGATTGATACTCATTCCTATATTCCATTCCATAATCAACATTGATGTTAGTAATCCCTTCCCAGTGGTAAAAATATAAATAACGATACCTGGAATACTTCCCGGTTAAAATGCTACATCGGTATTAATCTGTGCGCTTGCAGATCTTATTTATTATTTATTTAGAAGAGCAGTTGCATATTTCAATACCGCATCTCTCATGTCATGCTGGGGATGACAACTTGGCTTAAGTGGCATGAGGGATAGGTTCGGCATTTTTGGCGCCGTTATCAGAATTAGAAAACTAAGTCTACTTTTGGTAATGACGTTAAGAATGCCCAACAAGCATTTTTGGCGCCGTTGCCGGGGAAGGTTGATTTACTAACAAGGAATGAATACGGAATTTGAGTCATCATTCGCATCATTAAGTGATTGAGATCATCAATTCTCCCATACAGATTTACCCCTGTATTTTTCCATTCTTATTGTTTTGCAGGGTGATGTATGAATAGAGGACATCTTCCAGAAAATTTTGTTGACAACCCCGAAGCATTAATCAGAGGGGCAAGAGCCAAGCTCAAGAAGTCAACACTTCGACGCAACACTTCATCCAATCCAGAAGACCGCCAAAGTTTCATCCGGAATTTGTCAACAGAGTTCGCAGCCATGGCGAACAAGACGATCCACGAGTTCTCAGCTCCCACTACGGACAACATCCGCACTGGACCTGCCGCGGCCATCGACAAGAACTTTGAGCTCAAGCCAGGGCTCATCAACATGGTACAAGCCAACCAGTTTTGTGGGAAGCCGCACGAAGATGCAAGTGCTCATCTCCAACACTTCCTGGAGATTTGCAGCACATTCACTTTATTAGATGTTCCCAGAGACGCCATACTACTTCGCCTTTTCCCATTCTCACTATTGGGGAGAGCGAAACAGTGGTTCTACGCGACGAAGGATAAGAACACTACGTGGGCACTCTACTCTACGAACTTTCTGGCTAAGTTCTTTCCCATGGGCAAGACCAATGCTCTCCGTGGGAAGATTACAAGTTTTCAGCAACAACATGATGAATCCGTTCCAGAAGCATGGGAGCGCTTTCAAGATTACATCCTAGAATGTCCCCATCATGGAATGGAAAGCTGGCTACTTATGCAGACTTTCTATCATGGGCTCATCACTAGTGCTCGTGAGACCATGGATGCTGCAGCTGGAGGCGCATTTCTATCACTCACCATACCACAAGCTACAGCCCTTGTGGAGAAGATGGCGTCCAACCAAGGTTGGAACGAAGAGAGGACTCAAACACGCAAGAAGGGTGGAGGTATGCACTAGCTCAAGGAGGTAGACATGCTGTCTGCAAAGTTAGACCTACTCATGAAAAAGCTCAATGACAAAGCTGGAGACAAAAGAGAAGTCATGAACGTCTACGACTCTCACATGACTTGTGAGGAATGTGGAGACACTGGACACTCAGGCAATCACTGCCCTGAGATGCTTGAGGATGCAAGGTACATCAACAACAACAACAACTACAACCGTCCTCAACAAAATCAAGGTTGGAATCAACAGAGGCCTAACTACTCAGGTAACTACTCAGGTAATTATCAAGGTAATAACTCTTACAACAACAATAATAATTTTCCACCCCTGAGAGAGTTAGTGTCTAATCAAGGAAAGCTAATGGATAACTTGTCTAAGAAATTGGCATCCAATGATAAAATACTAGAAAACATAAATAATAGAATGGATAATTTCTCTACTGCCATCAAAAACCAAATTAGCTTTAATAAAATGATTGAATCTCAGTTAAATCAAATAGCTGCTGCTGTTCCTGCCACTAACCCCGGTATACCATCACAACCGGAAGGATTAGAATCTGCAAATCTTGTAGACATGTTTGATGCAGGTAACTATTGGAGTAATCCCGCTGTCGGAGTACATAATGACCTTCTGCCAGTCAAGAGAGGCGATCCAGGACGCCCCATCATCCCGATCTCCATCGGCATGGTGGACTTCCCAGAAGCACTCTGCGACTTTGGCTCCAGCGTCAACATTATGCCTAGGGTACTCTATGAAAAATTCTTTACATATCCTTTATCAGAAACAACTATGTGTTTGCAGCTTGCAGATCGGACACTAAGCTTTCCTAAAGGAATATTAAAGAACATGTGTGTCCGAGTTGGTACCTCGTATGCTCCAGCTGACTTCGTGGTGATAGAGACCGGGTCCGATGAGAGGTCACCAGTTATTCTGGGAAGGCCATTCCTGAACACCTCGGGAGCTGTCATCTACGCCAGCGCTGCGAAGATCAACTTCAACATCAAGGGGAGGAAGGAGACGTTTTCCTTCAAGAACAAGATTACACAAATCCCAGAGCAACCCCAACATGAACCAAGGAAGAGGACCAACAGGAGGAACAAGCAGAACAAGAACAACCAAGGATGGACCGAATCAGCTAAGATGGTCACTGCAGTTCAAGGAGGTCAAGATGGTCGACTCAAGTCGCCCTTCCTGAACAAGAAGGATGACCCAGGTATGCCAAGCATTGAGTGCTCAATCAATGGATACTCCTTTCAGAAGGCGCTCTGCGACACTAGATCAGGCGTCAACATAATGGCCACAGTCACCTATCAGCTCTTGTACGGGACCATGCCCTTAAAACCAACATACACTCAGCTCCAGATGGCAGATCAGACATCCCGAAAGGTCAAAGGTATAGTAACCGATGTCCCTGTTAAAATTAATGATCATTTTGTCCATACAGACTTTCAGGTCATTGACATGGGAGACGACGAGTACGAGCCACCCATCATCCTAGGAAGACCGTTCCTAGGCACCGTCAAAGCAATCATCTACATTGGAACCGGAGAAGTCCATATGCATTTCCCCTCTGAGATTCTAAGCAGGTCAGGACAAGAAGAAGGCGACGTAACCGTAACCAAAGGAGGCAAACCATCAAGGACGTATGGGCAGACTATGAAGGAGAGGTCATAAGGCCCGAGGATACACAACAGGAGACCGAAGCACCAAGTCGGGTATGGAAAGCGAAGACAGTTACACAAGAAGAGGAGGCGCTGCCGGAACCACCGTCTACGCCACCCAAATCCTAGGACAACTAAGAAGAAAAGAAGTCCTGTTCGGAGGACTTAAAAACACCGAACGCCGTGCCAAGAGGTAAACTTGGTAGTTATCATTTTCCCTTTAATTATTGCTCAGTTAATCATGTTCATTCTGTCTAAAAAAATGTTGAAAACAGTAAGCCCCATGTGAGTATGCGAGTGGCATAAAACCCATAAGTACATTCACTGTGGTGGCATAAAAAAATAATAATATATTTTTTCTGTTCTATAAAAATGAAAATAAAAATAGAGAGTGACATTTATCAAGGAAGCTCAAACATGATAAAGGCTAGATATTTATGCTAACGCTTAATCAAGTTCCACGAAGCTTTGTTGTCTATTTGAGCTCCACAGAATTCAGGAAGACTAGCAGACGGAGGACATCCTAATCGTTGTCAGGGTGCTGCCGACATTCAAATACACCTCTGCACCTGCTAGCTACATCAGAAGAAATTACGTCAAGATCCAGCTTGGGGGAGAGCACCCCCATTTATCTCGATAAGTATTTTTATCTACATCTATACCTATGCTTTATTAAAATAAAAAGATGCATAATCATGAAAACCCAAATAAATATTTTGTGTTTATATATATTTGCTTAGTTTAATAAATAAATAAAGTAGCTATGCTAAACTGAATCTTGAAAATAAAACTCTAGCATGGATATGATGAATAGTTGCTCTGCCTAATTTTCAAATTTGTTCTCTCTCTAGTTTAGACATAACTGTTATAATTTAAAGCTGGCTCTAAACCTAAACTAGTGGGAAGAGAACTTGATCTGAAGTCTAAGTTGTTAGCGGATATGATATGGGAAGGTTGAGCTGCTGTTTATCTGTTCCTAGAGATGCTAGAATTCTAGAGAATTTTATCTTTGAAAATCTTTAAAATGTTGCATGATGAGTTCCTGTATGATGAGAGTTTAAATTCCTACCACAGCCATATATACATGCTTGTTAGATTAAGAGCCGCACTTTTACTACTTACTGCTTATGGGCATTGAGTGTGGTCAAGCTGTGTAGACCCTTAGGAACTTGTCATGTGGTTAAAATCAAGATTCACTTGCACGTTCACTCATACATGCTGCTTCTACTCCGGAAGAACGCATCCACATATATCCATTCATTTCCATCTCCAGATTCACCCAAAATTATTCTACTCCTGACCCGAGAGAGAATAGCCAAAAACATTATCCCATTTCTGTTATTCCCTATGAAGTTAATGCTCAAGTCATTTCTACTACCACTTGCTATATTTTCAAAAGAGGGAGATTGCTCTAAAAAATATATATATATAAATACGAGGAAATAAAAAGGAGCAAGTGCTCGGAACCTCGAAGAAAGAAAAAGTGATACGAGAGGTAAAAATGGACAAGTGTCCGACAGTAGAATTAGGGGTACAAGATACCTACCTGAGAGAAAAAAAAAGAAAAGAAAAAAAATAGAGCATCTCATTCCCCTCAAAAGTTTTAAAAAGCAAGAAAGGTATGTATTCCCTCAAAAAGAGCATTAGACTTTTGTTATCACCATCATCACCATACACCACTCATTCACCACACATGCACATCTTGATTTGACTTATTGACTTGTTTCTCTGGATCCATGGTTTGACTATGCAATAAATGTTCTATGAGTATGTATACTGTATCTTCCACCTATGAGCTCCAAATATCAAAGCCTTATTAGAGTAGGGTGAGAGAGAAGGCAATGTCACTACGCCTTATACCATAAATACCACATACTTTGAGAGAGAAGGCATATACCATTACTGCCTTGGTAAGGATCCAGAAATACCACAAAAGAGAGACCCGAGAAAGTCATACAAGGAATCTCTGAGTTTTATTTGAAAATCTGCAAAAAAACTCCAGAGCTATAGCTGATCAAGAATAAGAGACATGGCGTTTGACTAGACCGTTCTATCTTTTAACCACTCAAGATGCAGGTGACGGTTGCAAGCCCCATGGTGAAAGGTAAAATGAGTAAGTTTTAAGTCTTGATAGTTTACTCTAACTCAGGGATGAGACCTTATTTGAAAGCATATGTACCGTCAACGTTCAAAGGCGTTGCAGCAACTTCTGATCCATAATGAGTCTATCCTTGCTCAGGGACGAGCAAGAGGTAAGCTTGGGGGAGTTTGTTGACGGTCCTTAAGTACCAAATATAGTTATTAAATAAATAAAGAAAAGGATCCAAATGCAACCAACACCTAGACTTAGGGTTTTATCTGACATAATTCCACGAGTTTTGGTGTTTGTCTGTTTCTGCAGGGGTTATCAGAAAATACGGAGGAAAGGCCCACATGTCGGGTTTACATAGAGATAATAACGTGTTCACCGATTTTCTATCATCTAGAAGACTCCAGAAGCCACGAGAACGAACGGGAGGCCGAACGGGCCCGGAGGCAGGGCGCCCGCCCTGCTCCCTAGGGCGCCTGCCCTGGCCTGAGAGCCAATCAGGCTCCGTCTCGCGGATTATGCTCCACTGACCTAAGGGATCAAGGAAAACCGTGCGATTAATGTCGGTTTGATCCGACGGCCCATGTTCACTTGAGGGGGCTATATAAGCAGGACCCCTGGCCCCTGGAGGAGGCACTCCCTCATTCTCAATTCCTCAAACCCTAATCTCAGGAGGAGAGTCTCTGATCAAGCCCTAGAGCCACCACATCAACTAGATCTCTAGTATAGTATAGCTACATAGGATTAGAACTAGAAGGAGTCAATCTTCGATTGGTTTCCGGATCTGTCAAGAGGATTCTTGGTAATTCCTTTACTGTTCTTTATTGTTCATCTTTGTTCTTCAATATTATGAATACAACTTTGTTCTATTTCAATATATTGATTATGACTATGCTCTACTTGTTTATGTTTGCGATTATATTGTTCTTAGTTTATCGTAGTTATACGCTTGGCTTAGTTAGATTGGAATTATATACATGTTTAGGATCGTATAGCGTTTATCCATCGGATCCATGGGTAAATGACAAATATTGTGTAGGCGTGGTGCTTAGACCATATTTATCTACGATTGCACCTTATATGCCGGATCGTGGGGTGGTCCGCAATGGTGACAGCTTCGTTGGTTCTTATATAGTCCCCCTCCCGTGTGTAAGGCAGGCAGAGCAACATTATTACGGGGGAGTGATTGCTATGTTTCTCATCTTCCTTGATAATATCACTATGCATGGGCGTAGTCCTTTCTTGCAATGATTGCCAAGTGTACTTGCACTAACTATGATATGCTAGACTTTATAGTTAAGAATAACTTAGGAAATATCCTTGTAGTTCATCCTAATACCATGCTAATGACTTGCTAGAATATCTATTGAGGTGCTTATCATTATTATATGTGGCTAGCTGATCAGATTAATTATCTTTGTCACCATTCATACTTTATCTATATTTTATGTGACACTTACCCCTGTATGCAAGAGATAGATGAATGCTCTCACTTATACATGCAATGATTGATACTCATTCCTATATTCCATTCCATAATCAACATTGATGTTAGTAATCCCTTCCCAGTGGTAAAAATATAAATAACGATACCTGGAATACTTCCTAGTTAAAATGCTACATCGGTATTAATCTGTGCGCTTGCAGATCTTATTTATTATTTATTTAGAAGAGCAGTTGCATATTTCAATACCGCGTCTCTCATGTCATGCTGGGGATGACAACTTGGCTTAAGTGGCATGAGGGATAGGTTCGGCATTTTTGGCGCCGTTATCAGAATTAGAAAACTAAGTCTACTTATGGTAATGACGTTAAGAATGCCCAACAATCACTAGGTCGTGATCATCTTTTATTACTTTCCTCATGCTTTTGTGGGTTGTTGATCAACAAGACTGGCAGTAGTTAAACAACTGGTGTGTGTGTGTTATGCTTTCGCTACTTTCCAAACTTGGTTTGTAATAATTGCAACTCCGTGGTGTAAACTTATTTCCGAACTACTTGGGAAATGTAACGTATGATGTTGTATGTTGAATGATGCGATCTTGGTTGTAATCAAGTTGGTTTGAAATCCTTCGTGGTTTCAATTGACTACCGGGATTATACGGGCTCAAGTTCGAAAATTTGAGCGCTTCGGTGCTTGTTTTTGTACTTGTGCTCTTATAATTTGGTCGGTTCTGTTACAAACATTGTCTTCAAATAGACCGAAATAAGGTTCCACATGACCACGTCACGTAGGAGTTCCATCCGGTGCATCCAAAATGATTTCTGAGCCTATGGTATGTTTGGCACAAACCTTGCACCTATCTTGTGTCAAGAATAGCACTATCTCTAAATGGACCGAAATGAGCTTCCACTTGAGCCTCAACACCTAGGAGTTCCATCGGGTGTGTCCAAAATGATTTCTGATCCTATGGTATGTTTGGCACAAACAGTGCACCTATCATGCACCAACATTAACACTGTCTACAAATGGACCGAAACGAGATTCCACATGACCACCGTTGCCTAGGAGTTCCATCGGGTGCATCCAAAAAGGTTTCTGAGCCCATAGTATGTTCGGTGCAAATTATGCACCTATGTTGCGTTAAGATTAGCACTATCTCCAAACATACTGAAATGAGCTTCCACTTGTGCCTCGTTAACTAGGAGTACCATCGGGTGCATCCAAAACTTTTTTGTGCCTATGGTACTTTCGGCGCAAACCGTGCACCTATCTTGCACCGACAATAACACTGTCTCCAAACGGACCGAAACGAGCTTTCACTTGAGCCTCCTCACTGAGGAGTACCATCGGGTGCATCCAAAATGATTTTTGAGCCTATGGTATGTTTGGCACAAACCGTGCACCTATCTTCCACCGACACTAAAACTATCTCTAAACAGACCAAAACGAGATTTGACTTGATGCATGTCACATAGGAGTTCCATCAGGTGCATCCAAAATGATTTCTGAGCCTATGGTATGTTTGGCGCAAACCGTGCACCTATCTTGCACCAACACTAACATTATCTCCAAACAAATAGAAACGAGATTCCTCTTGACCCATGTGACCTAGGAGTTTCATCGGGTGCATCCAAAATGATTTTTGTGCCTACGGTATGTTAGGTGCAAATCATGCACCTATCTTGCGTTAAGATTAGCACTATCTCCAAACGTATCGAAACAAGCTTCCACTTGAGCCTCATCACCAAGGAGCACCATCGGGTGCGTCTAAAATGATTTCTGAGCCTACGGTATGTTTGGCACAAACTATGCACCTATCTTGCACCGACACTAACACTATCTCCAAACAGACCGAAATGAGATTCCACTTGATCCATGTCATTTAGGAGTTCCATTGGGTGCGTCCAAAATGATTTCTAAGCCTACGTTATGTCTCACGCAAACTGTGCACCTATCTTGCACCGACACTAACATTATCTCCGAACAGACCGAAATGAGATTCCGCTTGACCCATGTCACCTTAGAGTTCCATAGGGTGCATCCAAAATGAATTCCGAGCTTACTGTACGATCGGCGCAAATCGTGCACCAATCTAGCGTCAAGAATAGCACTATCCACAAACGGACATGGATCTTGCACAAACCGAAATGATTTCTGAGGCTGTTGTATGTTCGGCACAAACCGAACATGGATCTTGCACATGCACTAACACTGTCTCCATGGTCGGTTAGGCGCCAACCGTGCACCAATCGAGCATCAATATTAGCACTATCTCCAAATGGACCGACATTAACATAGTCTCCAAACGGACCAAAACGAGATTCCACATGACCCACGTCACCTAACAGTTCCATCGTGTGCATCCAAAACAATCTCCGAGCATGTGGTACTTTCGGCACAAACCATGCACTTATCTTGCATCGACACTAACGTTGTCTCCAAACAAACTAAAATAAGGTTGCACATGACCCACGTCACCTAGGAGTTCAATCGGGTGCGTCCAAAATGATTTCTAAGCCTATGATATGTTTAGCACAAACCTTGCACCTATCTTGTGTCAAGATTAGCACTATCTCCAAATGGACCGAACAAGCTTTCGCTTGAGCCTCAACACCTAGGAGTACCATCAGGTGTGTCTAAAATGATTTTTGATCCTATGGTATGTTTGGCGCAAATCGTGCACCGATCTTGCACCGACACAAACACTATCTCCAAATGGACTGAAATGAGATTCCACTTGACCACTATCTCCTAGGATTTCCATCAGGTGCATCCAAAATGATTTTCGAGCCTATAGTACGTTCAGTGCAAATTGTGCACCTATCTTGCGTTAAAATTCGAACTATATCCAAACATACCGAAATGATCTTCCACTTGAGCCTCGTTAACTAGGTGTACCATCGGGTGCATCCAAAACTTTTTTTGAGCCTATGGAACATTCGGTGCAAACCATGCAACTATCTTGCACCAACACTAACATTATCTTGAAACGGAGTTAAACAAGCTTCCACTTGAGCCTCGTCACCGAGGAGTACCATCGGGTGTGTCCAAAATGATTTCTGAGCCTATGGTATGTTTGGCCCAAACCGTGCACCTATCTTGCACCGACACTAATACTATTTCTATACAAACAGAAATGAGATTCCACTTGATCCATGTATTCTAGGAGTTCCATTGGGTGCGTCCAAAAAGATTTATGAGCCTACATTATGTTTGGCGCAAACTGTGCACCTATCTTGCACCAACACTAACATTATCTCCAAACAGACTGAAACGAGATTCCACTTGACCCATGTCACCTTGGAGTTCCATCGGGTGCATCCAAAATGATTTTCAAGCTTACGGTACGTTCGCCGCAAACCGTGCACCAATCTAGCATCAAGATTAGCACTATCCACAAACGGACCGAAACGAGATCCCAAATGACCCACGTCACCTAGTAGTTCCATCGTGTGCGTCTAAAATGATTTCTGTGCCTGTGGTATGTTCGGCGTAAACCATGCATGGATCTTGCACAAACACTAACACTGTCTCCATGGTACATTAGGCGCCAACTGTGCACCAATCGAGCGTCAAGATTAGCACTGTATCCAAATGGACCGACATTAACACAGTCTCCAAATAGACCGAAACAAGATTCCACATGACCCACGTCACCTAGCAGTTCCATCGTGTGCGTCCAAAACGATTTCTGAGCCTATGGTACTTTCGGCGCAAACATTGCACCTATCTTGCACCGACACTAACATTGTCTCCAAACAGACCAAAATAAGGTTCCACATGAAACACGACACCTAGGAGTTTCATCGGGTGCGTCTAAAATGATTTCTGAGCCTATGGTATGTTTGGCACAAACCTTATACCTATCTTCTGTCAAGATTAGCACTATCTCCAAATGGACCAAAACGAGCTTCCACTTGAGCCTCAACACCTAGGAGTGACATCGAGTGTGTCCAAAATGATTTATGATCCTATAGTATGTTTGGCGCAAACCGTGCACCTATCATGCACCGACACTAACACTGTCTCCAAATGGACCAAAATGAGATTCTGCATGACCACTGTCACCTAGGAGTTCTATTTGGTGCATCCAAAATGATTTCCTAGCATATAATACATTCGGTGCAAATTGTGCACCTATCTTGCGTTAAGATTAGTACTATCTCCCAACATACCGAAATGAGCTTCCACTTGAGCCTCGTTAACTAGGAGTACCATCGGGTGCATCCAAAACTTTTTTGTGCCTTTGGTACATTCGGCGCAAACCGTGCACCTATCTTGCACTGACAATAACACTGTCTCCAAATGGACCGAAACGAGCTTTCACTTGAGCCTCGTCATCGAGGAGTACCATCGGGTGTGTCCAAAATGATTTCTGAGCCTATGGTATGTTTGGCGCCAATCATGCACCAACACTAACACTATGTCCAAATAGACCAAAACGAGATTCAACTTGACCCGTGTCACGTAGGAGTTCATCCGGGTGTGTCCAAAATGATTTCTGAGCCTACGGTATGTTTGGCACAAACCGTGCACCTATCTTGCACCAACACTAACATTATCTCCAAATAGATTGAAATGAGATTCCACTTGACCCATATGACCTAGGAGTTCAACCGGGTGCATCTAAAACGAGTTTCGTGCCTACAGTACATTATGTGCAAATCGTGCACCTATCTTGCGTTAAGATTAGCACTATCGCTAAACGTATCAACATGAGCTTCCACTTGAGCCTCATCACCTAGGAGTACCATCGGGTGCGTCCAAAATGATTTATGAGCCTATGGTACGTTCGGCGCAAACCGTGCACCAATTTTGCATCAAGATTAGCACTATCCTCAAACGAACTGAAACGAGATCCCACATGACCCAAGTCACCTAGTAGTTCCATCGTGTGCGTCCATAATGATTTATCAGCCTGTGGTATGTTGGGCGCAAGCCGTGCATCAATCTTGCACAGACACGAACACTGTCTCCATGGTACATTAGGCGCCAACCGTGCACCAATCGAGCATCAAGATTAGCACTATCTCCAAATGGACCGACATTAACAGTCTCCAAATGAACCGAAACGAGATTCCACATGACCCACCTCACCTAGCAGTTCCATCGTGTGCGTCCAAAACAATTTCCAAGCCTACTGTACTTTCGGCATAAACCATGCACCAATCTTGCACCGACACTAACACTGTCCCCAAACAGACCAAAATAAAGGTTCCATATGATCCACGTCACCTAGGAGTTCCATCGAGCGTGTCCAAAATGTTTTCTGAGCCTATGGTATGTTTGGCACAAACTTTGCACCTATCTTGTGTTAAGATTAGCACTATCTCCAAATGGACCAAAATGAGCTTCCACTTGAGCCTCAACACCTAGGAGTACCATCGGGTGTGTCCAAAATGATTTCTGATTCCGTGGTATGTTTGGCGCAAACCGTGCACCTGTCTTGCACCGACACAAACACTATCTCCAAATGGACCAAAACGAGATTCCACTTGACCACTGTCACCTAGGAGTTCCATCAGGTGCATCCAAAATGATTTCCAAGCCTATAGTACGTTCGGTGCAAATTGTGCACCTATCTTGCGTTAAGATTAGCACTATCTCCAAACATACTGAAATGAGCTTCTGCTTGGGCCTCATTAACTAGGAGTACCATTGGGTGCATCCAAAACTTGTTTTGAGCCTTTGGTACATTCGGCACAAACCATGCACCTATCTTGCACTGACACTAACACTGTCTCCAAACGGACCGAAACATGCTTCCACTTGAGCCTCATCACCAAGGAGTACCATCAGGTGCGTCCAAAATGATTTCTGAGCCTATGGTATGTTTGGCGCAAACCGTGCACCTATATTGCACTGACACTAACACTATCTCCAAATAGACCGAAACAAGATTCCTCTTGACTCATGTTATCTAGGAGTTCCATTGGGTGCATCCAAAATGATTTCTGAGCCTACGTTATGTTTGGCGCAAACTGTGCACCTATCTTGCACTGACACGAATATTATCTCCGAACAGACCGGAACGAGATTCCACTTGACCCATGTCACCTTGGAGTTCCATCAGGTCATCCAAAATGATTTCTGAGCTTACGGTACGTTCAGCGCAAACCATGCACCAATCTGGCATCAATATTAGCACTATCCACAAACGGACCGAAACAAGATCCCACATGACCCACGTCACCTAGCAATTGTATCGTGTGCGTCCAAAATGATTTCTGAGCTGTGGTATGTTTGGCACAACTGTGCATGGATCTTGCACAGACACTAACACTATCTCCATGGTACGTTAGGCGCCAACCGTGCACCAATCGAGGTCAAGATTAGCACTATCTCCAAATGACCGATATTAACACAGTCTCCAAACGGACCAAAACGTGATTCCACATGACCCACGTCACCTAGCAGTTCCATCGTGTGTGTTCAAAATGATCTCCGAGCATGTGGTACTTTCGGCGCAAACCATGCACCTATCTTGCACCAACAATAACACTGTCTCCAAACAGTCCGAAATGAGTTTCCACTTGAGCCTCGTCACCAAGGAGCACCATCGGGTGCGTCCAAAATGATTTCTGATCCTGTGGTATGTTTGGTGCAAACCGTGCACCTATCTTGCACCGACACAAACACTATCTCCAAACGGATCAAAACGAGATTCCACTTGACCACTATTGCCTAGGAGTTCCATCGGGTGCATCCAAAATGATTTCTGAGCCAATAGTATATTTGGTGCATATTGTGCACTTATCTTGTGTTAAGATTAGCACTATCTCCAAACATACCGAATGAGCTTCCACTTGAGCCTCGTTAACTAGGAGTACATTTGGCGCAAACCGTGCACCTATCTTGCACCGACACTAACACTGTCTCCAAACGGACCAAAACAAGCTTCCACTTGAGCCTCGTCACCTAGGAGTACCATTAGGTGCGTCCAAAATAATTTATGAGCCTATGGTATGTTTGGCGCAAACCGCGTACCTATCTTGCACCGACACTAACACTATCTCTAAATAGACTGAAACGAGATTCCTCTTGACCCATGTCATTGAGGAGTTCCATTGGGTGCGTCCAAAATGATTTCTGAGCCTACGTTATGTTTGGCGCAAACTGTGCACCTATCTTGCACCGATACTAATATTTTCTCCAAATAGACCAAAACGAGATTCCACTTGACTCATGTCACCTTGGAGTTCCATCGGGTGCATCCAAAATGATTTTTGAGCTTACAGTACGTTCGGCGCAAACTGTGCACCAATCTAGCATCAAGATTAGCACTATCCACAAACGGACTGAAACAAGATCCAACATGACCCATGTCACCTAGCAGTTCCATCATGTGCGTCCAAAATGATTTCTGAGCCTATGGTATGTTTGGCGCAAACCGTGCATGGATCTTGCTCAGACACTAACACTATCTCCATGGTACGTTAGGTGCCAACCGGGCACCAATCGAGCCTCAAGATTAGCACTATCTCCAAATGTACCAACATTAACACAATCTCCAAACGGACCAAAATGAGATTCCACATAACTGACGTCACCTAGCAGTTCCATCGTGTGCGTCCAAAACAATCTCCGAGCATGTGGAACTTTCGGCACAAACCATGCACCTATCTCGCATCGACACTAACACTATCTCCAAACAGACCAAAATAAGGTTTCACGTGACCCACATCACCTAGGAGTTCCATCAAGTGCGTCCAAAATTATTTTTGAGCCTATGGTATGTTTGGCCCAAACATTGCACCTATCTTGTGTCAAGATTAGCACTCTCTCCAAATGGACCGAAACGAGCTTCCACTTGAGCCTCCATGCTACGTTTGGCGTCAATCATGCACCAATCGAGCGTCAAGATTAGCACTATCTCCAAATGGACCGACATTAACACAATCACCAAATGGACCGAAATAAGGTTCCACTTGAGCCTCGTCACCAAGGAGTACCATGGGTTGCATCCAAAATGATTTCTGAGCCTATGGTATGTTAAGCGCAAACTATGCACCTATCTTGCACTGACACTAATGTTATCTCCAAACAGAACAAAACAAGATTTCACTTGACCCATGTCACCTAGGAGTTCCATCGGGTGCATCCAAAATGATTTTTGAGCCTATGGTATGTTTGGCGCATACCGTGCACTTATCTTGCACCGACACTAACATTATGTCCAAACAGACTAAAATAAGATTCCACTTCACCCATGTCACCTAGGAGTTCCATCAGGTGCATCAAAAATCATTTTCCAGCCTACGGTACTTCGGTGCAAATCATGCAACAATCTTGCATCAAGATTAGCACTATATCCAAATAGATCGAAATGAGATCCCACATGACCCACGTCACCTAGCAGTTGCATCGTGTGCGTAAAAATGATTTCAGAGCCTAGGGTATCTCAGAGCAAACCGTGTACTGATCTTGCACAGACACTAAAACTGTCTCCAAATAGGATGAAACGAGGTTCCACATGACCCATGTCCCTAGCAGTGCCATCGGGTGCATCCAAAATGATTTTCAAGACTAAGGTACGTTTGGCGCAAACTATGCACCTATCTTGCAATGACACTAACACTATCTCCAAATGAACCGAACCGAGATTTTACTTGACCCATGTCACCTAGGAGTTTCATCGGGTGCATTCAAAATGACTTTCAAGCCTATGGTACGTTTTGCGCAAAACGTATAACTATCTTGCGTTAGGATTAGCAGTATCTCCAAACATACCAAAATGAGCTTCCACTTGAGCCTCGTCATCTAGGAGTACCATCGGGTGCGTCCAAAATAATTTCTAAGCCTATGGTACATTCGGCGCAAACCGTGCACTTATCTTGCACCGACACTAACACTGTCGCCAAACAGACCGAAACAAGATTCCACATGACCCATGTCACCTAGGAGTTCCATTGGGTGCATCCAAAATGATTTCTGAGCCTATGGTATGTTTGGCGCAAACCATACATCTATCTTGCACCGACACTGACATTATCTCCAAACAGACTGAAATGAGATTCCACTTGACCCATGTGACCCATTAGGAGAATCCAAAATGATTTTTGAGCCTACGGTATGTTCGGTGCAAATCCTACACCAATCTTGCATCAACATTAGCACTATCTCCAAACGGTCCAAAACAAGATCCCACATGACCCATGTCACCTAGCAGTTCCATCGTGTGCATCAAAAATGATTTCTGAGCCTGTGGTATGTTCGGTGCAAACGTGCACCGATCTTCCACAGACACTAACACTATCTCCAAACAGACCCAAACGAGATTCCACTTGACCCATGTCACCTAAGAATTCTATCGAGTGCGTCCAAAATAATTTTCAAGCATATGGTATTGCCGCTGCAAACCGTGCACCTATCTTGCATCAAGATTAGCACTATCTCCAAATGGAACAAAATGAGCTTCCACTTGAGCCTCGTCATCTAGCAATTCCATCGGGTGCATCTAAAAGATTTCTTAGCCAGTGGTACGTTAGCCGAACCAGTACACCTATCTTGCACCTACAATAACACTGTCTCCAAATAGACCGACATGAGATTCGAGTTCCATCTGGTGCGTCGAAAATAATTTCTGAGCTTATGGTACATTCAGCGCAAACTGTGCACCTATATTGCATCAAGATTAGCACTATCTCCAAATAGACCAAAACAAGTTTCCACTTGAGCCTTGTCACCTAGGAGTACCATCGGGTGCATCCAAAATGATTTCAAAGCCTATGGTATGTTTGACGCAAGACAGGTGCATGGTTTGCACCGAACATACCATAGGCTTAGAAATTGTTTTACACACACCCGATGAAACTCCTAGGTGATGTGGGTCATGTGGAATCTAATTTCAGTCCATTTGGAGAGAGTGTTACTATCGGTGTAAGATAGGTGCACAGTTTGCGCCAAACATATGATAGGGTCAGAAATCGTTTTGGACGCACACCATAGGCTCGAAAATTATTTTGGACAAGCTCAATGGAACTCCTAGGTGACGTGGGTCGTGTGGAATCTCATTTTTGTCCATTTGGAGACAATGTTTGTGTTGGTGCAAGATAGATGCACGGTTTGCGCCAAACGTACTACAGGCTAAGAAATCGTTCAGGACACACCTGATGCAATTGCTAGATGACGAGGCTCAAGTAGAAGCTCGTTTCGGTCCGTTTAGAGATAGTGCTAATCTTGATGCAAGGTAGGTGCATGGTTTGCGCCGAACATACCATAGGCTTAGAAATCATTTTAGATGCACCTGATGATACTCCGAGGTGATGAGGCTCAAGTGAAAGCACGTTTCAGTTCGTTTGAAGATAGTGCTAATCTTGATGCAAGACAGGTGCATGGTTTGCACCGAACATACCATAGGCTTGGAAATCATTTTACATGCACCCGATGAAACTCCTAGGTGACATGGGTCATGTGGAATCTCATTTCGGTCTGTGTGGAGACAGTGTTAGTATCGGTACAAGATAGGCGCACTATTTATGCCAAATGTACCATAGGCTTAGAAATCATTTTGGATGCACACGATGGAACTACTAGGTGACGTGGGTCATGTAGAATCTTATTTCATTCCATTTGGAGATAGTGACAATCTTGATGCTAGATAGGTGCGCGGTGTGCGTTGACCATACTATAGTCTCAGAAATTGTTTTGGACGATCCTGATGGAACTCCTAGGTGACGTGGGTCGTTTGGAATCTCATTTTGGTCCATTTGGAGACAGTGTTAGTGTAGGTGCATGAGAGATGCATGGTATGCACCGAACGTACCACATTCTAAGAAATCATTTTGGAGGCACCCAATGGAATTGCTAGATGATGAGCCTCAAGTGGAAGCTCATTTCAGTCTGTTTGGAGATAGTGCTAATCTTGATGCAAGATAGCTGCACGGTTTGTGCCAAACATACCATTGGCTCGGGAATCATTTTAGGTGCACCCGTTGGTACTCCTAGGTGATGAGTCCCAAGTGAAACCTCGTTTTAATCGTTTGGGTATAGTGCTAGTCTTGACGTAAGATAGGTGCACGGTTTGCGCCAAACATACCATAGGCTCAGAAATCATTTTAGATGCACCCAATGGTACTTTGAGGTGATGAGACTGAAGTGAAAGCTAATTTCGATCCGTTTGGAGATAGTGCTAATCTAGACGCAAGATAGGTGCACAGTTTGCACCGAACATATCATAGGCTCGGAAATCGTTTTACACACACCCGATGAAACTCCTAGGTGACCTGGGTCTTGTGGAATCTCATTTTGGTTTGTTTAGAGATAGTGTTATTGTCGGTGCAAGATAGGTGCATGGTTTGCGTCGAACGTACCACAGACTCAGAAATTGTTTTGGACACACACAATGGAACTGCTAGGTGATGTGGGTCATGTAGAATCTTATTTCATTCCATTTGGAGATACTAACATTCTTGATGCTAGATAGGTGTACGGTTCCTGTCGAACATACCATAGGCTCAAAAATCATTATGGACGCAAGTGATGGAACTCCTTGGTGACTTGGGTCATGTAGAATTTAATTTTGGTCTGTTTGGAGACAGTGTTAGTGTCAGTGCAAGATAGGTGTATGGTTTGCGCCGATGTACCATAGGTTTAGAAATTGTTTTGGACACACCCGATGGAACTGCTAGACGATGATGCTCAAGTGAAACTCGTTTTGGTCTGTTTGGACATAGTGGTAATCTTGACGCAAGATAATTGCACGATTTGCGCCAAAAATACCATAGGCTCGTAAATCATTTGCATGCACCCGATGGAACTCCTAGGTGATGTGGGTCATGTGAAATCTCATTTTGGTCCGTTTGGACACAGTGTTAGTGTCAGTGTAAGATAGGTGCATGGTTTGCGCTAAACGTACCACAGGCTCTGAAATCATTTTGGATGCACACGATGGAACAACTAGGTGACGTGGGTCATGTGGAATCTCATTTCGGTCAGTTTGGAGACTGTGTTGGTGTCGGTCCGATTAGAGATAGTGCTAATCTTGATGCTTGATAGGTGCATGGTTTGCGCCGAACATACCATAGGCTCGAAAATCATTTTGGACACACCTGATGGAACTCCTTGGTGATGTGGGTCATGTAGAATCTTGTTTCGGTCTATTTGGAGACAACGTTAGTGTCGGTGCAAGATAGGTGCAGAAATCATTTTTGATGCACCCAATGGTACTTCTAAGTGACAAGGCTCAAGTGGAAACTCGTTTCGGTCCATTTGGAGATAGTGTTAATCTTGACTCAAGATAGGTGCACTGTTTGCGTCGACCATACCATAGTCTCGGAAAATTGTTTTGGAGGAGCCTGATGGAACTCCTAGGTGATGTGGGTCATGTGGAATCTCATTTCGGTCAGTTTAGAGACAGTGTTAGTGTAGGTGCAAGATAGATGCATGGTTTGCGCCGAACGTACCATAGGCAAAGAAATCATTTTGGATGCACCCGATGGAATTGCTACATGATGAGGCTCAAGTGGAAGCTCGTTTCGGTCCATTCGAAGATAGTGTTAATCTTGATGCACTGTTTGTGTTGAACATGCTATAGGCTCTAGAATCATTTTAGGTGCACCCGATGGTACTCCTAGGTGATGAGGCTCAAGCGAAAGCTCGTTTCGAACATTTGGAGATAGTGCTAATCTTGTTGCTAGATAGGTGCACGATTTGCGCCGAACATACCATAGGCTCGGAAATCATTATGGACGCACCTGATTGAACTCCTTGGTGATGTGGGTCATGTAGAATCTCGTTTTGATTAGTTTGGAGACAACGTTAGTGCTGGTGCAAGATAGGTGCACGGTTTGCGCCCAAAGTACCACAAGTTCAGAAATCATTTTTGATGCACCCGATGGTAATCCAAGGTGACAAGGCTCAAGTGGAAACTTGTTTCGGTCCATTTGGAGATAGTGATAATCTTGACTCAAGATAGGTGCACGGTTTGCGTCGATCATACCATAGTCTCAAAAATTGTTTTGGATGAGCCCGATGGAACTCCTAGGTGACGTGGGTCGTGTGGAATCTCATTTCGGTCAGTTTAGAGACAGTGTTAGTCTAGGTGCAAGATAGATGCATGGTTTGCGCCAAACCTACCATAGACTAAGAAATCATTTTGGATGCACCCGATGGAATTGCTACATGATGAGACTCAAGTGGAAGCTCGTTTCGGTCCATTTGAAGATAGTGTTAATCTTGATGCACTGTTTGTGTTGAACATGCTATAGGCTCTAGAATCATTTTAGGTGCACCCGATGGTACTCCTAGGTGATGAGGCTCAAGCGAAAGCTCATTTCGAACATTTGGAGATAGTGCTAATCTTGTTGCTAGATAGGTGCACGATTTGCGCCGAACATACCATAGGCTCGGAAATCATTATGGACGCACTTGATGGAACTCCTTGGTGATGTGGGTCATGTAGAATCTCGTTTTGATTAGTTTGGAGACAACGTTAGTGTTGGTGCAAGATAGGTGCACGGTTTGCGCCCAAAGTACCACAAGTTCAGAAATCATTTTTGATGCACCCGATGGTAATCCAAGGTGACAAGGCTCAAGTGGAAACTTGTTTCGGTCCATTTGGAGATAGTGATAATCTTGACTCAAGATAGGTGCACGGTTTGCGTCAATCATACCATAGTCACAAAAATTGTTTTGGACGAGCCCGATGGAACTCCTAGGTGACGTGGGTCGTGTGGAATCTCATTTCGGTCAGTTTAGAGACAGTGTTAGTCTAGGTGCAAGATAGATGCATGGTTTGCGCCAAACCTACCATAGACTAAGAAATCGTTTTGGATGCACCCGATGGAATTGCTACATGATGAGGCTCAAGTGGAAGCTCGTTTCGGTCCATTTGGAGATATTGGTAATCTTGATGCACGGTTTGCGCCGAGCATGCCTAGGCTCAGGAATCATTTTAGGTGCACCCGATGGTACTCCTAGGTGATGAGGCTCAAGCGAAAGCTCATTTCAAACATATGGACATAGTTCTAGTCTTGACACAAGATAGGTGCGTGGTTTGCGCCGAACATACCATAGGCTCAAAAATCATTTTACATGCACCCGATAAAAGCTCCTAGGTGTCATGGGTCATGCGGAATCTCATTTCGGTCCGTTTGGAGACAATGTTAGTGTCGGTGCAAGATAGGAGCATAGTTTGTACCGAACATACCATAGGCTCGGAAATCATTCCGGACGCACCCGATGGAACCCCTAGGTGACTTCGGTCATGTTGAATCTTGCTTCAGTCCATTTGGAGACAACGTTAGTGTTGATGCAAGATAGGTGCACGGTTTGCGCCAAAGTAACATAGGCTCAGATATCATTTTTGATGATGAGGCTCAAGTGCAAACTCGTTTCGGTCCATTTGGAGATAGTGCTAATCTTGACGCAAGATAGGTGCACGGTTTACACCGAACATACCATAGGCTCGAAAATTGTGTTGGACGCACCCGATGGAACTCCTAGGTGACGTGGGCCATGTAGAATCTCATTTCGGTCCGTTTGGAGACAGTGTTAGTGTAGGTGCAAGATAGGTGCACCGGTTGCGCCGAACATACCATATGCTAAGAAATCATTTTGGACACACCTGATGGAATTGCTAGAAGATGAGGCCCAAGTGGAAGCTCGTTTCGGTCCGTTTGGAGGTAGTGCTAACCTTGACGCAAGATAGGTGCATGGTTTGCGCTGAACATAACATAGGCTCAGAAATCATTTTAGATGCACCCGATACTACTCCTAGGTGATGACGCTCAAGCAAAAGCTCGTTTCGGTCCATTTGAAGATAGTGATAGTCTTCACGTAAGACAGGTGCACTGTTTGCACCGAACATACCATAGGCTCGAAAATTATTTTACACGCACCCGATGAAACTCCAAGATGACATTGGTCATGCTTTGGATGCACCTGATGGTACTCCTTGGTGACGAGGGTCAAGTGGAATCTTGTTTCGGTCCATTTGGAGATAGTGCTAATCTTGATGCAAGATAGGTGCACGGTTTACGCCGAACATACCAAAGGCTCGAAAATCATTTTGAATGCACCCGATGGAACTCCTAGGTGACATGGGTCATGTGGAATCTCATTTTGGTCTATTTGGAGATAGTGTTAGTGTAGGTGCAAGATAGGTGCACGGTTGCACCAAAGTACCATAGGCTCAGAAATTATTTTTGATGCACCTGATGGTACTCCATGGTGACGAGGCTCAAGTGAAAACTCATTTCGGTCCATTTGGAGATAGTGCTAATCTTGACGCAACATAGGTGCACGGTTTGCTCCAAACATACCATAGGCTCAGAAATTGTTTTGGACGCACCCGATGGAACTTGAATCTCATTTTGGTCCAGTTGGAGATAGTGTTAGTGTAGGTGCAAGATTGGTGCACCGGTTCAGCGAACGTACCACAGTCTAAGAAATCATTTTGGATGCCCGATGGAATTGCTAGATGACGACGCTCCAGTGGAAGCTCGTTTTGGTCCATTTGGAGATAGTGCTAATCTTGACGCAAGGTAGGTGCACTATTTGCGCCGAACATAACATACCCTCAGAAATCATTTTAGATGCACCCGATGGTACTCCGAGGTGATGAGGTTCAAGCGAAAGCTCATTTCGGTCCTTTAGGAGATAGTGCTAATCTTGACGCATGACAGGTGCACTGTGTGCATCGAACATACCTTAGGCTCAAAAATCATTTTACATGCACCTGATGGAAACTCTTAGTTGACGTGGGTCATGTGGAATCTGATTTTGGTCCATTTAGAGACAGCGTTAGTGTCAGTGCAAGATAGGTGCACTGTTTGCGCCGAACATACCACAGGCTCAGAAATCATTTTGGACACACACAATGGAACTACTGGGTGATGTGGGTCATGTAGAATCTTATTTCATTCTGTTTGGAGATACTAACAATCTTGATGCTAGATAGATGCACGGTTTGCGTCAACCATACCATAGTCTTGGAAATTGTATTGGAAGAGCCTGATAGAGCACCTAGGTGACATGGATCGTGTGGAATCTTATTCCGGTCCGTTTGGAGACAGTGTTAGTGTTGGTGCAAGATAGATGCACGGTTTGCACGGAACGTACCACAGGCTAAGAAATCATTTTGGACGTAACAGATGGAATTGCTAGATGACGGGGCTCAATTGGAAGCTTGTTTCGGTCCGTTTGGAGGTAGTGCTAATCTTGATGCAAGATAGGTGCACGGTTTGCGCAGAACATTCCATAGGCTTAGGAATCGTTTAGGTGCACCCAATGGTACACCTAGGTGATGAGGCTCATGCGAAAGCTTGTTTCGGACGTTTAGGGATAGTGCTAGTCTTGACGCAAAATAGGTGTACGATTTGTGCCGAACAAACCATAGGCTCAGAAATCGTTTTACATGAACCCGATAAAACTCCTAGGTGATGTGGGTGATGTGGAATCTCATTTTGGTCCGTTTGGAGACAGTGTTAGTGTTGGTGCAAGATAGGTGCACAATTTGCGCCGAATGTACCACAGGCTCGGAAAAATCATCCTGGACGCACACGATTGAACTGGTAGGTGACGTGGGTCACGTAGAATCTTGTTTCAATTTGTTTGGAGATACTGACAATCTTGACTCTAGATATTGCATGGTTTGCGTCGACCATACCATAGTCTCGAAAATTGTTTAGGACGAGCCCGATGGAACTCCTAGGTGACGTGGGTCGTGTGGAATCTCATTTTGGTCCGTTTCGAGATGGTGTTAGTGTAGGTGCAAGATAGATGCACGGTTTGCGCCGAACGTACCATAGGCTAAGAAATCATTTTGGACGCACCAGATCGAATTGCTAGATGACAGGGCTCAATTGGAAGCCCATTTTGGTCCGTTTGGAGGTAGCACTAATCTTGATATAAGATAGGTGCACAGTTTGTGTGGAACATACCATAGGTTCGGGAATTGTTTAGGTGCACCCTATGGTACTCTTAGGTGATGAGGCTCAAGAGAAAGCTCGTTCCGGATGTTTGGGGATAGTGCTAGTCTTGATGCAAGATAGGTGCACGGTTTGCGCCGAACATACCATAGGCTCAAAAATCATTTTACATGCACCAGATAAAACTCCTAGGTGACGTGGGTGATGTAAGTGTCGGTGCAAGATAGGCGCACGGTTTGTGCCTAACATACCACAGGCTTGGAAAAATCATTCTGGACACACACGATGGAACTGCAAGGTGACGTGGGTCATGAAGAATCTTGTTCTAATTTGTTTGGAGATACTGACAATCTTAACGCTAGATAGGTGCACGGTTTGCACCGACCATACCATTGGCTCAAAAATCGTTATGGACGCACCGGATGGAACTCCTAGGTGACTTGGGTCATGTGGAATCTCGTTTCGGTCCATTTGGAGACAACGTTAGTGTTAGTGCAAGATAGGTGCACGGTTTATGCCAAAGTACCATAGGCTCAGAAAATCATTTTAGATGCATCCGATGGTACTCCTAGGTGACGAGGCTCAAGTAGAAACTCGTTTCGGTCCGGTTGGAGATAGTGCTAATCTTGACGCAAGATAGGTGCACAGTTTGCGCTGAACATACCATAAGCTTGGGAATTATTTTGGACGCACCTGATGGAACTCCTAGGTGATGTGGGTCATGTAGAACCTCATTTCGTTCCATTTAGAGATAGTGTCAGTGTAGTTGCAAGATAGGTGCACAATTTGATCCAGAAGTACCATAGCCTCATAAATCATTTTCGATGCACCAGATGGTACTCCTAGGTGACAAGGCACAAGTGGAAACTCATTTCGGTCCATTTGGAGATAGTGCTAATCTTGACGCAAGAAAGGGACATGGTTTGCGACGAACATACCATAGGCTTAGTAATTGTTTTGGATGCACCTGATGGATCTCAAATCTCATTTTGGTCCATTTGGAGACAGTGTTAGTGTAGGTGCAAGATAGGTGCACCGGTTCGGCGAAAGTACCACATGCTAAGAAATAGTTTTGGAAGCACCCGATGGAATTGCTAGACGACGAGGCTCAAGTGGAAGTTTGTTTTGGTCTGTTTGGAGATAGTGCTAATCTTGACATAAGGTAGGTGCACTGTTTGCGCCGAACATACCATAGGCTCAGAAATTATTTTAGATGCACCCGATGGTACTGCAAGGTGATGAGGCTCAAGCGAATGCTGATTTCGATCCGTTTGGAGATAGTGCTAATCTTGACGCAAGATAGGTGCACCGTTTGCACCGAACATACCATTGGCTCGGAAATCGATTTACACGCACCCGATGAAACTCCTAGGTGACGTGGGTCATGTGGAATCTCATTTCGGTCCATTTGGAGACAGTGTTAGTGCTGGTGCAAGATAGGTGCGCTGTTTGCGCCGAACGTACCATAGGCTCGAAAATCGTTTTAGACGCACACGATGGAACTGCTAGGTGACGTGGGTCATGTAGAATCTTATTTCATTCCATTTAGAGATACTGACAATCTTGATGCTAGATAGGTGCATGGTTTGTGTCGACCTTACCATAGTCTCAGAAATTGTTTTGGACGAGCCCGATGGAACTCCTAGGTGACGTGGGTCGTTCGGAATCTTATTTTGGTCCATTTGGAGACAGTGTTAGTGTAGGTGCAAGATAGATGCACGATTTGTGCCGAACGTACCACAGGCTAAGAAATCATTTTGGACGCACCAAACTAAACTGCTAGATGATGAAGCTCAAGTGGAAGCTCATTTCGGACGTTTGGGGATAGTGCTAGTCTTGACGCAAGATAGGTGCACGGTTTGCGCTGAACAAACCATAGGTTCGAAAATCATTTTACAAGCACCTGATAAAACTCCTAGGTGACGTAGGTGATGTGGAATCTCATTTCGGTCCGTTTGAAGACAGTGTTAGTGTCAGTGCAAGATAGTTTCACGGTTTGCGCCGAACATACCACAGGCTCAGAAAAATCATTCTGGACGCACACGATGGAACTGCTAGGAGACGTGGGTCATGTAGAATCATGTTTCAATTCGTTTGGAGATACTGACAATCTTGACGCTAGATAGGTGCACAGTTTGCACCGAACGTACCATTGGCTCAGAAATCATTATTGAGGCACCCGATAGAACTCCTAGGTGACCTGGGTCATGTGGAATCTCATTTCGGTCTGCTTGGAGACAACGTTAGTTTCAATGCAAGAGAGGTGCATGGTTTATGCCAAAGTACGATAGGCTCGGAAATCATTTTGGATGCACCCGATGGTACTCCTAGGCGACGAGGCTCAAGTAGAAACTTGTTTCGGTCCAGTTGGAGATAGTGCTAATCTTGACGTAAGATAGGCGCACGGTTTGCGCCGAACATACCATAGGCTCAGAAATTCTTTTGGACATACCTGCTGGAACTCCTAGGTGACGTGGGTCATGTGGAATGTCATTTCGGTCCATTTGGAGATAGTGTTAGTGTAGCTGCAAGATAGGTGCATGATTTGCGCCAAAATGCCAAAGGCTCATAAATCATTTTCGATGCACTAGATGGTACACCTAGGCGATAAGGCTCAAGTGAAAACTCGTTTTGGTCCGTTTAGAGATAGTGCTAATCTTGACGTAAGAATGGTACACGGTTTGCGCCGAACATACCATAGGCTCAATAATTGTTTTGGATGCACTCGATGGAACTCGAATCTCATTTTGGTCTGTTTGGAGACTGTGTTAGTGTAGGTGCAAGAAAGGTGCACTGGTTCAGCGAAAGTACCATAGGCTAAGAAATAGTTTCGGATGCACCTGATTGAATTGCTAGATGACGAGGCTCAAGTGGAAGCTCATTTCGGTCTGTTTGGAGATAGTGCTAATCTTGACACAAGGTTGGTGCATTGTTTACACCGAACATACCGTAGGCTCAGAAATCGGTTTTGATGCACCCGATGGTACTCCGAGGTGATGAGGCTCAAGCGAATGCTCATTTCGGTCTGTTTGGAGATAGTGCTAATCTTGACGCAAGATAGGTGCACGGTTTGCACCGAACATACCATATGCTCAGAAATTGTTTTACACGCACCCGATGAAAACTCCTAGCTGATGTGGGTCATGTGGAATCTCATTTCGGTCCATTTGTAGACAATGTTAGTGTCGGTGCAAGATAGGTGCACCGTTTGCACTGAACGTACCACAGGCTCGGAAATGATTTTGGTCGCACACGATGGAACTGTTAGGTGACGTGGGTCATGTAGAATCTTATTCATTCTGTTTGGCGATACTAACAATCTTGATGCTAGATAGGTGCCCGGTTTGTGTCGACCATACCATAGTCACGAAAATTGTTTTGGACGAGCCCGATGGAACTCCTAGGTTACGTGGGTCGTGTGGAATCTTATTTCGGTCCGTTTGGAGATAGTGTTAGTGTAGGTGCAAGATAGATGCACGGTTTGCGCCGAACGTACCATAGGCTAATAAATCATTTTGGACGCACCAGACTAAACTGCTAGATAACGAAGCTCAAGTGGAAGCTCGTTTCGGTCCCTTTGGAGATAGCGCTAATCTTGACGCAAGATAGATGTAGGTTTACGTGGAACATACGATAGGCTTGGGAATCTTTTTAGGTGCACACAATGGTACTCCTAGGTGGTCAGGCTCAAGCGAAAGCTTGTTTCGGACGTTTGGGGATAGTGCTAGTCTTGACGCAAGATTGGTGCACAGTTTACGCCGAACAAACCATGGGCTCAATAATCGTTTTACATGCACCCGATAAACCTCCTAGGTGACGTGGGTGATGTGGAATCTCATTTCGGTCTGTTTGGAGACACTGTTAGTGTCGGTGCAAGATAGGTGCACGGTTTGTGCCGAATGTACCATAGGCTCAGAAAATTCGTTCTAGACACACACGATGGAACTGCTAGGTGACGTGGGTCATGTAGAATCTTGTTTCAATTTGTTTGGAGATACTGACAATCTTGACGCTAGATAGGTGCATGGTTTGTACCGAACGTACCATTGGGTCAGAAATCATTATGGACGCACCCGATGGAACTCTTAGGTGACTTAGGTCATGTGGAATCTCGTTTCGGTCCATTTGGAGACAACGTTAGTGTTAGTGCAAGATAGTTGCACAGTTTGTGCCAAAGTACCATAGGCTCAGGAATCATTTCGGATGCACCCGATGGTACTCCTAGGCGACGAGGCTCAAGTAGAAACTCGTTTCAGTCCGGTTGGAGATAGTCCTAATCTTGACGCAAGATAGGCGCATGGTTTTGCGCCAAACATACCATAGGCTTGGAAATTGTTTTGGATGCACCTGCTAGAACTCCTAGGTGACGTGGGTCATGTGGAATCTCATTTCAGTCCATTTGTAGATAGCGATAGTGTAGCTGCAAGATAGGTGCATGATTTGTGCCAAAGTACCAAAGGATCAAAAATCATTTTTGATGCACCAGATGGTACTCCTAGGCGACAAGGCTGAAGTGGAAACTCATTTCTATCCGTTTGGAGATAGTGCCAATCTTGACGCAAGAAAGGCACACGGTTTGCGCCGAACATACCATAGGCTCATTAATTATTTTGGACGCACCCGATGGAACTCGAATCTCATTTTGGTCCATTTGGAGACAGTGTTAGAGTAGGTGCAAGATAGGTGCATCGGTTTGACGAAAGTACCACATGCTAAGAAATTGTTTCAGATGCATTCGATGGAATTGCTAGATGACGAGGCTCAAGTGGAAGCTCGTTTTGGTCCATTTGGAGATAGTGCTAATCTTGACACAAGGTAGGTGCACTGTTTGCGCCAAACATACCATAGGCTCAAAAATCATTTTAGATGCACCCGATGGTACTCTGACGTGATAAGGTTCAAGCGAATGCTCATTTTGGTCCGTTGGGAGATAGTGCTAATCTTGACGCAAGACATGTGCACGGTTTGCACCGAACATACCATAGGCTCGGAAATCGTTTTACATGCACCCAATGAAACTCGTAGGTGACATGGGTCATCCGGAATCTCATTTCGGTCCATTTGGAGATAGTGTTAGTGTCGGTGCAAGATAGGTGCTCTATTTGCGCCGAACGTACCACATGCTCAGAAATCATTTTGGACGAACACGATGGAACTACTAGGTGACGTGGGTCATGTAGAATCTTATTTCATTCTGTTTGGAGATACTGATAATCTTGATGCCAGATAGGTGCACTGTTTGTGTCGGACATACCATAGTCTCGGAAATTGTTTTGGACGAGCTCGATGGAACTCCTAGGTGATGTGGGTCATGTGGAATCTTATTTCGGTCCATTTGGAGACAGTGTTAGTGTAGGTGCAAGATAGATGCACGGTTTGCGCCGAACGTACCACAGGCAAAGAAATCATTTTGGACGCACTAGATTGAATTGTTAGATGACGAAGCTCAAGTGGAAGCTTATTTCGGTCCATTTAGAGATAGTGCTAATCTTATCGCAAGATAGGTACATGGTTTGCGCAGAACATACCATACGCTCAGGAATCTTTTTAGGTGCACCCACTCCTAGGTGATGAGGCTCAAGAAAAAGCTCATTTCAGACGTTTGGGGATAGTACTAGTGTTGACGCAAGATAGGTGCACGGTTTGCGCCGAACAAACCATAGGCTCAAAAATCATTTTACACACACCTGATAAAACTCCTAGGTGACGTGGGTGATGTGGAATCTCATTTCGGTCTGTTTGGAGACAAAGTTAGTGTCGGTGCAAGATAGGTGCACGGTTTGCGCCGAACGTACCACAGGCTCAGAAAAATCATTCTGGATGCACACGATGGAACTACTAGGTGACGTGGGTCATGTAGATTCTTGTTTCAATTTGTTTGGAGATACTGACAATCTTGACGCTAGATAGGTGCACGGTTTGCACCGAACTACCATTGGGTCAGAAATCATTATGGACACACCCGATGGAACTCCTAGGTGACTTGGGTCATGTGGAATCTCATTTCGGTCCGTTTGGAGACAACATTAGTGTTAGTGCAAGATAGGTGCACAGTTTGTGCCAAAGTACCACAGGCTCAGAAATCATTTTGGATGCACCCGATGGTACTGCTAGGCGACGAGGCTCAAGTAGAAACTCGTTTCGGTCAGATTGGAGATAGTCCTAATCTTGACGCAAGATAGGCGCACAGTTTTGCGCCGAACATACCATAGGCTCAGAAATTGCTTTGGATGCACCTGCTAGAACTGCTAGGTGACATGGGTCATATGGAATCTCATTTCGGTCCATTTGGAGATAGTGATAGTGTAGTTGCAAGATAGGTATACGATTTGCGCTAAAGTACCATAGGATCAGAAATCATTTTTGATGCACCAGATGGTACTCCTAGGCGACAAGGCTGAAGTGGAAACTCATTACGCCCAGTTTGGAGATAGTGCTAATCTTGACGCAAGAAAGGTACACGGTTTGCGCGGAACATGCCATAGGCTCATTAATTGTTTTGGACACACCCGTTGGAACTCAAATCTCATTTTGGTCTGTTTGGAGACAGTGTCAGTGTAGGTGCAAGATAGGTGCATGGTTTGCGTCGAACCTACCATAGGCTCAGAAATCATTTTAGATGCACCTAATGAAACTCCTAGGTGACATGGGTCATGTGGAATCTCATTTTGGCCCATTTGGAGACAGCGTTGGAGTCGGCGAAAGATAGGCGCACGGTTTGCGCCGAACATACTACTGGCTCAAAAATCATTTTGGACACATATGATGGAACTGCTAGGTGACATGGGTCCGGTAGAATCTTGTTTCGGTCCGTATGGAGATAGTGACAATCTTGATGTTAGATAGGTGCACGGTTTATGCCGAACATACCATGGGCTCATAAATTATTATGGATGCACCTGATGGAACTCCTATGTGACTGGGGTCATGTGGAATCTCGTTTCGGTCCGTTTAGAGACAACGTTAGCACCAAAGTACTCCTAGGTACCGTGGGCTCTGAAATCGTTTTGGATGCACCCGATGGTACTCCTAGGTGACGAGGCTCAAGCAGAAACTCGTTACGGTTCATTTGGAGATATTGCTAATCTTGACGCAAGATAGGTGCACGGTTTGCACCAAACATACCATAGGCTTGGAAATTATTTTGGACACACTCGATGGAACTTGATGAGATACAGGCCCGATCTTCCGAGAGGTAACCGGTAAGTTCGACTTGTGGAGATCTCGACGTTGGCGATCCGGCTTCAAATTAGACACGATTCGAACCCTGCAACCATTACACCACAGCTCCGTTGGTTGTCAACCAAGCACAACTTGATTGACCTCGCCAAGAAGGCTTTTCCTACACGCGAATCGAAGAACACAAGCAAGAAGGTAAAAACATGCAATTTGAAATTGCAAATATGAATGATGCGAATATCAAAAGGGTTCAAGAACTTGGTTCCAAAGGACTAATCGACACAGTGGAGGAGATCAAGAACAGGGGCCCTGGATCACTGTAAAAGGATTTGTCACCACAGTTACAATGAATGATTCAGTTTCTCGATGGAAAACTAAACTCTAAACAAAACCCAATTGTCTAGCAGTGGCAGCGGCTGTGTTTATAGTCTAAGACTCGACCTAGGGTTGAGGACGGCCAGGGGTTGGGCGCCCACAACTTGGGCTTAAGGCCCGACACGATACATGGCCAAGTTGGCCCAAATAGGTGACACAGCACCTTGCCGTGGTCACACAAAATGATCCACGGACCTTCTGGAGCTGGGACCAGATCCAAAACGACAGTGTCGTCGTCCCCTTTCCAACGCATCCAAGAACGCCTCGTTTCGATGTCGTATGCGAGAGTTATGACCAAAACAGTGACGACGTGTCTGCTGAATCCGAGGGTGACATGGCAGCTGAGTTGGGGACGAATTGCAACTTGGAGAAGACCATAGCGTCGGTGTGTCCAGCGTGGCGATGTCCTCATCATCCTCCCCTTCTTGAATTAGAGTCGTCCTCGACTCCATCTTGGCGATGTCCTCATCATCCCCTCCTCCTAGAATTGGAGTCGTCCTCGACTTCATCCCATCATAAGCGAACTCCTGCAAAAGGTTAGTGACAGCAGGCAATGCACCAGACATAATAGGTTGACAAAACATAGTATAACATGGTGCATCAGGATTATCACATAAGTTAGCAGTAGCAGAAGTTGTAGCAAGAAAAGTACCTCCTTTTAACCTAATCCCATTATTTCCATTATTTTTAGCAATGTCAGTTGGAGGTGTATTTTTAATCTCTTTAGCATGTTTAATAATTTCCGTAGGAGACAAAGGCAGCAATGTAATTGTCTTGTCCTTATGTATGATAGTGTATGTATTAGTTCTACCATGGTGTAAAGCATCGTTATCAAATTCCCATGGATGACCTAACAAAATGGAACAAGCTTGCATAGGGACAACATCAAAATCTGTAGTATCATGATAAGAACCTGCGAAAAAACTAATGCTTGCTGATTTAGTTACCTTAGTCTTACCACTATTATTGAATCACTGAAGTTTATATGGATGCGAATGTTGTCGTGTGGTCAAGCAAAGCTTCTCAATAAAATCTGAACTCACCAAGTTATTGCAACTTCCGCTATCAATGATAGTGAGAACACGACAATCCTGCACAATGAAATACATGTGGAACAAATTGTTTCGTTGGATCTTCATCTCGTCTTCATGTCCCACACGTGTACTTAACACACGCTGCACAAGAAGGCTAGGGTAATCCGCGGCAGCAGCCACAGAGTCAATGATGATAGCCTCCTTGTCTTGATCGCCTTCGGTGGAATCTGCATCAATGTTAGAAGCAAGGGCTAAATCATCTTCAACATCACTAGTACTTACATATCCATCCTCGGTAGCAATGAAAGCACGACGACTGGGGCAATCCTTCATGACATGTCCGATGCCTTTGCATCGGTGGCAAATGATTTTAGCGCTGGATGAGGAGGAGCTAGTAGAAGCACCTGGAGTGGCACCTTTCTTCTGCACATTAGACAATTGACTTACCCCGGAAGATAATGGAGGTGTAGATGGTTGTGATGCAACAGGAATCTTGAGCGTATCCGGCGCTGAACGCTGCTGAAAATTCCTTCCATTGTTAGACCTGAAAGGCTGGTGTTGTTTGCGTCCTTGTACTTCACGTTCTGCCTTAATAGCAAGATGATACAATTGGGAAAAATTGTGCCATTCTTTGTAATCAAGTATGTTCTGGATATCATGGTTTAGACCACCAAAAAATCTAGCACTAGCATCATTATCATCTTCATTTATACCACAACAGGCTAAACCAATAAGCAATTCTTGATAGTAAGCTTCTACTCCTTTATCACCTTGTTTTAAAGTTTGTAGTTTCAAACGTAAATCACGTTGGTAATAAGGAGGAACAAAACGAGATTTCATATGTTGCTTTAAAGCATTCCAAGTTTGAGGCACAGCAGCAACATTATTAGCATTGCAAAGATCACTCCACCAGAACAAAGCAAAATTAGTAAACTCACTAGTAGCAAGTCTAACTCTATGCTCAGCAGGAACATTATGAGAATCAAATTTTTGTTGAACAGCAAGCTCCCAATCTAAATAAGCCTCTGGATCAATATTACCAGCAAAAGGAGGAAGGCTAAATTTAATTTTAGCAAAAGGATCATTATTACCATGATTATTACCTCCCATACCGTGACAATTGAAGTTGAGGCGGCGACGGGCATAACCGTCAGCATCCGCATCGTCATCACCAAAATCACCGGCATCGTCATCATCAGCACGATGAGGTGGAGGCCGTTGCTCGAGTTGTTCAATGTGGGTGACCAGATTGTTCACATTGCGTGTCAGCTCGGTCATAAGATTGCGTTGTTCAGTCATGAACGTTGTAAGCTCGCCCTTGGACACGCAATCATTGAAGTCCATTGGAGATCCTGCCATGGTTAGAAGATAGAAAAAGACAATACCAAAGTATTATCCCCATCAACTAAAGGAACCAAGTGGTGGTGGTGAAAGTGGAATGTAAAATCACAAGCGGCTTACCACCGTCTTGCCTGTATTCTTACCAATGCCAAACAAGAGTAAAACCAACATGGCGAAGCAATCTGTTGTTGAGCGTGGGTAACAGTTGTAAGATGAACCTGTGCTGACAGAAGAATATGTGGAGCTATGGGTAGGCACACAATAGGATAGCAAGGATTAAATACAGATTAGCGATTGTTCAATCCGGATCCAAAGTACAACTCACAGCTGCTGGCTAAGACGTGTCGAGACGTAGCGCAACAAGGTGAAAACAAAGGATGACGGAAAGAACCCACAGAACAAGCAAATAACCGGAATTTTTCTTTTTCCTGAATTTTTCCCTGATTTTCCCAAAAGGCACTAGTAGGAATCAAACTTTTTTATTTTTTCACTATTTTTTTTATATTTTTCTCTGAACAAGGATCACAAAAGATGCAACCACAAAAATTGGCACCTACAACTGAGGTGGGATGTGGTCTACAGAAAAATAGCACATTCTCTGAAAAGCGTGCAAAAACTTTGAATTTTTTTCTTTATTTTCCTGATTTTTTTTGGCAATTTTGATGAAACCAAACAGGGCGAAGCAATCTGTTGTTGAGCGTGGTTAACAGTTGCAAGATGAAACTGTGCTGACAGAAGAATATGTGGAGCTATGGGTAGGCACACAATAGGACAGCAAGGATTAGCAATTAACGAATACAGATTAGCGATTGTTCAATCCGGATCTAAAGTACAAATCATAGCTGCTGGCTAAGACGTGTCGAGACGTAGCGTAACAAGGTGAAAACAAAGGATGATGGAAAGAATGCACAGAACAAGCAAATAACCGGATTTTTTTCTTTTTTCTAAATTTTTCCCTGATTTTCCCAAAACGCACTAGTAGGAATCAAACTTTTTTATTTTTTCACTATTTTTTTTATATTTTTCTCTGAACAAGGATCACAAAAGAAGCAACCACAAAAATTGGCCCTACAACTGAGGTGGGATGTGGTCTACAGAAAAATAGCACGTTCTCTGAAAAGCGCGCAAAAACTTTGAAATTTTTTTCTTTATTTTTCTGATTTTTTTGGCAATTTTGATGAAACCAAATAGGGCGAAGCAATCTGTTGTTGAGCGTGGTTAACAGTTGCAAGATGAAACTGTGCTGACAGAAGAATATGTAGAGCTATGGATAGGCACACAATATGACAGCAAGGATTAGCAATTAACGAATACAGATTAGCGATTGTTCAATCCGGATCCAAAGTATAAATCACAGCTGCTGGCTAAGGTAGCGCAACAAGGTGAAAACAAAGGATGACGGAAAGAACGCACAGAACAAGCAAATAACCGGAATTTTTCTTTTTCATGAATTTTTCCCTGATTTTCCCAAAAGGCACTAGTAGGAATCAAACTTTTTTATTTTTTCACTCTTTTTTTATATTTTTCTCTGAACAAGGATCACAAAAGATGCAACCACAAAAATTGGCACCTACAACTGAGGTGGGATGTTGTCTACAGAAAAATAGCACATTCTCTGAAAAGCGTTCAAAAACTTTGAAATTTTTTTTTCTTTATTTTCCTGATTTTTTTTGGTAATTTTGATGAAACCAAACAGGGCGAAGCAATCTGTTGTTGAGCGTGGTTAACAGTTGCAAGATGAAACAGTGCTGACAGAAGAATATGTGGAGCTATGGGTAGGCACACAATAGGACAGCAAGGATTAGCAATTAACGAATACAGATTAGCGATTGTTCAATCCGGATCCAAAGTACAAATCACAGCTGCTGGCTAAGACGTGTCGAGACGTAGCGTAACACGGTGAAAACAAAGGATGATGGAAAGAATGCACAGAACAAGCAAATAACCGGATTTTTTTCTTTTTCCTGAATTTTTCCCTGTTTTTCCCAAAAGGCACTAGTAGGAATCAAATTTTTTTATTTTTTCACTATTTTTTTTATATTTTTCTCTGAACAAGGATCACAAAAGATGTAACCACAAAAATTGGGACCTACAACTGAGGTGGGATGTGGTCTACAGAAAAATAACACGTTCTCTGAAAAGCGTGCAAAAACTTTGACAATTTTTTTCTTTATTTTTCTGATTTTTTTTGGCAATTTTGATGAAACCAAATAGGGCGAAGCAATCTGTTGTTGAGCGTGGTTAATAGTTGCAAGATGAAACTGTGCTGACAGAAGAATATGTAGAGCTATGGATAGGCACACAATATGACAGCAAGGATTAGCAATTAACGAATACAGATTAGCGATTGTTCAATCCGGATCCAAAGTATAAATCACAGCTGCTGGCTAAGGTAGCGCAACAAGGTGAAAACAAAGGATGACGAAAAGAACCCACAGAACAAGCAAATAACCGGAATTTTTCTTATTCCTGAATTTTTCCCTGATTTTCCCAAAAGGCACTAGTAGGAATCAAACTTTTTTATTTTTTCACTATTTTTTTTATATTTTTCTCTGAACAAGGATCACAAAAGATGCAACCACAAAAATTGGCACCTACAACTGAGGTGGGATGTGGTCTACAGAAAAATAGCACATTCTCTGAAAAGCGTGCAAAAACTTTGAATTTTTTTTCTTTATTTTCCTGATTTTTTTGGCAATTTTGATGAAACCAAACAGGGCGAAGCAATCTGTTGTTGAGCGTGGTTAACAGTTGCAAGACGAAACTGTGCTGACAGAAGAATATGTAGAGCTATGGGTAGGCACACAATATGACAGCAAGGATTAGCAATTAACGAATACAGATTAGCGATTGTTCAATCCGGATCCAAAGTATAAATCACAGCTGCTGGCTAAGGTAGCGCAACAAGGTGAAAACAAAGGATGACGGAAAGAACGCACAGAACAAGCAAATAACCGGAATTTTTCTTTTTCATGAATTTTTCCCTGATTTTCCCAAAAGGCACTAGTAGGAATCAAACTTTTTTATTTTTTCACTCTTTTTTTATATTTTTCTCTGAACAAGGATCACAAAAGATGCAACCACAAAAATTGGCACCTACAACTGAGGTGGGATGTGGTCTACAGAAAAATAGCACATTCTCTGAAAAGCGTTCAAAAACTTTGAAATTTTTTTTTCTTTATTTTCCTGATTTTTTTTGGTAATTTTGATGAAACCAAACAGGGCGAAGCAATCTGTTGTTGAGCGTGGTTAACAGTTGCAAGATGAAACAGTGCTGACAGAAGAATATGTGGAGCTATGGGTAGGCACACAATAGGACAGCAAGGATTAGCAATTAACGAATACAGATTAGCGATTGTTCAATCCGGATCCAAAGTACAAATCACAGCTGCTGGCTAAGACGTGTCGAGACGTAGCGTAACACGGTGAAAACAAAGGATGATGGAAAGAATGCACAGTACAAGCAAATAACCGGATTTTTTTCTTTTTCCTGAATTTTTCCCTGATTTTCCCAAAAGGCACTAGTAGGAATCAAACTTTTTTATTTTTTCACTATTTTTTTTATATTTTTCTCTGAACAAGGATCACAAAAGATGTAACCACAAAAATTGGCACCTACAACTGAGGTGGGATGTGGTCTACAGAAAAATAACACGTTCTCTGAAAAGCGTGCAAAAACTTTGACAATTTTTTTCTTTATTTTTCTGATTTTTTTTGGCAATTTTGATGAAACCAAATAGGGCGAAGCAATCTGTTGTTGAGCGTGGTTAATAGTTGCAAGATGAAACTGTGCTGACAGAAGAATATGTAGAGCTATGGATAGGCACACAATATGACAGCAAGGATTAGCAATTAACGAATACAGATTAGCGATTGTTCAATCCGGATCCAAAGTATAAATCACAGCTGCTGGCTAAGGTAGCGCAACAAGGTGAAAACAAAGGATGACGAAAAGAACCCACAGAACAAGCAAATAACCGGAATTTTTCTTATTCCTGAATTTTTCCCTGATTTTCCCAAAAGGCACTAGTAGGAATCAAACTTTTTTATTTTTTCACTATTTTTTTATATTTTTCTCTGAACAAGGATCACAAAAGATGCAACCACAAAAATTGGCACCTACAACTGAGGTGGGATGTGGTCTACAGAAAAATAGCACATTCTCTGAAAAGCGTGCAAAAACTTTGAATTTTTTTTCTTTATTTTCCTGATTTTTTTGGCAATTTTGATGAAACCAAACAGGGCGAAGCAATCTGTTGTTGAGCGTGGTTAACAGTTGCAAGACGAAACTGTGCTGACAGAAGAATATGTGGAGCTATGGGTAGGCACACAATAGGACAGCAAGGATTAGCAATTAACGAATACAGATTAGCGATTGTTCAATCCGGATCCAAAGTACGAATCACAGCTGCTGGCTAAGGTAGCGCAACAAGGTGAAAACAAAGGATGATGGAAAGAACGCACAGAACAAGCAAATAACCAGAATTTTCTTTTTCATGAATTTTTCCCTGATTTTCCCAAAAGGCACTAGTAGGAATCAAACTTTTTTATTTTTTCACTATTTTTTTATATTTTTCTCTGAACAAGGATCACAAAAGATGCAACCACAAAAATTGGCACCTACAACTGAGGTGGGATGTGGTCTACAGAAAAATAGCACGTTCTCTGAAAAGCGTGCAAAAACTTTGACAATTTTTTTCTTTATTTTTTTGATTTTTTTGGCAATTTTGATGAAACCAAATAGGGCGAAGCAATCTGTTGTTGAGCGTGGTTAACAGTTGCAAGATAAAACTGTGCTGACAGAAGAATATGTAGAGCTATGGGTAGGCACACAATATGACAGCAAGGATTAGCAATTAACGAATACAGATTAGCGATTGTTCAATCCGGATCCAAAGTACGAATCACAGCTGCTGGCTAAGGTAGCGCAACAAGGTGAAAACAAAGGATGATGGAAAGAACGCACATAACAAGCAAATAACCGGAATTTTTCTTTTTCATGAGTTTTTCCCTGATTTTCCCAAAAGGCACTAGTAGGAATCAAACTTTTTTATTTTTTCACTATTTTTTTATATTTTTCTCTGAACAAGGATCACAAAAGATGCAACCACAAAAATTGGCACCTACAACTGAGGTGGGATGTGGTCTACAGAAAAATAGCACGTTCTCTGAAAAGCGTGCAAAAACTTTGACAATTTTTTTCTTTATTTTTTTGATTTTTTTGGCAATTTTGATGAAACCAAATAGGGCGAAGCAATCTGTTGTTGAGCGTGGTTAACAGTTGCAAGATAAAACTGTGCTGACAGAAGAATATGTAGAGCTATGGGTAGGCACACAATATGACAGCAAGGATTAGCAATTAACGAATACAGATTAGCGATTGTTCAATCCGGATCCAAAGTATAAATCACAGCTGCTGGCTAAGGTAGCGCAACAAGGTGAAAACAAAGGATGATGGAAAGAACGCACAGAACAAGCAAATAACCAGAATTTTCTTTTTCATGAATTTTTCCCTAATTTTCCCAAAAGGCACTAGTAGGAATCAAACTGTTTTATTTTTTCACTATTTTTTTATATTTTTCTCTGAACAAGGATCACAAAAGATGCAACCACAAAAATTGGCACCTACAACTGAGGTGGGATGTGGTCTACAGAAAAATAGCACGTTCTCTGAAAAGCGTGCAAAAACTTTGACAATTTTTTTCTTTATTTTTTTGATTTTTTTGGCAATTTTGATGAAACCAAACAGGGCGAAGCAATCTGTTGTTGAGCGTGGTTAACAGTTGCAAGACGAAACTGTGCTGACAGAAGAATATGTAGAGCTATGGGTAGGCACACAATATGACAGCAAGGATTAGCAATTAACGAATACAGATTAGCGATTGTTCAATCCGGATCCAAAGTACGAATCACAGCTGCTGGCTAAGGTAGCGCAACAAGGTGAAAACAAAGGATGATGGAAAGAACGCACATAACAAGCAAATAACCAGAATTTTTCTTTTTCATGAGTTTTTCCCTGATTTTCCCAAAAGGCACTGTAGGAATCAAACTTTTTTATTTTTTCACTATTTTTTTATATTTTTCTCTGAACAAGGATCACAAAAGATGCAACCACAAAAATTGGCACCTACAACTGAGGTGGGATGTGGTCTACAGAAAAATAGCACGTTCTTTGAAAAGCGTGCAAAAACTTTGACAATTTTTTTCTTTATTTTTTTGATTTTTTTGGCAATTTTGATGAAACCAAATAGGGCGAAGCAATCTGTTGTTGAGCGTGGTTAACAGTTGCAAAATGAAACTGTGCTGACAGAAGAATATGTAGAGCTATGGGTAGACACACAATATGACAGCAAGGATTAGCAATTAACGAATACAGATTAGCGATTGTTCAATCCGAGTCCAAAGTATAAATCACAGCTGCTGGCTAAGGTTGCGCGACAAGGTGAAAACAAAGGATGATGGAAAGAACGCATAGAACAAGCAAATAACCGGAATTTTTTTTCCTGAATTTTTCCCTGATTTTCCCAAAAGGCACTAGTAGGAATCAAACTTTTTTATTTTTTCACTATTTTTTTATATTTTTCTCTGAACAAGGATCACAAAAGATGCAACCACAAAAATTGGCACCTACAACTGAGGTGGGATGTGGTCTGTAGAAAAATAGCACGTTCTCTGAAAAGCGTGCAAAAACTTTGACAATTTTTTTCTTTATTTTCCTGATTTTTTTGACAATTTTGATGAAACCAAATAGGGCGAAGCAATCTGTTGTTGAGCGTGGTTAACAGTTGCAAGATGAAACTGTGCTGATAGAAGAATATGTGGAGCTATGGGTAGGCACACAATATGACAGCAAGGATTAGCAATTAACGAATACAGATTAGCGATTGTTCAATCCGGATCCAAAGTACAAATCACAGCTGCTGGCTAAGACGTGTCGAGACGTAGCGCAACAAGGTGAAAACAAAGGATGATGGAAAGAACGCACGTAACAAGCAAATAACCGGATTTTTTCTTTTTCCTGAATTTTTCCCTGATTTTCCCAAAAGGCACTAGTAGGAATCAAACTTTTTTATTTTTTTACTATTTTTTTTATATTTCTCTCTAAACAAGGATCACAAAAGATGCAACCACAAAAATTGGCACCTACAACTGAGGTGGGATGTGGTCGACAGAAAAATAGCACGTTCTCTGAAAAGCATGCAAAAACTTTGACAATTTTTTTCTTTATTTTCCTGATTTTTTTTGGCAATTTTGATGAAACCAAACAGGGCGAAGCAATCTGTTGTTGAGCGTGGTTAACAGTTGCAACATGAAACTGTGCTGACAGAAGAATATGTGGAGCTATGGGTAGGAACACAATATGACAGCAAGGATTAGCAATTAACGAATACAGATTAGTGATTGTTCAATCCGGATCCAAAGTATAAATCACAGCTGCTGGCTAAGACATGTCGAGACGTAGTGCAACAAGGTGAAAACAAAGAATGATGAAAAGAACGCGCAGAACAAGCAAATAACCGGATTTTTTCTTTTTCCTGAATTTTTCCCTGATTTTCCCAAAAGGCACTAATAGGAATCAAACTTTTTTATTTTTTCACTATTTTTTTATATTTTTCTCTGAACAAGGATCACAAAAGATGCAACCATAAAAATTGGCACCTACAACTGAGGTGGGATGTGGTCTATAGAAAAATAGCACGTTCTCTGAAAAGCGTGCAAAAACTTTGACAATTTTTTTTCTTTATTTTTCCTGATTTTTTTGGCAATTTTGATGAAACCAAACAGGGCGAAGCAATCTGTTGTTGAGCGTGGTTAACAGTTGCAAGGTGAAACTGTGCTGACAGAAGAATATGTGGAGCTATGGGTAGACACACAATATGATAGCATGGATTAGCAATTAACGAATACAGATTAGCGATTGTTCAGTCCGGATCCAAAGTACAAATCACAGCTGCTTGCTAAGACGTGTCGAGACGTAGCGCAGCAAGGTGAAAATAAAGGATGATGGAAAGAACGCACAGAACAAGCCAATAACCGGATTTTTTCTTTTTCCTGAATTTTTCCCTGATTTCCCCAAAAGGCACTAGTAGGAATCAAACTTTTTTATTTTTTTCACTATTTTGTTTATATTTTTCTCTGAACAAGGTTCACAAAAGATGCAACCACAAAAATTGGCACCTACAACTGAGGTGGGATGTGGTCTACAGAAAAATTGCATGTTCTCTGAAAAGCGTGCAAAAACTTTGATAATTTTTTTCTTTATTTTTCTGATTTTTTTGGCAATTTTGATGAAACCAAATAGGGAGAAGTAATCTGTTGTTGAGCGTGGTTAACAGTTGCAAGATAAAACTGTGCTGACAGAAGAATATATAGAGCTACGGGTAGGCACACAATATGACAACAAGGATTAGCAATTAACGAATACAGATTAGCGATTGTTCAATCCAGATCCAAAGTATAAATCACAGCTGCTGGCTAAGGTAGCGCAACAAGGTGAAAACAACGGATGATGGAAAGAACGCACATAACAAGCAAATAACCGGAATTTTTCTTTTTCATGAGTTTTCCCTGATTTTCGCAAAAGGCACTAGTAGGAATCAAACTTTTTTATTTTTTCACTATTTTTTTATATTTTTGTCTGAACAAGGATCACAAAAGATGCAACCACAAAAATTGGCACCTACAACTGAGGTGGGATGTGTTCTACAGAAAAATAGCACGTTCTCTGAAAAGCGTGCAAAAACTTTGACAATTTTTTTCTTTATTTTTTTGATTTTTTTTGGCAATTTTGATGAAACCAAATAGGGCGAAGCAATCTGTTGTTGAGCGTGGTTAACAGTTGCAAGATGAAACTGTGCTGACAGAAGAATATGTAGAGCTATGGGTAGACACACAATATGACAGCAAGGATTAGCAATTAACGAATACAGATTAGCGATTGTTCAATCCGGATCCAAAGTATAAATCACAGTTGCTGGCTAAGGTTGCGCAACAAGGTGAAAACAAAGGATGATGGAAAGAACGCATAGAACAAGCAAATAACCGGAATTTTTTTCCTGAATTTTTCCCTGATTTTCCCAAAAGGCACTAGTAGGAATCAAACTTTTTTATTTTTTCACTATTTTTTTATATTTTTCTCTGAACAAGGATCACAAAAGATGCAACCACAAAAATTGGCACCTACAACTGAGGTGGGATGTGGTCTGTAGAAAAATAGCACATTCTCTGAAAAGCGTGCAAAAACTTTGACAATTTTTTTCTTTATTTTCCTGATTTTTTTGACAATTTTGATGAAACCAAATAGGGCGAAGCAATCTGTTGTTGAGCGTGGTTAACTGTTGCAAGATGAAACTGTGCTGATAGAAGAATATGTGGAGCTATGGGTAGGCACACAATATGACAGCAAGGATTAGCAATTAACGAATACAGATTAGCGATTGTTCAATCCGGATCCAAAGTACAAATCACAGCTGCTGGCTAAGACGTGTCGAGACGTAGCGCAACAAGGTGAAAACAAAGGATGATGGAAAGAACGCACGTAACAAGCAAATAACCGGATTTTTTCTTTTTCCTGAATTTTTCCCTGATTTTCCCAAAAGGCACTAGTAGGAATCAAACTTTTTTATTTTTTTACTATTTTTTTATATTTCTCTCTAAACAAGGATCACAAAAGATGCAACGATAAAAATTGGCACCTACAACTGAGGTGGGATGTGGTCTACAGAAAAATAGCACGTTCTCTGAAAAGCGTGCAAAAACTTTGACAATTTTTTTCTTTATTTTCCTGATTTTTTTTGGCAATTTTGATGAATCCAAACAGGGCGAAGCAATCTGTTGTTGAGCGTGGTTAACAGTTGCAAGATGAAACTGTGCTGACAGAAGAATATGTGGAGCTATGGGTAGGCACACAATATGACAGCAAGGATTAGCAATTAATGAATACAGATTAGCGATTGTTCAATCCGGATCCAAAGTACAAATCACAGCTGCTGGCTAAGACGTGTCGAGACGTAGTGCAACAAGGTGAAAACAAAGAATGATGAAAAGAACGCGCAGAACAAGCAAATAACCGGATTTTTTCTTTTTCCTGAATTTTTCCCTGATTTTCCCAAAAGGCACTAATAGGAATCAAACTTTTTTATTTTTTCACTATTTTTTTATATTTTTCTCTGAACAAGGATCACAAAAGATGCAACCACAAAAATTGGCACCTACAACTGAGGTGGGATGTGGTCTACAGAAAAATAGCACGTTCTCTGAAAAGCGTGCAAAAACTTTGACAATTTTTTTTCTTTATTTTCCTGATTTTTTTGGCAATTTTGATGAAACCAAACAGGGCGAAGCAATCTGTTGTTGAGCGTGGTTAACAGTTGCAAGATGAAACTGTGCTGACAGAAGAATATGTGGAGCTATGGGTAGACACACAATATGACAGCAAGGATTAGCAATTAACGAATACAGATTAGCGATTGTTCAGTCCGGATCCAAAGTACAAATCACAGCTGCTGGCTAAGACGTGTCGAGACGTAGCGCAGCAAGGTGAAAACAAAGGATGATGGAAAGAACGCACAGAACAAGCCAATAACCGGATTTTTTCTTTTTCCTGAATTTTTCCCTGATTTTCCCAAAAGGCACTAGTAGGAATCAAACTTTTTTATTTTTTCACTATTTTGTTTATATTTTTCTCTGAACAAGGATCACAAAATATGCAACCACAAAAATTGGCACCTACAACTGAGGTGGGATGTGGTCTACAGAAAAATAGCACGTTCTCTGAAAAGCGTGCAAAAACTTTGACAATTTTTTTTCTTTATTTTCCTGATTTTTTTTGGCAATTTTGTTGAAACCAAACAGGGCGAAGCAATCTGTTATTGAGCGTGGTTAACAGTTGCAAGATGAAACTGTGCTGACAGAAGAATATGTGGAGCTATGGATAGGCACACAATATGACAGCAAGGATTAGCAATTAACGAATATAGATTAGCGATTGTTCAATCCGGATCCAAAGTACAAATCACAGCTACTGGCTAAGACGTGTCGAGACGTAGCGCAACAAGGTGAAAACAAAGGATGATGGAAAGAACGCACAGAACAAGCAAATAACCAGATTTTTTCTTTTTCCTGAATTTTTCCCTGATTTTCCCAAAAGGAACTAGTAGGAATCAAACTTTTTTATTTTTTCACTATTTTTTTATATTTTTCTCTGAACAAGGATCACAAAATATGCAACCACAAAAATTGGCACCTACAACTGAGGTGGGATGTGGTCTACAGAAAAATAGCACGTTCTCTAAAAAGCGTGCAAAAACTTTGACAATTTTTTTTCTTTATTTTCCTAATTTTTTTGGCAATTTTGATGAAACCAAACAGGGCGAAGCAATCTGTTGTTGAGTGTGGTTAACAGTTGCAAGATGGAGCTGTGGCGACAGAAGAATATGTGGAGCTATGGGTAGGCACACAATATGACAGCAAGGATTAGCAATTAACGAATACAGATTCGCGATTGTTCAATCCGGATCCAAAGTACAAATCACAGCTGCTGGCTAAGACGTGTCGAGACGTAGCGCAACAAGGTGAAAACAAAGGATGATGGAAAGAACGCACAGAACAAGCAAATAATCGGATTTTTTCTTTTTCCTGAATTTTTCCCTAATTTTCCCAAAAGGCACTTGTAGGAATCAAACTTTTTTATTTTTTCACTAATTTGTTTATATTTTTCTCTGAACAAGGATCACAAAAGATGCAACCACAAAAATTGGCACCTACAACTGAGGTGGGATGTGGTCTACAGAAAAATAGCACGTTCTCTGAAAAGCGTGCAAAAACTTTGACAATTTTTTTTCTTTATTTTTCTGATTTTTTTGGCAATTTTGATGAAACCAAACAGGGCGAAGCAATCTGTTGTTGAGCGTGGTTAACAGTTGCAAGATGAAACTGTGCTGACAGAAGAATATGTGGAGCTATGGGTAGGCACACAATATGACAGCAAGGATTAGCATTTAATGAATACAGATTAGCGATTGTTCAATCCGGATCCAAAGTACAAATCACAGCTGCTGGCTAAGACGTGTCGAGACGTAGTGCAACAAGGTGAAAACAAAGGATGATGGAAAGAACGCACAGAACAAGCCAATAACCGGATTTTTTCTTTTTCCTGAATTTTTCCCTGATTTTCCCAAGAGGCACTAGTAGGAATCAAACTTTTTTATTTTTTCACTATTTTGTTTATATTTTTCTCTGCACAAGGATCACAAAATATGCAACCACAAAAATTGGCACCTACAACTGAGGTGGGATGTGGTCTACAGAAAAATAGCACGTTCTCTGAAAAGCGTGCAAAAACTTTGACAATTTTTTTTCTTTATTTTCCTGATTTTTTTTGGCAATTTTGTTGAAACCAAACAGGGCGAAGCAATCTGTTATTGAGCGTGGTTAACAGTTGCAAGATGAAACTGTGCTGACAGAAGAATATGTGGAGCTATGGATAGGCACACAATATGACAGCAAGGATTAGCAATTAACGAATACAGATTAGCGATTGTTCAATCCGGATCCAAAGTACAAATCACAGCTACTGGCTAAGACGTGTCGAGACGTAGCGCAACAAGGTGAAAACAAAGGATGATGGAAAGAACGCACAGAACAAGCAAATAACCGGATTTTTTCTTTTTCCTGAATTTTTCACTGATTTTCCCAAAAGGCATTAGTAGGAATCAAACTTTTTTATTTTTTCACTATTTTTTTTATATTTTTCTCTGAACAAGGATCACAAAAGATGCAACCACAAAAATTGGCACCTACAACTGAGGTGGGACGTGGTCTACAGAAAAATAGCACGTTCTCTGAAAAGCGTGCAAAAACTTTGACAATTTTTTTTCTTCATTTTCTAGATTTTTTTTGCAATTTTGATGAAACCAAACAGGGCGAAGCAATCTGTTATTGAGCGTGATTAACAGTTGCAAGATGAAACTGTGCTGACAGAAGAATATGTGGAGCTATGGGTAGGCACACAATATGACAGCAAGGATTAACAATTAACGAATACAGATTAGCAATTGTTCAATCCGGATCCAAAGTACAAATCACAGCTGCTGGCTAAGACGTGTTGAGACGTAGCGCAACAAGGTGAAAACAAAGGATGATGGAAAGAACGCGCAGAACAAGCAAATAACCGGATTTTTTCTTTTTCCTGAATTTTTCCCTGATTTTCCCAAAAGGCACTAGTAGGAATCAAACTTTTTTATTTTTTCACTATTTTTTTTATATTTTTCTCCGAACAAGGATCACAAAAGATGCAACCACAAAAATTGGCACCTACAACTGAGGTGGGATGTGGTCTACAGAAAAATAGCACGTTCTCTGAAAAGCGTGCAAAAACTTTGACAATTTTTTTCTTTATTTTCCTAATTTTTTTGGCAATTTTGATGATACCAAACAGGGCGAAGCAATCTGTTGTTGAGCGTGGTTAACAGTTGCAAGATGAAACTGTGTTGATAGAGGAATATGTGGAGCTATGGGAAGGCACACAATATGACAACAAGGATTAGCAATTAACGAATACAGATTAGCGATTGTTCAATCCGGATCCAAAGTACAAATCACAGCTGCTGGCTAAGACGTGTCGAGACGTAGCGCAACAAGGTGAAAACAAAGGATGACGGAAAGAACGCACAGAACAAGCAAATAACCGGATTTTTTCTTTTTCCTGAATTTTTCCCTGATTTTCCCAAAAGGCACTAGTAGGAATCAAACTTTTTTATTTTTTCACTATTTTTTTATATTTTTCTCTGAACAAGGATCACAAAATATGCAACCACAAAAATTGGCACCTACAACTGAGGTGGGATGTGGTCTACAGAAAAATAGCACGTTCTCTAAAAAGCGTGCAAAAACTTTGACAATTTTTTTTCTTTATTTTCCTAATTTTTTTTGGCAATTTTGATGAAACCAAACAGGGCGAAGCAATCTGTTGTTGAGCGTGATTAACAGTTGCAAGATGGAGCTGTGCTGACAGAAGAATATGTGGAGCTATGGGTAGGCACACAATATGACAGCAAGGATTAGCAATTAACGAATACAGATTAGCGATTGTTCAATCCGGATCCAAAGTACAAATCACAGCTGCTGGCTAAGACATGTCGAGACGTAGCGCAACAAGGTGAAAACAAAGGATGATGGAAAGAATGCACAGAACAAGCAAATAATCGGATTTTTTCTTTTTCCTGAATTTTTCCCTGATTTTCCCAAAAGGCACTAGTAGGAATCAAACTTTTTTTATTTTTTCACTGTTTTGTTTATATTTTTCTCTGAACAAGGATCACAAAAGATGCAACCACAAAAATTGGCACCTACAACTGAGGTGGGATGTGGTCTACAGAAAAATAGCACGTTCTCTGAAAAGCATGAAAAAACTTTGACAATTTTTTTTCTTTATTTTCCTGATTTTTTTGGCAATTTTGATGAAACCAAACAGGGCGAAGCAATCTGTTATTGAGCGTGGTTAACAGTTGCAAGATGAAACTGTGCTGACAGAAGAATATGTGGAGCTATGGGTAGGCACACAATATGTCAGCAAGAATTAGCAATTAACGAATACAGATTAGCGATTTTTCAATCCGGATCCAAAGTACAAATCACAGCTACGGGCTAAGACGTGTCGAGACGTAGCGCAACAAGGTGAAAACAAAGGATGGTGGAAAGAACGCACAGAACAAGCAAATAACTGGATTTTTTCTTTTTCCTGAATTTTTCCCTGATTTTCCCAAAATGCACTGGTAGGAATCAAACTTTTTTATTTTTTCACTATTTTTTTATATTTTTCTCTGAACAAGGATCACAAAAGATGCAACCAGAAAAATTGGCACCTACAACTGAGGTGGGGTGTGGTCTACAGAAAAATAGCACGTTCTCTGAAAAGCGTGCAAAAACTTTGACAATTTTTTTTATTTTCCTGATTTTTTTTGGCAATTTTGATGAAACCAAACAGGGCAAAGCAATCTATTATTGAGCGTGGTTAACAGTTGCAAGATGAAACTGTGCTGACAGAAGAATATGTGGAGCTATGGGTAGGCACACAATATGACAGCAAGGATTAGCAATTAACGAGTACAGATTAGCGATTGTTCAATCCGGGTCCAAAGTATAAATCACAGCTGCTGGCTAAGACGTGTGGAGACGTAGCGCAACAAGGTGAAAACACAGGATGATGGAAAGAACGCATAGAACAAGCAAATAACCGGAATTTTTCTTTTTCCTGAATTTTCCCTGATTTTCCCAAAAGGCACTAGTAGGAATCAAACTTTTTTATTTTTTCACTATTTTTTTAATATTTTTCTCTGATCAAGGATCAAAAAAGATGCAACCACAAAAATTGGCACCTACAACTGAGGTGGGATGTGGTCTACAGAAAAATAGCACGTTCTCTGAAAAGCGTGCAAAAACTTTGACAATTTTTTCTTTATTTTCCTGATTTTTTTTGACAATTTTGATGAAACCAAACAGGGTGAAGCAATCTGTTATTGAGTGTGGTTAACAGTTGCAAGATGAAGCTGTACTGACAGAAGAATATGTGGAGCTATGGGTAGGCACACAATATGACAGCAAGAATTAGCAATTAACGAGTACAGATTAGCGATTGTTCAATCCGGATCCAAAGTACAAATCACAGCTGCTGGCTAAGACGTATCGAGATGTAGCGCCACATGGTGAAAACAAAGGATGATGGAAAGAACACGCAGAACAAGCAAATAACCGGATTTTTCTTTTTCCTGAATTTTTCCCTGATTTTCCCAAAAGGCACTAGTAGGAATCAAACTTTTTTATTTTTTCCCTATTTTTTTATATTTTTCTCTGAACAAGGATCACAAAAGATGCAACCACAAAAATTGGCACCTACAACTGAGGTGGGATGTGGTCTACAGAAAAATAGCACGTTCTCTGAAAAGCGTGCAAAAACTTTGACAATTTTTTTTCTTTATTTTCCTGATTTTTTTTGACAATTTTGATGAAACCAAACAGGGCGAAGCAATCTGTTATTGAGCGTGGTTAACAGTTGCAAGATGAAACTGTGCTGACAGAAGAATATGTGGAGCTATGGGTAGGCACACAATATGACAGCAAGGATTAGCAATTAACGAATACAGATTAGCAGTTGTTCAATCCGGATCCAAAGTACAAATCACAGCTGCTGGCTAAGACGTGTTGAGACGTAGCGTAACAAGGTGAAAACAAAGGATGATGGAAAGAACGCGCAGAACAAGCAAATAACCAGATTTTTTTCTTTTTCCTGAATTTTTCCCTGATTTTCCCAAAAGGCACTAGTAGGAATCAAACTTTTTTATTTTTTCACTATTTTTTTTATATTTTTCTCCGAACAAGGATCACAAAAGATGCAACCACAAAAATTGGCACCTACAACTGAGGTGGGATGTGGTCTACAGAAAAATAGCACGTCCTCTGAAAAGCGTGCAAAAACTTTGACAATTTTTTTTCTTTATTTTCCTGATTTTTTTTGGCAATTTTGATGAAACCAATTAGCGCGAAGCAATCTGTTGTTTAGCGTGGTTAACAGTTGCAAGATGAAACTGTGCTGACAGAAGAATATGTGGAGCTATGGGTAGGCACACAATATGACAGCAAGAATTAGCAATTAACGAATACAGATTAGCGATTGTTCAATCCGGATCCAAAGTACAAATCACAGCTGCTGGCTAAGACGTGTCGAGACGTAGCGCAACAAGGTGAAAACAAAGGATGATGGAAAGAACGCGCAGAACAAGCAAATAACCGGATTTTTTCTTTTTCCTGAATTTTTCCGTGATTTTCCCGAAAGGCACTAGTAGTAATCAAACTTTTTTATTTTTTCACTATTTTTTTATATTTTTCTCTGAACAAGGATCACAAAAGATGCAACCACAAAAATTGGCACCTACAACTGAGGTGGGATGTGGTCTACAGAAAAATAGCACGTTCTCTGAAAAGCGTGCAAAAACTTTGACAATTTTTTTCTTTATTTTCCTGGTTTTTTTGGGCAATTTTGATGAAACCAAACAGGGCGAAGCAATCTGTTGTTGAGCGTGGTTAACAGTTGCAAGATGAAACTGTGCTGACAGAAGAATATGTGGAGCTATGGGTAGGCACACAATATGACAGCAAGGATTAGCAATTAACGAATACAGATTAGCAATTGTTCAATCCGGATCCAAAGTACAAATCACAGCTGCTGGCTAAGACGTGTTGAGACGTAGCGCAACAAGGTGAAAACAAAGGATGATGGAAAGAACGCGCAGAACAAGCAAATAACCAGATATTTTCTTTTTCCTGAATTTTTCCCTGATTTTCACAAAAGGCACTAGTAGGAATCAAACTTTTTTATTTTTTCACTATTTTTTTTATATTTTTCTCTGAACTAGGATCACAAAAGATGCAACCACAAAAATTGGCACCTACAACTGAGGTGGGATGTGGTCTACAGAAAAATAGCACGTTCTCTGAAAAGCATGCAAAAACTTTGACAATTTTTTTTCTTTATTTTCCTGATTTTTTTTGGCAATTTTGATGAAACCAAACAGGGCGAAGCAATCTGTTATTGAGCGTGGTTAACAGTTGCAAGATGAAACTGTGCTGACAGAAGAATATGTGGAGCTATGGGTAGGCACACAATATGTCAGCAAGAATTAGCAATTAACGAATACAGATTAGCGATTTTTCAATCCGGATCCAAAGTACAAATCACAGCTACGGGCTAAGACGTGTCGAGACGTAGCGCAACAAGGTGAAAACAAAGGATGGTGGAAAGAACGCACAGAACAAGCAAATAACTGGATTTTTTCTTTTTCCTGAATTTTTCCCTGATTTTCCCGAAAGGCACTAGTAGTAATCAAACTTTTTTATTTTTTCACTATTTTTTTATATTTTTCTCCGAACAAGGTTCACAAAAGATGCAACCAAAAAAATTGGCAGCTACAACTGAGGTGGGATGTGGTCTACAGAAAAATAGCACGTTCTCTGAAAAGCGTGCAAAAACTTTGACAATTTTTTTTCTTTATTTTTCTAATTTTTTTTGGCAATTTTGATGAAACCAAATAGGGCGAAGCAATCTGTTGTTGAGTGTGGTTAACAGTTGTAAGATGAAACTGTGCTGACAGAAGAATATGTGGAGCTATGGGTAGGCACACAATATGACAGTAAGGATTAGCAATTAACGAATACAGATTAGCGATTGTTCAATCCGGATCCAAAGTACAAATCACAGCTGCTGGCTAAGACGTGTGGAGACGTAGCGCAACAAGGTGAAAACACAGGATGATGGAAAGAACGCATAGAACAAGCAAAAAACCAGATTTTTTCTTTTTCCTGAATTTTCCCTGATTTTCCCAAAAGGCACTAGTAGGAATCAAACTTTTTTATTTTTTCACTATTTTTTTAATATTTTTCTCTGATCAAGGATCAAAAAAGATGCAACCACAAAAATTGGCACCTACAACTGAGGTGGGATGTGGTCTACAGAAAAATAGCACGTTCTCTGAAAAGCGTGCAAAAACTTTGACAATTTTTTCTTTATTTTCCTGATTTTTTTTGACAATTTTGATGAAACCAAACAGGGCGAAGCAATCTGTTATTGAGTGTGGTTAACAGTTGCAAGATGAAGCTGTACTAACAGAAGAATATGTGGAGCTATGGGTAGGCACACAATATGACAGCAAGAATTAGCAATTAACGAGTACAGATTAGCGATTGTTCAATCCGGATCCAAAGTACAAATCACAGCTGCTGGCTAAGACGTATCGAGATGTAGCGCCACATGGTGAAAACAAAGGATGATGGAAAGAACACGCAGAACAAGCAAATAACCGGATTTTTTCTTTTTCCTGAATTTTTCCCTGATTTTCCCAAAAGGCACTAGTAGGAATCAAACTTTTTTATTTTTTCCCTATTTTTTTATATTTTTCTCTGAACAAGGATCACAAAAGATGCAACCACAAAAATTGGCACCTACAACTGAGGTGGGATGTGGTCTACAGAAAAATAGCACGTTCTCTGAAAAGCGTGCAAAAACTTTGACAATTTTTTTTCTTTATTTTCCTGATTTCTTTTGACAATTTTGATGAAACCAAACAGGGCGAAGCAATCTGTTATTGAGCGTGGTTAACAGTTGCAAGATGAAACTGTGCTGACAGAAGAATATGTGGAGCTATGGGTAGGCACACAATATGACAGCAAGGATTAGCAATTAACGAATACAGATTAGCAGTTGTTCAATCCGGATCCAAAGTACAAATCACAGCTGCTGGCTAAGACGTGTTGAGACGTAGCGCAACAAGGTGAAAACAAAGGATGATGGAAAGAACGCGCAGAACAAGCAAATAACCAGATTTTTTCTTTTTCCTGAATTTTTCCCTGATTTTCCCAAAAGGCACTAGTAGGAATCAAACTTTTTTATTTTTTCACTATTTTTTTTATATTTTTCTCCGAACAAGGATCACAAAAGATGCAACCACAAAAATTGGCACCTACAACTGAGGTGGGATGTGGTCTACAGAAAAATAGCACGTTCTCTGAAAAGCGTGCAAAAACTTTGACAATTTTTTTTCTTTATTTTCCTGATTTTTTTTGGCAATTTTGATGAAACCAATCAGGGCGAAGCAATCTGTTGTTTAGCGTGGTTAACAGTTGCAAGATGAAACTGTGCTGACAGAAGAATATGTGGAGCTATGGGTAGGCACACAATATGACAGCAAGAATTAGCAATTAACGAATACAGATTAGCGATTGTTCAATCCGGATCCAAAGTACAAATCACGGCTGCTGGCTAAGACGTGTCGAGACGTAGCGCAACAAGGTGAAAACAAAGGATGATGGAAAGAACACGCAGAACAAGCAAATAACCGGATTTTTTCTTTTTCCTGAATTTTTCCGTGATTTTCCCGAAAGGCACTAGTAGTAATCAAACTTTTTTATTTTTTCACTATTTTTTTATATTTTTCTCCGAACAAGGATCACAAAAGATGCAACCAAAAAAATTGGCAGCCACAACTAAGGTGGGATGTGGTCTACAGAAAAATAGCACGTTCTCTGAAAAGCGTGCAAAAACTTTGACAATTTTTTTTCTTTATTTTTCTAATTTTTTTTGGCAATTTTGATGAAACCAAATAGGGCGAAGCAATCTGTTGTTGAGTGTGGTTAACTGTTGCAAGATGAAACTGTGCTGACAGAAGAATATGTGGAGCTATGGGTAGGCACACAATATGACAGTAAGGATTAGCAATTAACGAATACAGATTAGCGATTGTTCAATCCGGATCCAAAGTACAAATCACAGCTGCTGGCTAAGACGTGTCGAGACGTAGCGCAACAAGGTGAAAACAAAGGATGATGAAAAGAACGCACAGAACAAGCAAATAACCGGATTTTTTCTTTTTCCTGAATTTTTTCCTGATTTTCCCAAAAGACACTAGTAGGAATCAAACTTTTTTATTTTTTCACTATTTTTTTTATATTTTTCTTTGAACAAGGATCACAAAAGATGCAACCACAAAAATTGGCACCTACAACTGAGGTGGGATGTGGTCTACAGAAAAATAGCACGTTCTCTTTTTTTGGCAATTTTGATGAAACCAATCAGGGCGAAGCAATCTGTTGTTTAGCGTGGTTAACAGTTGCAAGATGAAACTGTGCTGACAGAAGAATATGTGGAGCTATGGGTAGGCACACAATATGACAGCAAGAATTAGCAATTAACGAATACAGATTAGCGATTGTTCAATCCGGATCCAAAGTACAAATCACAGCTGCTGGCTAAGACGTGTCGAGACGTAGCGCAACAAGGTGAAAACAAAGGATGATGGAAAGAACGCGCAGAACAAGCAAATAACCGGATTTTTTCTTTTTCCTGAATTTTTCCGTGATTTTCCCGAAAGGCACTAGTAGTAATCAAACTTTTTTATTTTTTCACTATTTTTTTATTTTTTTCTCCGAACAAGGATCACAAAAGATGCAACCAAAAAAATTGGCAGCTACAACTGAGGTGGGATGTGGTCTACAGAAAAATAGCACGTTCTCTGAAAAGCGTGCAAAAACTTTGACAATTTTTTTTCTTTATTTTTCTAATTTTTTTTGGCAATTTTGATGAAACCAAATAGGGCGAAGCAATCTGTTGTTGAGTGTGGTTAACAGTTGCAAGATGAAACTGTGCTGACAGAAGAATATGTGGAGCTATGGGTAGGCACACAATATGACAGTAAGGATTAGCAATTAACGAATACAGATTAGCGATTGTTCAATCCGGATCCAAAGTACAAATCACAACTGCTGGCTAAGACGTGTCGAGACGTAGCGCAACAAGGTGAAAACAAAGGATGATGAAAAGAACGCACAGAACAAGCAAATAACCAGATTTTTTCTTTTTCCTAAATTTTTCCCTGATTTTCCCAAAAGGCACTAGTAGGAATCAAACTTTTTTATATTTTCACTATTTTTTTTATATTTTTCTCTGAACAAGGATCACAAAAGATGCAACCACAAAAATTGGCACCTACAACTGAGGTGGGATGTGGTCTACAGAAAAATAGCACGTTCTCTGAAAAGCGTGCAAAAACTTTGACAATTTTTTTTTCTTTATTTTCCTGTTTTTTTTTGGCAATTTTGATGAAACCAATCAGGGCGAAGCAATCTGTTGTTTAGCGTGGTTAACAGTTGCAAGATGAAACTGTGCTGACAGAAGAATATGTGGAGCTATGGGTAGGCACACAATATGACAGCAAGAATTAGCAATTAACGAATACAGATTAGCGATTGTTCAATCCGGATCCAAAGTACAAATCACAGCTGCTGGCTAAGACGTATCGAGACGTAGCGCAACAAGGTAAAAACAAAGGATGATGGAAAGAACACGCAGAACAAGCAAATAACCGGATTTTTTCTTTTTCCTGAATTTTTCCCTGATTTTCCCAAAAGGCACTAGTAGGAATCAAACTTTTTTATTTTTTCCCTATTTTTTTATATTTTTCTCTGAACAAGGATCACAAAAGATGCAACCACAAAAATTGGCACCTACAACTGAGGTGGGATGTGGTCTACAGAAAAATAGCACATTCTCTGAAAAGCGTGCAAAAACTTTAACAATTTTTTTTCTTTATTTTCCTGATTTTTTTTACAATTTTGATGAAACCAAACAGGGCGAAGCAATCTGTTATTGAGCGTGGTTAACAGTTGCAAGATGAAACTGTGCTGACAGAAGAATATGTGGAGCTATGGGTAGGCACACAATATGACAGCAAGGATTAACAATTAACGAATACAGATTAGCAATTGTTCAATCCGGATCCAAAGTACAAATCACAGCTGCTGGCTAAGACGTGTTGAGACGTAGCGCAACAAGGTGAAAACAAAGGATGATGGAAAGAACGCGTAGAACAAGCAAATAACCGGATTTTTTCTTTTTCCTGAATTTTTCCCTGATTTTCCCAAAAGGCACTAGTAGGAATCAAACTTTTTTATTTTTTCACTATTTTTTTTATATTTTTCTCCGAACAAGGATCACAAAAGATGCAACCACAAAAATTGGCACCTACAACTGAGGTGGGATGTGGTCTACAGAAAAATAGCACGTTCTCTGAAAAGCGTGCAAAAACTTTGACAATTTTTTTTTCTTTATTTTCCTGATTTTTTTTGGCAATTTTGATGAAACCAATCAGGGCGAAGCAATCTGTTGTTTAGCGTGGTTAACAGTTGCAAGATGAAACTGTGCTGACAGAAGAATATGTGGAGCTATGGGTAGGCACACAATATGACAGCAAGAATTAGCAATTAACGAATACAGATTAGCGATTGTTCAATCCGGATCCAAAGTACAAATCACAGCTGCTGGCTAAGACGTGTCGAGACGTAGCGCAACAAGGTGAAAACAAAGGATGATGGAAAGAACGCGCAGAACAAGCAAATAACCGGATTTTTTCTTTTTCCTGAATTTTTCCATGATTTTCACGAAAGGCACTAGTAGGAATCAAACTTTTTTATTTTTTCACTATTTTTTTATATTTTTCTCCGAACAAGGATCACAAAAGATGCAACCAAAAAAATTGGCACCTACAACTGAGGTGGGATGTGGTCTACAGAAAAATAGCACGTTCTCTGAAAAGCGTGCAAAAACTTTGACAATTTTTTTTCTTTATTTTTCTAATTTTTTTGGGCAATTTTGATGAAACCAAACAGGGCGAAGCAATCTGTTGTTGAGCGTGGTTAACAGTTGCAAGATGAAACTGTGCTGAGAGAAGAATATGTGGAGCTATGGGTAGGCACACAATATGACAGCAAGAATTAGCAATTAACGAATACAGATTAGCGATTGTTCAATCCGGATCCAAAGTACAAATCACAGCTGCTGGCTAAGACGTGTCGAGACGTAGCGCAACAAGGTGAAAACAAAGGATGATGGAAAGAACGCACAGAACAAGCAAATAACCGGATTTTTTCTTTTTCCTGAATTTTTCCCTGATTTTCCCGAAAGGCACTAGTAGGAATCAAACTTTTTTATTTTTTCACTATTTTTTTATATTTTTCTCTAAACAAGGATCACAAAAGATGCAACCACAAAAATTGGCACCTACAACTGAGGTGGGATGTGGTCTACAGAAAAATAGCACGTTCTCTGAAAAGCGTGCAAAAACTTTGACAATTTTTTTCTTTATTTTCCTGATTTTTTTGGGCAATTTTGATGAAACCAAACAGGGCGAAACAATCTGTTGTTGAGCGTGGTTAACAGTTGCAAGATGAAACTGTGCTGAGAGAAGAATATGTGGAGCTATGGGTAGGCACACAATATGACAGCAAGAATTAGCAATTAACGAATACAGATTAGCGATTGTTCAATCCGGATCCAAAGTACAAATCACAGCTGCTGGCTAAGACGTGTCGAGACGTAGCGCAACAAGGTGAAAACAAAGGATGATGGAAAGAACGCGCAGAACAAGCAAATAACCAGATTTTTTCTTTTTCCTGAATTTTTCCCTGATTTTCCCGAAAGGCACTAGTATAAATCAAACTTTTTTATTTTTTCACCATTTTTTTATATTTTTCTCTAAACAAGGATCACAAAAAGATGCAACCACAAAAATTGGCACCTACAACTGAGGTGGGATGTGGTCTACAGAAAAATAGCACGTTCTCTGAAAAGCGTGCAAAAACTTTGACAATGTTTTTTCTTTATTTTTCTAATTTTTTTGGGCAATTTTGATGAAACCAAACAGGGCGAAGCAATCTGTTGTTGAGCGTGGTTAACAGTTGCAAGATGAAACTGTGCTGAGAGAAGAATATGTGGAGCTATGGGTAGGCACACAATATGACAGCAAGAATTAGCAATTAACGAATACAGATTAGCGATTGTTCAATCCAGATCCAAAGTACAAATCACAGCTGTTGGCTAAGACGTGTTGAGACGTAGAGCAACAAGGTGAAAACAAAGGATGATGGAAAGAACGTGCAGAACAAGCAAATAACCGGATTTTTTCTTTTTCCTGAATTTTTCCCTGATTTTCCCAAAAGGCACTAGTAGTAATCAAACTTTTTTATTTTTTCACTATTTTTTTATATTTTTCTCTGAACAAGGATCACAAAAGATGCAACCACAAAAATTGGCACCTACAACTGAGGTGGGATGTGGTCTACAGAAAAATAGCACATTCTCTGAAAAGCGTGCAAAAACTTTGACAATTTTTTTTCTTTATTTTCCTGATTTTTTTGGCAATTTTGATGAAACCAAACAGGGCAAAGCAATCTATTGTTGAGCGTGGTTAACAGTTGCAAGATCAAACTGTGCTGACAGAAGAATATGTGGAGCTATGGGTAGGCACACAATATGACAGCAAGAATTAGCAATTAACGAATACAGATTAGCGATTGTTCAATCCGGATCCAAAGTACAAATCACAGTTGCTGGCTAAGACGTGTCGAGACGTAGCGCAACAAGGTGAAAACAAAGGATGATGGAAAGAACGCACAGAACAAGCAAATAACCGGATTTTTTCTTTTTCCTGAATTTTTCCCTGATTTTCCCGAAAGGCACTGGTAGGAATCAAACTTTTTTATTTTTTCACTATTTTTTTATATTTTTCTCTGAACAAGGATCACAAAAGATGCAACCACAAAAATTGGCACCTACAACTGAGGTGGGATGTGGTCTACAGAAAAATAGCACGTTCTGTGTAAATCGTGCAAAAACTTTGACAATTTTTTTTCTTTATTTTCCTGATTTTTTTTTGGCAATTTTGATGAAACCAATCAGGGCGAAGCAATCTGTTGTTGAGCGTGGTTAACAGTTGCAAGATGAAACTGTGCTGAGAGAAGAATATGTGGAGCTATGGGTAGGCACACAATATGACAGCAAGAATTAGCAATTAACGAATACAGATTAGCGATTGTTCAATCCGGATCCAAAGTACAAATCACAGCTGCTGGCTAAGACGTGTCGAGACGTAGCGCAACAAGGTGAAAACAAAGGATGATGGAAAGAACGCGCAGAACAAGCAAATAACCGGATTTTTTCTTTTTCCTGAATTTTTCCCTGATTTTCCCGAAAGGCACTTGTATAAATCAAACTTTTTTATTTTTTCACCATTTTTTTATATTTTTCTCTAAACAAGGATCACAAAAAGATGCAACCAAAAAAATTGGCACCTACAACTGAGGTGGGATGTGGTCTACAGAAAAATAGCACGTTCTCTGAAAAGCGTGCAAAAACTTTGACAATTTTTTTCTTTATTTTCCTGATTTTTTTGGGCAATTTTGATGAAACCAAACAGGGCGAAGCAATCTGTTGTTGAGCGTGGTTAACAGTTACAAGATGAAACTGTGCTGAGAGAAGAATATGTGCAGCTATGGGTAGGCACACAATATGACAGCAAGAATTAGCAATTAACGAATACAGATTAGCGATTGTTCAATCCGGATCCAAAGTACAAATCACAGCTGTTGGCTAAGACGTGTTGAGACGTAGAGCAACAAGGTGAAAACAAAGGATGATGGAAAGAACATGCAGAACAAGCAAATAACCGGATTTTTTCTTTTTTCTGAATTTTTCCCTGATTTTCCCAAAAGGCACTAGTAGTAATCAAACTTTTTTATTTTTTCACTATTTTTTTATATTTTTCTCTGAACAAGGATCACAAAAGATGCAACCACAAAAATTGGCACCTACAACTGAGGTGGGATGTGGTCTACAGAAAAATAGCACATTCTCTGAAAAGCGTGCAAAAACTTTGACAATTTTTTTCTTTATTTTCCTGATTTTTTTGGCAATTTTGATGAAACCAAACAGGGCGAAGCAATCTATTGTTGAGCGTGGTTAACAGTTGCAAGATGAAACTGTGCTGAGAGAAGAATATGTGGAGCTATGGGTAGGCACACAATATGACAGCAAGAATTAGCAATTAACGAATACAGATTAGCGATTGTTCAATCCGGATCCAAAGTACAAATCACAGCTGCTGGCTAAGACGTGTCGAGACGTAGCGCAACAAGGTGAAAACAATGGATGATGGAAAGAACGCGCAGAACAAGCAAATAACCGGATTTTTTCTTTTTCCTGAACTTTTCCGTGATTTTCCCGAAAGGCACTAGTAGTAATCAAACTTTTTTATTTTTTCACTATTTTTTTATATTTTTCTCCGAACAAGGATCACAAAAGATGCAACCAAAAAAATTGGCACCTACAACTGAGGTGGGATGTGGTCTACAGAAAAATAGCACGTTCTCTGAAAAGCGTGCAAAAACTTTGACAATTTTTTTTCTTTATTTTCCTGATTTTTTTTGGCAATTTTGATGAAACCAAACAGGGCGAAGCAATCTGTTGTTGAGCGTGGTTAACAGTTGCAAGATGAAACTGTGCTGACAGAAGAATATGTGGAGCTATGGGTAGGCACACAATATGACAGCAAGAATTAGCAATTAACGAATACAGATTAGCGATTGTTCAATCCGGATCCAAAGTACAAATCACAGCTGCTGGCTAAGACGTGTCGAGACGTAGTGCAACAAGGTGAAAACAATGGATGATGGAAAGAACGCGCAGAACAAGCAAATAACCGGATTTTTTCTTTTTCCTGAATTTTTCCGTGATTTTCCCGAAAGGCACTAGTAGTAATCAAACTTTTTTATTTTTTCACTATTTTTTTATATTTTTCTCCGAACAAGGATCACAAAAGATGCAACCAAAAAAATTGGCACCTACAACTGAGGTGGGATGTGGTCTACAGAAAAATAGCACGTTCTCTGAAAACCGTGCAAAAACTTTGATAATTTTTTTCTTTATTTTCCTGATTTTTTTGGCAATTTTGATGAAACCAAACAGGGCGAAGCAATCTGTTGTTGAGCGTGGTTAACAGTTGCAAGATGAAACTGTGCTGACAGAAGAATATGTGGAGCTATGGGTAGGCACACAATATGACAGCAAGAATTAGCAATTAACGAATACAGATTAGCGATTGTTCAATCCGGATCCAAAGTATAAATCACAGCTGCTGGCTAAGACGTGTCGAGACGTAGCGCAACACGGTGAAAACAAAGGATGATGGAAAGAACGCACAGAACAAGCAAATAACCGGATTTTTTCTTTTTCCTGAATTTTTCCGTGATTTTCCCAAAAGGCACTAGTAGGAATCAAACTTTTTTATTTTTTCACTATTTTTTTTATATTTTTCTCTGAACAAGGATCAAAAAAGATGCAACCACAAAAATTGGCATCTACAACTGAGGTGGGATGTGGTCTACAGAAAAATAGCACGTTCTTTTAAAAGCATGCAAAAACTTTGACAATTTTTTTCTTTATTTTCCTGATTTTTTTTGACAATTTTGATGAAACCAAACAGGGCGAAGCAATCTGTTATTGAGTGTGGTTAACAGTTGCAAGATGAAACTGTGCTGACAGAAGAATATGTGGAGCTATGGGTAGGCACACAATATGACAGCAAGGATTAGCAATTAACGAATACAGATTAGCGATTGTTCAATCCGGATCCAAAGTACAAATCACAGCTGCTGGGTAAGACGTGTCAAGACGTAGCGCAACAAGGTGAAAACAAAGGATGATGGAAAGAACGCGCAGAACAAGCAAATAACCGGATTTTTTCTTTTTCCTGAATTTTTCCCTGATTTTCCAGAAAGGCACTAGTAGTAATCAAACTTTTTTATTTTTTCACTATTTTTTTACATTTTTCTCTGAACAAGGATCACAAAAGATGCAACCACAAAAATTAGCACCTACAACTAAGGTGGGATGTGGTCTACAGAAAAATAGCATGTTCTCAAAAAAGCGTGCAAAAACTTTAACAATTTTTTTTCTTTATTTTCCTGATTTTTTTTGGCAATTTTGATGAAACCAAACAGGGCGAAGCAGTCTGTTGTTGAGCGTGGTTAACAGTTGCAAGATGAAACTGTGCTGATAGAAGAATATGTGGAGCTATGGGTAGGCACACAATATGACAGTAAGGATTAGCAATTAACGAATACAGATTAGCGATTGTTCAATCCTGATCCAAAGTACAAATCACAGCTGCTGGCTAAGACGTGTCGAGACGTAGCGCAACATGGTGAAAACAAAGGATGATGGAAAGAACGCACAGAACAAGCAAATAACCCGATTTTTTCTTTTTCCTAAATTTTTCCCTGATTTTCCCAAAAGGCACTAGTAGGAATCAAACTTTTTATTTTTTCACTATTTTTTTATATTTTTCTCTAGATAAGGATCACAAAAGATGCAACCACAAAAATTGGCACCTACAACTGAGGTGGGATGTGGTCTACAGAAAAATAGCACGTTCTCTGAAAAGCGTGCAAAAATTTTGACAATTTTTTTCTTTATTTTCCTGATTTTTTTTGACAATTTTGATGAAACCAAACAGGGCGAAGCAATCTGTTATTGAGCATGGTTAACAGTTGCAAGATGAAACTGCGCTGACAGAAGAATATGTGGAGCTATGGGTAGGCACACAATATGACAGCAAGGATTAGCAATTAACGAATACAGATTAGCGATTGTTCAATCCGGATCCAAAGTACAAATCACAACTGCTGGTTAAGACGTGTCGAGACGTAGCGCAACAAGGTGAAAACAAAGGACGATGCAAAGAACGCGCAGAACAAGCAAATAACCAGATTTTTTCTTTTTCCTGAATTTTTCCCTGATTTTCACAAAAGGCACTAGTAGTAGTCAAACTTTTTTATTTTTTCACTATTTTTTTATATTTTTCTCTGAACAAGGATCGAAAAAGATGCAACCACAAAAATTGGCACCTACAACTGAGATGGGATGTGGTCTACAGAAAAATAGCACGTTCTCTGAAAAGCGTACAAAAACTTTTGACAATTTTTTTCTTTATTTTCCTGATTTTTTTTGGCAATTTTGATGAAACCAAACAGGGCGAAGCAATCTGTTGTTGAGCGTAGTTAACAGTTGCAAGATGAAACTGTGCTGATAGAAGAATATGTGGAGCTATGGGTAGGCACACAATATGACAGTAAGGATTAGCAATTAACGAATACAGATTAGCAATTGTTCAATCCGGATCCAAAGTACAAATCACAGCTGCTGGCTAAGACGTGTCGAGACGTAGCGCAACAAGGTGAAAACAAAGGATGATGGAAAGAACGCACAGAACAAGCAAATAACCGGATTTTTTCTTTTTCCTGAATTTTTCCCTGATTTTCCCAAAAGGCACTAGTAGGAATCAAACTTTTTTATTTTTTCACTATTTTTTTATATTTTTCTCTGAACAAGGATCACAAAAGATGCAACCACAAAAATTGGCACCTACAACTGAGGTGGGATGTGGTCTACAGAAAAATAGCACGTTCTCTGAAAACCGTGCAAAAACTTTGACAATTTTTTTCTTTATTTTCCTGATTTTTTTTGGCAATTTTGATGAAACCAAACAGGGTGAAGCAATCTGTTGTTGAGCGTGGTTAACGGTTGCAAGATGAAACTATGCTAACAGAAGAATATGTGGAGCTATGGGTAGACACACAATATGACACCAAGGATTAGAAATTAACGAATACAGATTAGCGATTGTTCAATCTGGATCCAAAGTACAAATCACAGCTGCTGGCTAAGACGTGTCGAGACGTAGAGCAACAAGGTGAAAACAAAAGATGACGGAAAGAACGCACAGAACAAGCAAATAACCGGATTTTTTCTTTTTCCTGAATTTTTCCGTGATTTTCCAGAAAGGCACTAGTAGGAATCAAACTTTTTTATTTTTTCACTATTTTTTATATTTTTCTCTGAACAAGGATCACAAAAGATGCAACCACAAAAATTGGCACCTACAAGTGAGGTGGGATGTGGTCTACAGAAAAATAGCACGTTCTCTGAAAAGCGTGCAAAAACTTTAACAATTTTTTTTCTTTATTTTCCTGATTTTTTTTGGCAATTTTGATGAAACCAAACAGGGCGAAGCAGTCTGTTGTTGAGCGTGGTTAACAGTTGCAAGATGAAACTGTGCTGATAGAAGAATATGTGGAGCTATGGGTAGGCACACAATATGACAGTAAGGATTAGCAATTAACGAATACAGATTAGCGATTGTTCAATCCTGATCCAAAGTACAAATCACAGCTGCTGGCTAAGACGTGTCGAGACGTAGCGCAACATGGTGAAAACAAAGGATGATGGAAAGAACGCACAGAACAAGCAAATAACCCGATTTTTTCTTTTTCCTAAATTTTTCCCTGATTTTCCCAAAAGGCACTAGTAGGAATCAAACTTTTTATTTTTTCACTATTTTTTTATATTTTTCTCTAGATAAGGATCACAAAAGATGCAACCACAAAAATTGGCACCTACAACTGAGGTGGGATGTGGTCTACAGAAAAATAGCACGTTCTCTGAAAAGCGTGCAACAATTTTGACAATTTTTTTCTTTATTTTCCTGATTTTTTTTGACAATTTTGATGAAACCAAACAGGGCGAAGCAATCTGTTATTGAGCATGGTTAACAGTTGCAAGATGAAACTGCGCTGACAGAAGAATATGTGGAGCTATGGGTAGGCACACAATATGACAGCAAGGATTAGCAATTAACGAATACAGATTAGCGATTGTTCAATCCGGATCCAAAGTACAAATCACAACTGCTGGTTAAGACGTGTCGAGACGTAGCGCAACAAGGTGAAAACAAAGGACGATGCAAAGAACGCGCAGAACAAGCAAATAACCAGATTTTTTCTTTTTCCTGAATTTTTCCCTGATTTTCACAAAAGGCACTAGTAGTAGTCAAACTTTTTTATTTTTTCACTATTTTTTTATATTTTTCTCTGAACAAGGATCGAAAAAGATGCAACCACAAAAATTGGCACCTACAACTGAGATGGGATGTGGTCTACAGAAAAATAGCACGTTCTCTGAAAAGCGTACAAAAACTTTTGACAATTTTTTTCTTTATTTTCCTGATTTTTTTTGGCAATTTTGATGAAACCAAACAGGGCGAAGCAATCTGTTGTTGAGCGTAGTTAACAGTTGCAAGATGAAACTGTGCTGATAGAAGAATATGTGGAGCTATGGGTAGGCACACAATATGACAGTAAGGATTAGCAATTAACGAATACAGATTAGCAATTGTTCAATCCGGATCCAAAGTACAAATCACAGCTGCTGGCTAAGACGTGTCGAGACGTAGCGCAACAAGGTGAAAACAAAGGATGATGGAAAGAACGCACAGAACAAGCAAATAACCGGATTTTTTCTTTTTCCTGAATTTTTCCCTGATTTTCCCAAAAGGCACTAGTAGGAATCAAACTTTTTTATTTTTTCACTATTTTTTTATATTTTTCTCTGAACAAGGATCACAAAAGATGCAACCACAAAAATTGGCACCTACAACTGAGGTGGGATGTGGTCTACAGAAAAATAGCACGTTCTCTGAAAACCGTGCAAAAACTTTGACAATTTTTTTCTTTATTTTCCTGATTTTTTTTGGCAATTTTGATGAAACCAAACAGGGTGAAGCAATCTGTTGTTGAGCGTGGTTAACAGTTGCAAGATGAAACTATGCTAACAGAAGAATATGTGGAGCTATGGGTAGACACACAATATGACACCAAGGATTAGAAATTAACGAATACAGATTAGCGATTGTTCAATCTGGATCCAAAGTACAAATCACAGCTGCTGGCTAAGACGTGTCGAGACGTAGAGCAACAAGGTGAAAACAAAAGATGACGGAAAGAACGCACAGAACAAGCAAATAACCGGATTTTTTCTTTTTCCTGAATTTTTCCGTGATTTTCCCGAAAGGCACTAGTAGGAATCAAACTTTTTTATTTTTTCACTATTTTTTATATTTTTCTCTGAACAAGGATCACAAAAGATGCAACCACAAAAATTGGCACCTACAAGTGAGGTGGGATGTGGTCTACAGAAAAATAGCACGTTCTCTGAAAAGCGTGCAAAAACTTTGACAATTTTTTTTTCTTTATTTTCCTGATTTTTTTTGGCAATTTTGATGAAACCAAACAGGGCGAAGCAATCTGTTGTTGAGCGTGGTTAACAGTTGCAAGATGAAACTGTGCTGACAGAAGAATATGTGGAGCTATGGGTAGGCACACAATATGACAGCAAGAATTAGCAATTAACGAATACAGATTAGCGATTGTTCAATCCGGATCCAAAGTACAAATCACAGCTGCTGGCTAAGACGTGTCGAGACGTAGTGCAACAAGGTGAAAACAATGGATGATGGAAAGAACGCGCAGAACAAGCAAATAACCGGATTTTTTCTTTTTCCTGAATTTTTCCGTGATTTTCCCGAAAGGCACTAGTAGTAATCAAACTTTTTTATTTTTTCACTATTTTTTTATATTTTTCTCCGAACAAGGATCACAAAAGATGCAACCAAAAAAATTGGCACCTACAACTGAGGTGGGATGTGGTCTACAGAAAAATAGCACGTTCTCTGAAAACCGTGCAAAAACTTTGATAATTTTTTTCTTTATTTTCCTGATTTTTTTGGCAATTTTGATGAAACCAAACAGGGCGAAGCAATCTGTTGTTGAGCGTGGTTAACAGTTGCAAGATGAAACTGTGCTGACAGAAGAATATGTGGAGCTATGGGTAGGCACACAATATGACAGCAAGAATTAGCAATTAACGAATACAGATTAGCGATTGTTCAATCCGGATCCAAAGTATAAATCACAGCTGCTGGCTAAGACGTGTCGAGACGTAGCGCAACACGGTGAAAACAAAGGATGATGGAAAGAACGCACAGAACAAGCAAATAACCGGATTTTTTCTTTTTCCTGAATTTTTCCGTGATTTTCCCAAAAGGCACTAGTAGGAATCAAACTTTTTTATTTTTTCACTATTTTTTTTTATATTTTTCTCTGAACAAGGATCAAAAAAGATGCAACCACAAAAATTGGCATCTACAACTGAGGTGGGATGTGGTCTACAGAAAAATAGCACGTTCTTTTAAAAGCATGCAAAAACTTTGACAATTTTTTTCTTTATTTTCCTGATTTTTTTTGACAATTTTGATGAAACCAAACAGGGCGAAGCAATCTGTTATTGAGTGTGGTTAACAGTTGCAAGATGAAACTGTGCTGACAGAAGAATATGTGGAGCTATGGGTAGGCACACAATATGACAGCAAGGATTAGCAATTAACGAATACAGATTAGCGATTGTTCAATCCGGATCCAAAGTACAAATCACAGCTGCTGGGTAAGACGTGTCAAGACGTAGCGCAACAAGGTGAAAACAAAGGATGATGGAAAGAACGCGCAGAACAAGCAAATAACCGGATTTTTTCTTTTTCCTGAATTTTTCCCTGATTTTCCAGAAAGGCACTAGTAGTAATCAAACTTTTTTATTTTTTCACTATTTTTTTACATTTTTCTCTGAACAAGGATCACAAAAGATGCAACCACAAAAATTAGCACCTACAACTAAGGTGGGATGTGGTCTACAGAAAAATAGCATGTTCTCAAAAAAGCGTGCAAAAACTTTAACAATTTTTTTTCTTTATTTTCCTGATTTTTTTTGGCAATTTTGATGAAACCAAACAGGGCGAAGCAGTCTGTTGTTGAGCGTGGTTAACAGTTGCAAGATGAAACTGTGCTGATAGAAGAATATGTGGAGCTATGGGTAGGCACACAATATGACAGTAAGGATTAGCAATTAACGAATACAGATTAGCGATTGTTCAATCCTGATCCAAAGTACAAATCACAGCTGCTGGCTAAGACGTGTCGAGACGTAGCGCAACATGGTGAAAACAAAGGATGATGGAAAGAACGCACAGAACAAGCAAATAACCCGATTTTTTCTTTTTCCTAAATTTTTCCCTGATTTTCCCAAAAGGCACTAGTAGGAATCAAACTTTTTATTTTTTCACTATTTTTTTATATTTTTCTCTAGATAAGGATCACAAAAGATGCAACCACAAAAATTGGCACCTACAACTGAGGTGGGATGTGGTCTACAGAAAAATAGCACGTTCTCTGAAAAGCGTGCAAAAATTTTGACAATTTTTTTCTTTATTTTCCTGATTTTTTTTGACAATTTTGATGAAACCAAACAGGGCGAAGCAATCTGTTATTGAGCATGGTTAACAGTTGCAAGATGAAACTGCGCTGACAGAAGAATATGTGGAGCTATGGGTAGGCACACAATATGACAGCAAGGATTAGCAATTAACGAATACAGATTAGCGATTGTTCAATCCGGATCCAAAGTACAAATCACAACTGCTGGTTAAGACGTGTCGAGACGTAGCGCAACAAGGTGAAAACAAAGGACGATGCAAAGAACGCGCAGAACAAGCAAATAACCAGATTTTTTCTTTTTCCTGAATTTTTCCCTGATTTTCACAAAAGGCACTAGTAGTAGTCAAACTTTTTTATTTTTTCACTATTTTTTTATATTTTTCTCTGAACAAGGATCGAAAAAGATGCAACCACAAAAATTGGCACCTACAACTGAGATGGGATGTGGTCTACAGAAAAATAGCACGTTCTCTGAAAAGCGTACAAAAACTTTTGACAATTTTTTTCTTTATTTTCCTGATTTTTTTTGGCAATTTTGATGAAACCAAACAGGGCGAAGCAATCTGTTGTTGAGCGTAGTTAACAGTTGCAAGATGAAACTGTGCTGATAGAAGAATATGTGGAGCTATGGGTAGGCACACAATATGACAGTAAGGATTAGCAATTAACGAATACAGATTAGCAATTGTTCAATCCGGATCCAAAGTACAAATCACAGCTGCTGGCTAAGACGTGTCGAGACGTAGCGCAACAAGGTGAAAACAAAGGATGATGGAAAGAACGCACAGAACAAGCAAATAACCGGATTTTTTCTTTTTCCTGAATTTTTCCCTGATTTTCCCAAAAGGCACTAGTAGGAATCAAACTTTTTTATTTTTTCACTATTTTTTTATATTTTTCTCTGAACAAGAATCACAAAAGATGCAACCACAAAAATTGGCACCTACAACTGAGGTGGGATGTGGTCTACAGAAAAATAGCAATTTCTCTGAAAACCGTGCAAAAACTTTGACAATTTTTTTCTTTATTTTCCTGATTTTTTTTGGCAATTTTGATGAAACCAAACAGGGTGAAGCAATCTGTTGTTGAGCGTGGTTAACAGTTGCAAGATGAAACTATGCTAACAGAAGAATATGTGGAGCTATGGGTAGACACACAATATGACACCAAGGATTAGAAATTAACGAATACAGATTAGCGATTGTTCAATCTGGATCCAAAGTACAAATCACAGCTGCTGGCTAAGACGTGTCGAGACGTAGAGCAACAAGGTGAAAACAAAAGATGACGGAAAGAACGCACAGAACAAGCAAATAACCGGATTTTTTCTTTTTCCTGAATTTTTCCGTGATTTTCCCGAAAGGCACTAGTAGGAATCAAACTTTTTTATTTTTTCACTATTTTTTATATTTTTCTCTGAACAAGGATCACAAAAGATGCAACCACAAAAATTGGCACCTACAAGTGAGGTGGGATGTGGTCTACAGAAAAATAGCACGTTCTCTGAAAAGCGTGCAAAAACTTTGACAATTTTTTTTCTTTATTTTCCTGATTTTTTTTGGCAATTTTGATGAAACCAAACAGGGCGAAGCAATCTGTTGTTGAGCGTGGTTAACAATTGCAAGATGAAACTGTGCTGACAGAAGAATGTGGAGCTATGGGTAGGCACACAATATGACAGCAAGGATTAGCAATTAACGAATACAGATTAGCGATTGTTCAATCCGGATCCAAAGTACAAATCACAGCTGCTGGCTAAGACGTGTCGAGATGTAGAGCAACAAGGTGAAAACAAAGGATGATGGAAAGAACGCGCAGAACAAGCAAACAACCGGATTTTTTCTTTTTCCTGAATTTTCCCTGATTTTCCCAAAAGGCACTAGTAGTAATCAAACTTTTTTATTTTTTCACTATTTTTTTATATTTTTCTCTGAACAAGGATCACAAAAGATGCAACCACAAAAATTGGCACCTACAACTGAGGTGGGATGTGGTCTACAGAAAAATAGCACGTTCTCTTAAAAGCGTGCAAAAACTTTGACAATTTTTTTTCTTTATTTTCCTGATTTTTTTGGCAATTTTGATGAAACCAAACAGGGCGAAGCAATCTATTGTTGAGCGTGGTTAACAGTTGCAAGATGAAACTGTGCTGACAGAAGAATATGTGGAGCTATGGGTAGGCACACAATATGACAGCAAGAATTAGCAATTAACGAATACAGATTAGCGATTGTTCAATCCGGATCCAATGTACAAATCACAGCTGCTGGCTAAGATGTGTCGAGACGTAGCGCAACAAGGTGAAAACAAAGGATGATGGAAAGAACGCACAGAACAAGCAAACAACCGGATTTTTTCTTTTTCCTGAATTTTTCCCTGATTTTCCCAAAAGGCACTAGTAGGAATCAAACTTTTTTATTTTTTCACTATTTTTTTTTATATTTTTCTCTGAACAAGGATCACAAAAGATGCAACCACAAAAATTGGCACCTACAAGTGAGGTGGGATGTGGTCTACAGAAAAATAGCACGTTCTCTGAAAAGCGTGCAAAAACTTTGACAATTTTTTTTCTTTATTTTCCTGATTTTTTTTTGGCAATTTTGATGAAACCAAACAGGGCGAAGCAATCTGTTGTTGAGCGTGGTTAACAATTGCAAGATGAAACTGTGCTGACAGAAGAATATGTGGAGCTATGGGTAGGCACACAATATGACAGCAAGGATTAGCAATTAACGAATACAGATTAGCGATTGTTCAATCCGGATCCAAAGTACAAATCACAGCTGCTGGCTAAGACGTGTCGAGATGTAGAGCAACAAGGTGAAAACAAAGGATGATGGAAAGAACACGCAGAACAAGCAAATAACCGGATTTTTTCTTTTTCCTGAATTTTCCCTGATTTTCCCAAAAGGCACTAGTAGTAATCAAACTTTTTTATTTTTTCACTATTTTTTTATATTTTTCTCTGAACAAGGATCACAAAAGATGCAACCACAAAAATTGGCACCTACAACTGAGGTGGGATGTGGTCTACAGAAAAATAGCACGTTCTCTTAAAAGCGTGCAAAAACTTTTGACAATTTTTTTCTTTATTTTCCTGATTTTTTTTGGCAATTTTGATGAAACCAAACAGGGCGAAGCAATCTGTTATTGAGCGTGGTTAACAGTTGCAAGATGAAACTGTGCTGATAGAAGAATATGTGGAGCAATGGGTAGGCACACAATATGAGAGTAAGGATTAGCAATTAACGAATACAGATTAGCGATTGTTCAATTCGGATCCAAAGTACAAATCACAGCTGCTAGCTAAGACGTGTCGAGACGTAGCGCAACAAGGTGAAAACAAAGGATGATGGAAAGAACGCACAGAACAAGCAAATAACCGGATTTTTTCTTTTTCCTGAATTTTTCCTTGATTTTCCCAAAAGGCACTAGTAGGAATCAAACTTT